>CAJQZJ010001008.1:52279-63000 GCA_907164525.1 Lophiomys imhausi
CTCTCTCTGTTTCTTGACAGAAGTATAAGGTCAGGCCCCAAAGCTATATTGAGGGTAGACCCGCTTCCAGGTCGGCGAACCTTTCCGTTTTTCTTTTTATCCTTTGACCTCCAGCAGAAGATAGGACAACAGTTCATTGCACATACAGTCCATGAGAAACACGGGACTAACAGAAAGTTTATTCTGAGGCAAATTTGAGTGAACACTGCTTAGGAACACAGATTGGGGTTTCCCAGAATTACACGCTCTATTGTGAAAGAGGTTTACAATAGGTCTTATAGCCATGGAACAAAAGGCCATAAATCAATACATTTGCCAAATAAAGAGGAAAGGACATCAGGTGGGCAGACCACAGCACAGCAGGAAAATCTCCCGCTGATGATATTCTTCGTCGTTGGCTAAGCTTAACAATACATTCCAAACGTTTTATATAACACCTACAAAGATGTTAGGTTAGCTAGAGAGGTAGGCAATAAGTGGTTTTTAAAGGGCCTAAAGATAGTCCAGGATAATTTTGGCTACTGAGTATTCGTCTCTCCGTAATGGCAAAGTTCTAGTCAGTCAGTCATTCTGAACAGTCTCCAAACAGATGAGGTTTTTCCAGTGAACACTTAGTTTACATTTACAGTAGGAAGAAGATACTAAGCTTGCACCTCATGAGCTGACTCTCAGGAGTGGGATGGAGCTTTGCACAGCCGGGAGGGGTGGGACTCAGAGGCGCCGCCCGGGCCCCGACCCACCGCACTTGGCCCGCCTTCCTCTCCCTCTCATTGGCTGAGAGGCTCCACGCAGCACGCTGGCGACCCCGGCGTGCCCTCCCGGCGGGGCGGGACTCTGGGCGCTCGAGGCGGGGTCGGTGCGCACGCGCAGAGGAGCGGATCTGGGTCCGGGCGGGGGAGGAAGGGGGTGGTGTTCCCGGTTTCCCGGGTTACCTGAGGGGGCGGGGGTGAGAGCTTGCGCTGGCCAGCAGCCGTGGCGAGTCGGGATTCTCTTGCACGGGTGAGAGCGCGTGGCGGACCACAGAGCAGAGGTAAAGACCGCAGCAGGCTGCTTTACAGAGGGTCGGGGTCTCGGCCTCAGCGGGGCATGGCGGGAAGGTGGCGGGCTGCCCGGGCGGGGTCGCGCCGCGCTGGGGGAGCCGAGGGAGCTGGCGGTGCCTGGAGCTCGGCCCGGCTTGAGGTCTCTTGCATTCGGAGCTCTGCACGGTTCCTGACTGAGGCGCTCCCGGGCTCCGAGGGCTGTGGCTGCGGCGTGGACCCCTCACTAACTTTACTTATCGGTCGCAGGGGGCGCTTCGCCTCCGGGAGCGCTTGCCTGGGACCGCCGCTACCCTCAGCCTGCCGGGTCCTCTCCAGCAGGTGACAGCGGGAGCTGCCAGGTTCCGGGCGTCCCACTTCGCGCCGCGGGCCCATCTGTCATCCCCACCCTTGGTGCACTTGAATCCCTAATGTCCCCTCCCTGCCCGTGACACCTGCTGCGGGACTCCGCATACCACCCTTCGTGGTTCGCGCGCGTCTCTGAAGCGGTGGCTGAGATGCAAATGTAATAGGGACCTGTCCCAGGGAGACCTTCGCTGCCACCGGGCGGAGGCCGAGGGTTCACGATGGAGGGCTGGCGCTCAGGGAGTCAAGAAAAGCGTCCTTCCTCACTCAGTCCTCGGAGGGATAAACAAAACAGCAAAACATTCGCGATGCTCAGCCGATCACACAGACCTGACAGCTCTTGCTTGTTTGTTGATGGGGTGAGAAAAAACATTTAAGGGTGTTGACTGTGTTGAATACACATTTGTGTTGAATTCCGGCCAGTGTTTCCTTAAGGATCGAATTCATTTTGCATTTTCTCTAGGGTTTGTTTAACAGATTGATGATGTGCACACTGAATTGAGCTTTTTTATTCCTGAAGGTGCTTGGCTGGTCTGCCATTACTTTTAACTTCCACACCTAGAAACCTTATACTAATAAAGATGTTGACTCTTGGCTTTTACTAATGTAGTTAATTAGTAGGGGGGATATCTGCTTTTAAAGAGCCTTCTTTGCAAGTAACTTTTCTATTGATTGGTCTTTGCTGTCATGCACATTGATACTAATGCATTAGATATTGAGAGACTTTGGAAGAGAGAGGACATAAGGGGTAAATGAGTTTCTGTAATTTAGTTTACATTAAAATACTTCCCAGACTATAAATTACATATATAACATACATTTAGTGCTATTAAGCACCTGTTGTGGGCCAGGGACTTTTATAAACAGATAAATACCCCTACCTTTTGGGACATACATCCTACTGGAAGAACCTCAGATCATAAATAAATAGGATAAGTACTTGTCAGATGATGTTAAAGGACTTAGAGAAAAAGCAGAGAGAAGACAGGGAGCCAGAAATGGGTTGCAATTTGATTAGAGTTAGTTAGGAAAGGGCCTGCTGGAGATGACATTTGATCTACGGGAAGGAAGTGAGAGGTGATCCTGTGCTCTTTTCTGAGGGAAGGGTGTGTAGTAAGAAAGCCACTTGCAAAAGCCCTGAGGCAATTCTGTGGAGCCTGGAGTCTGAAGAGAGCTGAGAGACTGGTCTGGCTGTACTGAAACCAGCTAAGTAAGAGTTGTAGAGTACTGACAGATTAGAAGGTGAGAGATCAGATTGTGAAAGGCCCTGTAAGCCTTTGTAGGCAGAGGAGTCCTCTTTCTGAGTGAAAATGATTCAATCAAACTTGATTTTCAAAGGAACCATACTATGGCTAGTTGGAAAATAGACCTCTTTTGGGGGAAGGGGTTAGTTAGCAGGAACAGAAGCAGAGATACCAAGTCTGGGTGTATTGGCATAATGTTCTCTAGAAATGATGCAGGAATTGGTGGTTGTGGTGAGAGGTTATTGATTTCTAAATAGGTTGTGTAGAGGGACAGCGACAATTTTCTCTTTAGCAAGAATGATAGAATAGAGAGGTACTGAGAGCTTCATGAGAGGAATAGGCTTGGTTGGGAGGTTAGGTTTTAGGTGATAAAATTAAACATACAAGTGGAGATTATTCATAGTAGACTTTAGTGACTTTGCATTGCAGACGTTTTTTATGTTGTCTTGACTATTCCAGGAGCTTAACAATTTTGCCCATAAATGGACAATTTTCATTTCATGGTCTACTTTTTTTTTCTTCCAGTGTTGGGAATCAAACTCAGTACCTTGAGCATGCTAGGAAAATACTCTCATTGAGCTCTTTCTCTGGCTCATTTTCTTCTTAATTCTTTTGAACCAATCTAGTCATTTACATTCCCAAATGTAGCTTTGGTTTTATTTGCTTGGATTTAGTCTGTGTGTTTATTAATTTTAGTTGTAGAGAAAACCATATAATATAAAACTCCAGAGTATCTTTCATAGTCTGCTACTATATTTAACTTGAACACCTTCATCTTATTTCTCTTTTTTTTTTTCTGAATTATTTTTAGATGCCCGTTAAAAAGAATTTAAGCCCTGGAAATGTTATCAAACGTGGTTTCTCTTGGCCATTTGTTAAATTACAATGTAAATGACCTGATTTTTTTTAATGCTTTTCTAATAAGTCAGTAACAAAGAGATTATCTTAATTCTTTTGTTTCATTACAGATGACTTGAAATAAATGGACCATTCACATTCTAAATGGAGACTTTTTTAACAACAGAATATAAAGTAATAGACCAATATACTTTGATCTGTAAAACTTGATGGAACATCTCTGTAGTCCCAGCTACTTGAGAAGCTGAAGCAGGAGGATCACATGTTCAAGACCAGCCTAGACAGCTTAACAGCTTAGTGAGGCTCTGTCTCAAAAATGAGAATATGGGGTTGAGGATGTGGCATGGTGGTAGAGTGCTTGTTGGCGTGCACAGGGCCCTGGGTTTAATCTCCAGTACTATGAAAGAGAATAAAAACAACAACAAAATACTTGTATCAGAAAATATGTGACTCTAAATCCTGAGGACTACATTTTATAATAAAGAACCAGAAAATAACTAATAATTTATAATGAAATTTCAACACATCTATCCTGGAAATATATAAAACTCTATCAGATTAGTGAGTAATCATAAACTGATCTTGGAGTCATGAGGCATTGATACCATTTTTTTCATTGTTGTTTCTCATCAGCACCAGTGTTTGTTCTTATGCCTCTTAATTCCCTTGGCCTTGCTTATAATAATTGATCGAGTTCTGATACATTTGGAATTTTTGAATGCTTACTAAGTCGAAGTGCTGGAAAAAATAGAATAAGGAAAAAGTACTTAATAACATGAAATAGGAATGCTTAAAACCAATCATCTTGATTAGTCAAGAAAGGAAGAATATTATTTTCCAAAAGGCTAGTCACTGTTCCATTCAAATGTTAGTCTTTGTAACCGAAACCCACAGTGGATGAGGAAATGAGAGCTTTTAGCCATTTTAAATAAATGGAAAAATTAGATGATCAGAAGAGTTCTGCACACACTTAGACATGTTTATAAAACTGATTCTTCCAATCTTTGAAAAGTAAAGAGCCATTTTTATAGTGGATTACTAATTAGCAATTAAGGAATGGGGTATAAGATCATACAACATAATTATGCTACATTTAGAAACCCAGACACTTCCAACACACACAATCACAACTCAAAGAACCCAAAACCCCTATGTACTTTGTAGTTCCATCTAGAAAGAATGCTCGTGTTTGTAGTGGCAGAAAGCATATCAGTGGTGGGCTGGGTATAGATAAGGTAAGGGGAGGAGACACAGGAGGAGGGATAACAAAAATGTACTAGGGAATTACAGGGAGTGATAGACAGGTTTCACTGACTTGATTATGACCATAGTTTCATGGGTGTACGCATATGTTGAAACTGAAAAATTATACACTTTAAAGATATATAATGTGTTATATGTCATGCCAGTTACATCTTAATAACTGGTATTTAAAAATAGCCCAAGCTTTAAAAAACAGAGGAATCTGAAGTACGTATCACCAAATGAAAGAAACCAGTCAGAAAAAATTGTGTACTTTGTTAAATTTCAGCTATGAGACATTCTGGAAAAAGCAAAGCAAGTCTCTGGAGACAGAAGATCAGAAGTTGAAGAAAGGGAAGAATAAATGGGCAGAGAACACAGAGGATTTTTAGGGCAGTACAATACTACAATGGTGGATGTATATCATATACTAGTCAAAACCTATTGTATGTACAGCTGTGAATTTTAATGTACACCATGGCTTTGGGATGAGAATGATCTGTGAATGTAAGTTTGTTAGTAACAAATCTACTGTGATGTAGGGTATTTATAGCCAGAGAGGCTGTGCATGTGTGGAGACAGCTATGTGTGATTTCTTCTATTTGATTTTGAAGTGAACCTAAAACTTCTCTATAAAAGAAATTTATATTTAAAGAGTAGATTTTTGCCAGAAACTTGAAGAATTGCCATTTTATTTGTGCATTTGTTTTGAGCCCATGTTGCCTGGTATTTGTGATCCTCCTTCTTTGAGTACTGGAATGAACTATGTGGACCATCATGGCCAGGAAGAATTGCCTATTTTACACTTCAAAATTGAAGAATTAGAGATGAATCTGAGAAATTGTACATTGAAATGTTTGACACTGATTCTCAGAAAAATTATAAGTCAGATTGCCATTGCTTCATGATTCATGATCAGAAAAGGAAACGTTGATTGGTAAGACCCATTCATTTTTTTTTAAGAACAAGTCAGTGATCTAACCTCATGCTCACTTTACCAAAGATAGCATAATAACAACATATTCTTTTTTGTATATTACTTCACTGTGTGTACAATACACACTCAGTATTTTATTTAATTTTTACAAGCCACCCCTCCCCAATTAGTTTAAGATGGAAAAAGTGTCAGTAGCAGTTCTTGCCTAAGAAATGGGATAAAGGAAAGAGGAATAAAATCAGGCTTTGAAGAGTCTAAATTGGGTGAATAGTGATGGTGATTGCTCTTAATTTTAAAATACCGGAAAAGAAAACAAAGTCCATCAGTTTTCAGTTTAGGGAATATAGTTGTTTGATTTATTTCATAAAACCAAGTTGTGTAGAATTTTAAAATTCTATAATTTTAAAATTATATAAAACCATCTTTATTCAGTAAATACAGTATTTCAGATACGTTTGAAATGAAGAGCAGACAGTGTATGGAAATTTGAACTGGGAGGTATGATTGGCCAAAGATGTCTTTTTCTTTAAGGAGTGAAGTCACAGATATTTGTGCGGATTGAGGGAAAGGGGCATCCTATAGGAGAAAGATGCTAATTGATTATATATAATATGAGGTAAAGGGGAGCGGTGGGCCCAGAAGCAAAGGTAAAAAGGATTAGAATCGTAGCAATGCATCTTCCTGTTTGCAAAAGAAAAGCAAATAAGGGAGTGGGTGGAGGTGGAGCTGAGCATCCAGGATGATGTCTGTCTTCTCTATGAAGCAAGGTTATATGCTGAGACAGACAGAAAAATGTGAGCTGGGGTATTCTTGGGGAAGCACTTTAAACCTAGTGTGTTGGAATTTCTTGTTTTTGTGGCTAATTGAGTCCAGAAAAAGAGCTTTTGTGTGGAGATGAAGAAATGTAAACAAGGACTAGTGACCTAAATACTGCATGCTGATGAATATTCTCCCAAGATACGAAATCACAAATGTACAGAGGTTATCAGAATGGCTAAGTAGTTTTCTCCATGACCTGCTTTGCTTTAGGTAAACTGAACCTGGATGAGAATAAGAAGGATAGGTCTAATGAAGAACCCAGGAAGAAGGGTGGTATGACACCAAGGAATGGAGGGTTGCAGAGGGGTCACTGTTTGAAGGGATGAGCCACAGAGCTTCTACTCAGTAAGGAAGAAAAGCCAAGCCAACTTGAGGTTGATACATATGGAGAGTGGAGAAGGTGAAGAATCTTAGTAAAAAAGAACTTATGAATAGGACTTATGGTAGTAATGGAATACTAGAGATGGGAGGAAAGAGCCACACATATGAAAATTCTAAATTTAAAATTCTAGAGTTGATGCAATTTTAAGTAATAAGGGTCAAAATATAGCTGCTGTTGTTGGGCAGCCAGTCTTAATAGTGCTAACTACAGTGATAGTAAGGCTAGGCTAGCCTAGCCTTCCCCAAGGCACACGACTAGGGAGCATCTGAGTCTGCCTAGCTTAAAAGTCCTTGTGACCAACTATTAAACTGTGCTAACCTGCAAAGCAGGAACCATGGGAAACAAAGGTTAACATTTAAATCTAGTATAGTAGGATTACTTGTTCTTATAGATAATGAACCCCAGAAGGTCAGTCCTCATGGACAGCATTATTCATAATAAATGGTAATGACCTACTCAAAGCTTAGCCAGTAGGTGACAACTGTAAACGTAACCCTGAAAGTAGATAAAATGAAGTACTGTGGTTGGGAAGCCAGGTGAATACTAACGTTTTTCTTCCCAGGCTGAGACCTGGGATTAGTGATCTTCATTGAGAAGAGGAGGTGAAGTTAACAAAGCTTCCTAGCAACAGAGGTAGGGCTCAGGAAGGGAGTACAGAACACAGGGAAGGGACTGAGGAGATAACTCAATAAAATGTCTGCCTCATATGTGTGAGGCCCTAATTTTGATCCCCAAAAGCCATGTTAAAAATGGTGGCCTTAAAGCCAGGCGGTGGTGGCGCACGCCTTTAATCCCAGCACTTGGGAGGCAGAGGCAGGCAGATCTTTGTGAGTTCAAGGCCAGCCTGGTCTACAAAGCAAGTCCAGGACAGCCAGAGATATTCAGAGAAACCCTGTCTCGAAAAACCAAAAAAAAAAAAAAATGGTGGCCTTAGAGCCGGGCGTGGTGGCGCACGCCTTTAATCCCAGCACTTGGGAGGCAGAGGCAGGCGGATCTCTGTGAGTTCGAGGCCAGCCTGGTCTACAAAGCAAGTCCAGGACAGCCAGGGCTGTTACACAGAGAAACCCTGTCTCAAAAAAACCAAAAAAAAAAAAAATGGTGGTCTTAGTGGCATACACTTAAAATCCCAGCTCTGGGGAGGCAGAGGCGAGGATTCCTGGCCTTGCTAGTTGTCCTGATTAACCTAATTGGTGAGCTCCAGGACAGTGAGAAACCCTGTCTCAAAAAAGATGGATGATGTTTCTAAAGATGACACCTACATACATATGTATATCCACATATATGCTCTTACAAAAAAAACAAGACAAAAAAACAAAAAGTTTAAGGAAGACTTAACCTACTGGGGTACAAAAAAAAAATCTCAGAGGAATGGGTGAATAGGCAATCATGTAGTTTGTTGGCCAAATAGATGGTATTTTGAGAACAAAAGGGTGTCATTAGTAGTTATTCTTGAACAACAGACATAAGCCAGGACTAGGCTGGGCAAATAGAGAGACATTTGGTCATCTAAGTGTAGGTAAGCAGAGGGCTACACTGGAAAAGGGTAGAGAATGAGTACACGAGTGTCTATAGGAGGTGCATGTATGGCGCCAGTTTAAGATTAATTTCTCCAGTGTCATAGTACTGTCCTGAGACTTTTCTGGCTATATCTTATATGAGAAAGTCTGGACTCATCTTTGTATGAGCATTTAGGAAGTCATTAAACATATAGGTGATAGTCAAAACCTCAGAAGTAACTGATTTCATAAAAGGAGAGCACAAAAAAGGCAAAATGAGGAAGAGAGACTCCAGAGCCTCATCAACATGAGTTGGCAGAGAAGAATCCAGCCAAGAAGACTAAACTAATCAGAAGAGGAAACCCACAAAATATAAATAGACCCCTATGTGTATGAGTATGTATGAGATCCCATAAGTCAAAAGAGAAGAAAGGGTTAACAGAATGATCATTGGTTATCATATGTTTTGTATTTCACAGAGAGGTCTGAACAGATAAGTATTGGAATGCTCGTTGGAACAGATTTGGCAAGTAGGTTATTGTTGCTCTTGGCCTGAGTAGTATCGCTAGAGGACTGTGAGCAAAAGCCAGGCAGGCTTCAGTGCACAGAGCAGAGGTAAAGTGCGCTTCCATTATAGACTACTTTTGAGTAATCTTGAAAGAGGAGGTGTCAGTTGGATATTTCCTCTGTTTTAAATGCAAGCAGTAAAAAAGCTAATGGAGATGAGGGGTTAAAAACTAAGAGGGAGCTGGGAGAAAGTCAGAAAGTGTTGATATTGAAAAGGTGAAAATAAGGGGGAAATATGTTTTGGGCTTTTTTGAGATAGGGTTTTACTTTGTAATCCAGGCTAACCTCAAACTCACAATCCTACTTGCTTAGCCTCATCTGTTCTGAGATTCACTGTACCTGGCCTGGAAGATATTGCTTTCTGTCTTTTTTTTTTTTTTTTTGGTTTTTCAAGACAGGGTTTCTCTGTGTATACTTGACTGTCCTGGACTCACTTTGTAGACCAGACTAGCCTCGAACTCACAGAGATCCGCCTGCCTCTGCCTCCCAAGTACTGGGATTAAAGGCATATGCCACCATGCCTGGCAATTGCAGACAGCTGTGAACTGCCATGTGGGTGCTGGGATTTGAACCTGGGCCCTTTGGAAGAACAATCAGTGCTCTTAACCACTGAGCTATCTCTCCAGCTTGGAAGATATTTCTTTATTCTTTTAAAGATTTATATATGTATGTGTGCTGGGAACCAAGCTTGGGTTCTCTGCAAGAGCAATAAATGCTCTTAATTGCTGAGCCATCTCTCTGTATCTTAGGAGATGTGTTTTAAATTAGACAAATTTACTAATTGAAACTATCAAATAGTACAGTGGGTGGGAAGTATTTAGTTTATTTACATCTACTGTGGACAAAATCTACAATTCTGTTTTATCTGAACTATTTTTAGAGTGGTTACTCATGAGCTACCCAAAAGATTGTTGGGATGTTTGCTATTTTCTGAGGGTTTTTTTTTTCTTTATACTTATCTCTTTTTAAAAAGTTCTTTTAACTGTGTTTTTTTTTTTTTTTTTGGTTTTTTCGAGACAGGGTTTCTCTGTGTAGCTCTGGCTGTCCTGGACTCGCTTTGTAGACCAGGCTGGTCTCGAACTCACAGAGATCCGCCTGCCTCTGCCTCCCGAGTGCTGGGATTAAAGGCGTGCGCCACCACCGCCCGGCTTAACTGTGTTTTTTTTTACATTGAAAATGTTTTTGATTGAGTATAGTAGTCTGTTTACTTACCACAAACAGAATTAAATATGTATGCTTTTTAAAGTATTATGAACTTTTAGAAAGCAGTAATAATATAAGCAGTAATAATATATTATTTTTCCTTTAAAAAAACATTGATCTGGCCAAATGTGACTTGCTGCAGTTTTATTAGTTCCATAGTTGTCTTCACTCCTCAGAGGAACAGTCGTCATAATTACATTCATTGTACTGGAGCAGCAGAGCTATTAATACATTGAATTTGGATGAGTGTGAAATTAAAACAGTGGTAAGAACAGTTTCCTCTTATAATAATTTGGCCTCTTTGAAAGGGCAACAAAACATATTTATCAGTTCATAAAATGCATTCATTGTTCATTTCATCCTTTGAAATGGGAAATACAGTATGGTCAGTGCAAAGAGGTTATACTGGTGTAACTTGTGGGGCAGCTATGTATGTCCATCAGCTCTGTCATTACCCTGCTTTCTATATTTGCTTTTTGGACTTCACTGCATTTTGACTGCTTGTGAGTGTGTGTGTGTGTGTTTGTGTGTGCGCGCGCGCGTGTGTGTGTGTGTGTGTGTGTGTGTGTGTGTGTGTGTGTGTGTGTGTGT
>CAJQZJ010001008.1:63010-133156 GCA_907164525.1 Lophiomys imhausi
TGTGTGTGTGTGTGTGTGTGTGTGTGTGTGTGTGTGTGTGTGTGTGTTGGCTATAGAACTTTCATCAGGTGAGGTCTATTTGTTGTTTAAATCCCTCAGTCACCTGGAACTAGATGATTAAATGAGGCCAGTTGGCCAGTGGACCCCAGGGATCCACTTGTCTCTCTGCCTCCCAAGTACTGGGATTACATGCATGCACCACCACTATGTTTTTTTTTTAAACATAGGTTCTGAGGTCCTCATCCTTGCTAAGGAAGCACTTTGCTAAAAAAGCTGTCTCCACAGCCTAACCTGATGTTTTAAATTTGAGTTTATGTGTGTATGTGGGGGCACACAGGGTCTTATGAATTCGAAACAGGAGCTCTGACACTGAGCTATATCCTCAACCTTGATTTGGGATTCCTTAAAGATTAAAATGCTTTTTTTGCTTTTTGAATTTCCTCTTAATGTATTATTTCCAAACACAATAATGCTGACAATTTTCTTGCATTTTTTTCCTGTTAGCTTTATTTAAATGTTTTGGAGACTTTTTAAAGTAGTTTGTTTCAAGTTACTGGCATAATCTTCTCCATTCCTTATATTTTACATTCATTATTTATGTGTGTCTGAGAGAAAGTGTGTCTGTGTGGAGTTCAGAGAACAACTTTCAGAAGTCTGTTTTTTCCTTCAACCATATAGGTTCTGGGGATTGAACTCAAGTTGTCAGGTTTGGTAGCAAGAACTTTTACCTGCTGAAACATCTCACTGGTTTATTATTTTTTAAAAATATTTATTTTGTTAGTGTCTATGTGAGTCTGAGTCAATGTAAGTACAGTACATATGTGATGGGGCCCGCAAGATCAGAATAGGATGTTAGATTCCCCTGGAGCTGTAAGCCTCCTAACACAGGTGCTATGAACTGAAACTGGGTCCTTTGCAAGAGCAGCAAGTGCTCTTAACTGCCAAGCCATCTTTCCAGCCCTACTCCTTAGCTTTTTTTTTTTTTTTTTAAATCGAATACTAGCAATGTTATTTCAACAAAACCTGGTACTATTCACATTAAGGAAACATTTGAAGTATGTAATTATAATTGTAATTGGATTTTCATGCTTGTTACATTTTCTTATAGTGTACTGTCATGAAAGTTCACAGTCCAAAGAGACATGTAGAAATTATCTAGTTTTTATTTTTTCTGAATATAAAGATAATAGGGGACAGGCTGGGCTTAAGTGGCACACACCCAGACCTGGGGACTCAGGAGGCTAGGAGGAGGATCCTAAGTTTTGGAGTGATCTGGGCAGATTAGCTAGAGCCTGTTTCAAAACAAACTGACAAACCAACAAGAAACCAACAGTTGAAAAGTGGGTGTGGAAGTGGGGTTCATAAAGATTTGAGGGGAAACAAAGCTCAAAAATATCTTTTTAGTCTGACATTTTATTTACTATACTACCAACACCCTGAACATTTTCAAGGTCTGTAAAGAACTGTTTTGGTATTTTGATAGGAATTGCATTGAATGAATCTGTGTATTGCTTTTGATAGGATGGTCATTTTTATTATGTTAATCCTACCTATCCATGAGCATGGGAGATCATTCCATCTTCTTTCTTCAGGGACTTGAAGTTGTTATCATACAGGTCTTTCACTTGCTTGGTTAGAGTTACCCCCAGGTATTTTATATTATTTGTGGCTATTGTGAACGCTGTTGATTCTCTTACTTCTTTCTCAGCCCATTTATCTTTTGTGTAAAGAAGGACTACTGATTTTTTTAGAGTTAATTTTGTATCCAGCCACCTTGCTGAAGGAGTTTATCAGCTGTAGGAGTTCTCTGGTGGAATTTTTGGGGTCACTTATGCATACTATCCTCATCCGCAAATAGGGATAATTTAAATTCTACCTTTCTAATTTGTATCCCCTTGATCTCTGTTAGTTGTCTTATTGCTCTAGCTAGAACTTCAAGTACTATGTTGAAGAGATACAGAGAGAGTGGGCAGCCTTGCCTTGTCCCTGATTTTAGAGGAAATGCTTTAAGTTTCTCTCTATTTAGTTTGATGTTGGCTATTGGCTTGTTGTAAATTGCCTTTATTATGTTTAAGTATGGTCCTTGTATGCCTGATCTCTCCAAGACTTTTAACATGAAGGGGTGTTGGATTTTGTCAAATGCTTTTTTCAGCATCCAATGAGATGATCATGTGGTTTTTCTTTCAGCTTGTTTATGTGGTGGATTTTATGTTGATGATGTTTCTTATGTTGAACCACCCCTGCATACCTGGGAAGCCTATTTGATCACAGTGTGTAATACTTTTGTTTTAGGAATGTAATTCTATAGCCAAAATGTGTCTGGGTACCATAGGAATCTGTAGCAATTGCCTTCCAGTATGCAATTCATGTATAACTTTACCTATTTTTCTGTATGTGTCTGTGTTTATTTTATTGATTTATTTTTTGAGACAGTGTCTCACTCACTAGCTCTGGTTAGCCTAAAATTCACTGAGCTTGAACTTGAGGCATATCTCCTGTTTTAACCACTCAAGTGCTAAAATTACAGATGTGTGCCTCCATGCCAAGCTTACATGTCTGAGTTCTCAGCATAGTGATAGAAACTAATTGTGATGATGTTCAGTGTGGGGAGGAGAAAAAAGAAAGTGTTGGTTAAATTTGAAAAATCTTTACTCAGAAAATGTTTATTTCTTTTTTTGCTTCAGTTCTCCCAGACCCTGTGTTCATCTTCCCTAACTAGCTCTCTTCATGGATGGTTAGAGAGCAGTCAATTCAGCAGCTGCATCTTAATTTGGCTCCACTCTTACCTTAAGATGGATAACACGAAACACATTTTTCTATATTTGACTGCAATAACTAAATTTGTCTTTTCTTTAAAAGGGTAGCTAGTTGTATTGTCTGTGTCCACATTACAGAAGAATAAGAGGAAATTAGTTCTGTCTAACCTTCCAAGGTGTAGTCTAGGTTGGTTTCAATCTCATCATAGTCATCCTGTGTGGCTTTCAAGAGTTGATATTATCAGTTTGAGCCTCCTACCTGCCTTGCAAGCTATTTTTAATGCTTGTGAATATCTACGTTTAGTGTTCCTAGACCTTTTGTGAACTCTTTTGCCTATGTCAGAAAAACCTATAAAACTGTTGTATATATATTATTTTTATTATTTTCACTTTATATTAGGTTTAGGCTTCAAATTATTTTTAGTGTTTCTTCAACGAATATGAAGAGCTATATGCCTATAAGAGTTTAAGAACTTTTAAGAAAGCCTGTAGTCTTTTAATTATAATCTTTAATATTACATAAATGATATACCAACTTTTTTCCTAAAGTTTTTTAAAGATAGTAGACTTTGCTAAGGTTTTTAGAAGTTTGTGTAGAACTTTTTTAGTACTTCCCAGCTAGCTGTGGAATAGAAGAAAGACCTTGCTAAGTATTCATATTAGAGCCTTAGCTTTTTCTTAAAACTATTTGAGTATTTTTAAGTGTTTTCTATAGTGTTAGCATTAAGTGAATTGGTATTTATTGACTTCTTCTGTTTGTAGCATGTGTTAAGCATTGGCAATATTTAAAAAATAAAGCATGGATTTTAAAAATCCTTTTTTAAAAAGATTTATTTTAATTTTATATGTATGGGTGTTTTCCTGTGTGTGTATCTGTGTATGACATGCACACAGTACTTGAAGAAGCCAGAAAAAGATGTCAGATCCTTTGAACTTGTGTTACAGATGGTTGTGGGTGCTGGAATTTGAACCTAGGTCCTCTGAAAGAGAAGCCAGTACTCTTAACCACTGTGTCATCTCTCCAGCCCCTGGTGTCCCCTTTTAAGGAAGTGTCATTTAATTTGTAAAGAAAGAATACAATTAAATGATACCGTGTGATAAATGATAATATAAAGGTGTGTAGAAAATAAATTAATTAATAGTAATCTCCATGGCAAGAGCAACATGATAAAACAGTGAAACAGTGTGGAGGAGGTGTACACCTTTTGGGAGGAACTGTACAGGATGTGATCCTGTGTGTTAGTTGTATAGAGAGATTGGAATGACTGAATGGTAGAGGATATTGCATACTCTGTTCTGAAAAGGTCTTATTCCCCATGAGTTAGAATGTCGTTTGTAATTTCAGTGAAGCTGAGTGACTTTTTTTTTTTTTAATTTAGATTGGATGGAAAGCAGACCAGAATCAGGTTGTTAGAAAGGAGATGACAGTCCAGGAGTGCTTAGAAATAAGGCTAGAGGAAAAGGGGCCAGATTCAATGATGATGATAGTAGCTAATAATTACTGATCTTCAATCTGCCAGGTACCTGTATTCTCTGTAAAACTTCTCATTTAATTTAAATATCCCTGTCTCACAAATAAGTCTTCCTAAAAGCTTACCCACATAAGAAACAAGGGATCTTCCTGGGAATAAAAATGAACTCACCCCAAATAAAGACTGTATTCATTCATTCCACAAACCCTTTACTATACGAATGGCTCAGGAAGAGGAAGTTAAGCACCCAGCACTTCAAAGCTAGTAAGTAGTGGATGTAGAAGTGAACCACCAATCAACACAAGAGAATTGCCAAGGCTGGATAAAGCACTGTTCTGGTTCTTCTTCTGAGTGACTGGCCATAAACTAGACTAGGAAGGAGGAAGGAGGAGATGGTTTGTTGAGGGCAGTCAGTAGACTTCAGAAAGATTGGTGAGCCTGACTTCTGTCTCTGACACTTTGAAACTTTTTCATCTTGGACAGCTGCCTAACCTTACTGTGCATCTGTGTCCAATATGTGTAACAAATAAAGGCAGTTATGGTGCTTATGAAATAGTTATAGGGATTAAACCAGTACAGTATGCTTACAGTAGCATCAGATGCATAGTAGATCAATCATTGCAGTGTTAACTAGTTCCTCATCATAATTACTTAACTAATCAGTATAAAATTCCTATCATACTCTCAGCAAGCCAGAAGAGATTTTCTCAGTTGGGTCTTCATTGTTCCATTTTGTATACCTTCACTAAAACCTTCTTTTATGGGATTCAGTTCATCTTTTATGGGACTCAATTCATTTGTTTTAGGAAAACAAACTACTTGTTGAAGGGTTTAAGTCTGATGCATTTTGGTGACTTCCTCTGAATTTTTGTTAGAATTCTGCCTTGCTGCCATCGCCTGGGCTTCATTTATTTCCTAACCAACTTTGTCATATGAGGGCCCAAAGTGGCCATTTCTTCTTAGACCAACCGTAAGTTTCAAGGCTGATGAAAAGAGTGTGTCAACTAGGACTTTATGAGCTTAGAGAGATGGGAGGGAAATTGTCATTATTGCTTGTTGACTCCCTGAAATATGGAAGGAAAAGAAAATGTAGGGACTGTTGCTTTCTTAGATTTCTATCCTCTCCACAGACATTATTTTAAATGTTAAGTTTAAGTGTTCTTTATTTGAACAGCCCACACAGTTTCACATAACTTGAAAATATTTCATTAAACACATTTTTCTAGTTTGACTTAGTTTAAATGCACAATAGATGATAAATATAGAATCAGAAGTACCATATCTTTCCATTTTTACTCCTTGAGAATTGTCATAGCTGCACATTTGTATTGTGGGACATCTAGGTTACAGCCAACTTTCACAAAGTCCTGTGATGCTAAATTCCCGTAACACTCTCATCAAGATGTAAATTCTTTCTAGGAGGAGTAGGATCCTCTCAGGTTGTTTGCTTGTTTGTACAAAGAAAAAAGAAAACATAAGGGAAGTAATAATAAGTAGACATATTTTTCTGTTAAAAGAAATAAAGTGAGCCGGGCGTTGGTGGCGCACGCCTTTAATCCCAGCACTTGGGAGGCAGAGGCAGGCGGATCTTTGCGAGTTCGAGGCCAGCCTGGTCTACAAAGTGAGTCCAGGACAGCCAGGGCTACACAGAGAAACCCTGTCTCGAAAAACCAAAAAAAAAAAAAAAAAAAAAAAGAAATAAAGTGGAAGTTAGGACAGCAGGAAACTTGTAATACTTAGGGCTGAAACAGCCTAGCTATATACATGGGTCTAGACCTGGCTACTAAACTGCTTGATAGGTAGCATTCTGAAAGACATGGCTTGTCTGTGAGAAGTCTCTCCAAAATTTGTGCAATATCAGGAAGAACATGAGCTAAGAATCTGCAGACCCAGCTTTTAAACTCAGCCTCACTCAGTCTTAGGAACACAGACAAACTGTAGATAAACTCTGCCAGAATGTAACATGAATTGCCTCTAGTCTCTAGACTCTATTCTCCATAGAGTCTTCATTCTTATTTGAAACCTCATGAGCCTGGCCTTCACTGTTGCATTCTTCACTGTCTCACCAGCAAGTCTGGCCAGATGGTGAGCTGTGCTTCTCAGCTCCCTCCAGAAAACTCATTAAGCTTTGCTTATAATTTTCTAGATCTTTTCTAACCTACAGCTCACAACATTTCCAGTTCTCATAAATCAGTCCCAAAGGCTTAAGATTAGGCTTAACACAACAAAAACTCCACTTCACTGGTAACAGTTTTCTGTGTTAGTTTTGCAGAGCTGTGACTAAAATACCCAGGAGAAAAATCTAAAGGAGGAAGGATTTTGGCTTACAGATTCAGAGAGTTCAATCTATCATTGCATAGTTCCTTTTGCTTGAGTAGAAGATCATGACAGCAGCAGTATGTGACAGAGGAGATAGAGAAATAGGAAGTTAGATTATCATTATAAAGTAGATTTTTAAAAGCTGCTTATATTAAATAAAGTATATAAATGTTTCTAATGTGCTTTTTGTTTTAAATCTTTGGAAATCTATTGGCTGTTAGCACATCAAGTATTGATCAGAAAGTTACGATACAGTGCATATATCAACAGATACTCTCTTGCTTATATGATTTAATTTAATTGATATGATTTAACTGAATTATTTTTAAAGAGAAGTTTGGACTGGGGAGATGGTTCAGTGGGTAACGCTTTTGTTCTGCAAGCTTGAGGACCTGCATTTAGATGCCTGGTCCCTACATAAAAAAGCAGTCATGGTAGTACATTCTTTAATCCCAGCACTGACTTGGGGGGTTTGAGTTAGGAGGATGGCCAGCAAGTCTGGCCAGTTGGTAAGCTGCAGGTTCAGAAAGAGGTGAGAGGAAAGTAGAGAGGATAGGGAGAGAGGGGAAGAGCAGGTAATGAGGGGAAGAGGTAAGGAAAGGAGAGGAAAAGGGGAGGACCCTGTCTCAAAAAATAAGGCAGAGAGTAATAGAATAAGACAGCTGACGCTGGCCTCTGACTTCCATAAGCATGTACATGTGGAGATTGTAAATTTCACACAAATAATAAATATCCATCATTCAGCAGACTGCCCTGGCTGTGACCTGAATGAAACAATTGAGGCTATCGTTCTTGAACTGTCTTAGTTCTTGGCTACTATCTGATAAGTTTGCCATATTTGCCTTTGGAATTAGATAATGATGTGATGCTTCTTTTTTCTCTTTTTTGTTTTTTCAAGACAGGGTTTCTCTGTGTAACAGTTCAGGCTGTCCTGGAACTTGCCTTGTAGACCAGGCTGGCCTTGAATTTACAGAGATCTGCTTGCCTCTGCCTCCCAAGTGCTGGGATTAAAGGCATGTGCCACTACACCCAGCTGATGTGATGCTTTTTGCTGTCTGCCCCTGGCCTCTTTACCTGTACTGTTAACCCAATTATCACTTATTTTCCTTGACTTTTGTCTTTCATTCATTCCTTCTCTTGATCCTATGTTTAATGGTTTTCCCTTGTGGACACATTGGTTTGTCAATAAATTGACCCTTTGGAGGAAAAAGAAAGCAAATAAGCAAGACCTTGATATGAACCAGTGGGATGGTTCAGTGGGAAAATGCCCTTACCAGGAAGTCCTGGTGATTTTGAGTTCAGTCTCCAGAACTCATGTAAAGGCAGAAGCAGAGAACCAACTTCACAAAGTTGTCCTCTGACTTGCCCACACACGTCCCCTCCATCTATTACTTATACAAATGAACCATGATTAAACAGAATGTAGAGAGCCTGTATAAAATTGGTTCTTTTTCATGGTGTAAATACTCTTGCATGACTTAATTGCCTGGGAGACGGATCAGGCAGAGCCAGCTAAGAGTTATCTAGCTGTACCACCAGCCTGTTTCTTCCTTAGAACCTAAAAACGTGACTGGGTTCCCAACAGTTTTGAAACAAAAATGAGAACCAAATGTTTTAAAAAATATAACAAAAATCTCTCTTGACCCGTGACTTCTACCTATAGCAACCCTCTATATTTTCTTCTTTCCTAGTCTTGTTTTCTCAAAAAAAAAAAAAGAAATCTGCACTTACACTATTTCCTTATTCCACCCTGTGTTGAAAACTGTGGGTAGCATTGGCATGGTTGTTTTAAGAAGTTCTAAAATGCATGGCATAGGGAGTTGAGTAATGGTAGTGACTGCAAAGAAGTTCATTACTGGCCTACTGGACCAGGTCAGAGCTCACCTACCAGGTGTGTCTTGCCCTGGCAGCCATTCTGCACACGTACCCTAGCTCTTCTGCTGTTTGATGCCCAGGTGGGTAGCACTAGCAGCTCAGTCAGCCATTGAGAGAGTTGTCCTGACTCTCCTTCCCTCTTCCCAATCTAAACTACCATCAAAATTATGCTCTTGTAATTCCTAAATAGAAATTTATTAAAACTGTACTCTTCTACTATTGCTTAGGAAAAAAGGTCTCATCTTTTACTTGAAATATTATAACAGTCTCCAAATTGGTTTACATGATGCTAGGTTTTTACCTGAAATCTTGCTTCCACTTTGCTACAAGAATGATCTCTCTGCTCAACATTGTCTGTTTTACTCTCATATTTAAAATTAGTCCTGGGCTTTCCATCAGACCTGTTCATCAGAATCTCTTAGGAAGCTTGTTAAATATGTTGATGTTGGGCTCTTCAGCTAAGGGGATTAGAGTCTTTGAAGGTAGAAACATGGAGAAGTCTATAGATGATTGTGAGACCCACTAGTCAATAGATTAAGTTCTTGGTATAATGTCAAGAATCTCTCTCCTTTTGGTTTTTACCTACCACTCCATTCTCATTTTTTCCTGTATCTTATATTACAATTACCATACCAAACTTAGTATAGTGTCCTCAGTGACTTACCTGGCACTACTCTTTCTGCCTATAATACTTTTCTTTCTCCACATTCCCCCACTATTTGTCCGTCTTCTACTTAGAGGTACTTTAGTTTAAAGATTATCTCTTTCAGGAAGCTTCTTGGACTCAAATTTGGGTCAGTAGCCCTTAGCAATATACAGACAGGGTCCTCTGTTCTGGCTTTCCTTTGTCACTGTACTGTGAGCTTCTTGAGGTAGAGACTGAGATTTTTTTGTTTGTGTTTGTATTCCTTTTTTACATATCTTTAAAAAAATTTACATTTACTTAGTTATTTGTTTATTGGCAATGTGCATCCCATGGCACATGCATACAAGTTAGAGGACAGCTTGCTGGAGTCAGGTCCTTCCTTCCACCTTGTGAGTTCCCAGAATCGAACTTAGGTTATCCGGCATGGTGGCAAGCACCTTTACCTACTGAACCATTTTGCCCACCCAGTGTTTTGTATTCTTAATTCAGTACAAACTAGATGTTCTGTAATTATAAACAGGAAGAACTTGGAACCAGGCTGATGTATTAAATTAGTTATTGTCATGACAAATGAGAGAAATAATTTAAAAGGAGAAAAGATTTATTTGGGTTTGTGGCTTCAGAGGTTTCAGTTGATGGTTATCTGGTCTCATTGCTTTGTTCTTGAGGTACGGCAGAAAATTGTGGCGGTAGGACCACATTAGATAAAGGCTACTTACTTTGTGGTAACTAGGAAGCCGAGGTAACAGGATGGGGTCAGTGCCAAGATACTCCCTTCAGGGGCATATCCCCAGTACCCCACTTCTTTCAGCTAGCTCTACCTTCCACAGTTTTATTACCTCCTGATAGTCTGTTGAATCTTGAATTTATCAGTGGATTAAACCAGTGATTGGGTTAGAGCCCTTCAAATACAACTGTCTCTGGAAAAATCCTCAGATATACTCAGAGGTATGCCTTACTGGTCTCCCAATCCAATCAACTGGCAAGAATCACCACTACACCTGGGGTACTGCAAATTAAGCTATGGAGTTCAGACCCTGAAGAAATGACTCAGAAGTTAGAAGCATTTGCCACATGAACCTGGTGACCTGAATTCAATCCCCAGAATCCTTATAAAGAAAGAAGGAGAACTGACTCTACAAAATTGTCCTCTGACCTCTACATGTGTGCCATGGCATGTGTACCTACATGTGGTTTGAATGAAAATGGCTACCATAGATTCATATTTAATACCTGGTTCTTGATTGGTGAAACAGTTTGGCAAGAATTAAGAGGTATGGCCTTGATAGAGGAGATATGTCACCTGGGGTGGGAGTGGGGAGGTGGGCTTTGAAGTTTGAGAAGCCCGTGCCATTTCTGGTTAGCACTGTCTCTGCCTCCTGCTTGTGGATCAGATGTAAGTAGCTGTTAGCTACTGCTCCAGGGCCATGCCTGCCTGCCTACTGCCATGCTCCCTGTCATGATGGTCATGGGCTCACCCTCTGAAACTGTAAGCCCCAATAAACTCTTCTGTAAGTTGCCTTGGTCATGCTGTTTCTTCACAGCAATAGAAAAGTAACTAAGGCACACTCTCACATACAACAATAATAAATTTAAAATTAAAAAAAAGTTTGTAAGTTTTAAAGAAAATGTAAATAAAGTTCCATTCAGTAGTATAGGTTCTGGAAACAAAAGTGGTCCTATAGTAGTCGTAGTGTTTTTATTGAACAACTGGAAATATGTGAAGGAAAAAGTGATAGGAAAGTAAATTAGGCAAATGGACTGATTTTAAGACAGCATGTGCAGAAGGAGGAAAGAAGGATATGAGACCAAATAATATACGTATACAAGATACAAAAGAGAAACACATTCCAGTAGAATAAAGAGCTGAGATTTTGAAACAGGTTAATCTGGCCTTTTTTACTTTGTAAAAAAAAAAAAAAAAAAAGAGAATGAAAATTACAAATAAATAAATTGTTAACAAACTCACCCTGTAATTGGATTCAAAGTATAAACAAAATTTTCAGCTTCTGTTCTTTGTTTTCTCTGGCATGGAGAGAATGACATAGGCAGACTAATGAAGATGAAAGTGAGAAACATAATAAGAGAAAATTGAAACCCAGGGTGAGGGAGGAGCTCTAGAACCTCTGGCTAGTCTAAATGAATTCACACCTCAGGGTCAGATTCCAAGCAGATTTGTTAATGTTTTTGCCAAACTGGTAATCTTTGAGGAATTGTAATGCACATGAAAACTTGTAAGAAGCTGTAGAGGTGCAGTGTTCCAAAAATTAAGAGAATGTAGATTTCATAGATTTTAGTGAACTTGACATTACCCCCACAGATTCTAGAGGTGACCTTAAAATATTGGTAGATATTTACACATGGAAAAGGTGAGCAGGAGTTTGCATGGGTTCTCTAAGAGGCAATCATTACAGATAATGCAGCTCACCCCGCCCCCCTCTGCAGTCAGGTAAAGTTGCAGCTGTAATGTCTAGATTTCTGAAGGAAATTAGCTGAGCTGCTGTTGCATTGTTCACTGGTGGTGTGGGCCACACTTCCACTCTAGTTCACACAAAGCTCCATGTAGTTTCGAATGGCTCCTGGTTCCGTTTCCTGCCTGCTTTATCTTCCAGAGCTTACAATAATGTGTGATCAAGACTGTTTGCTGAGATACTCAAGGCAGTTCTTTGGATTTTAAATATTTTGAAACAGCTAAAGGTCACTTTTATTTTTTTTAAAACCTTGTTATTAAAAATAAACCGTGATAGCTAGTAAAGAAACATTTTTCCATGTCTTCCTGGTAAAAAGTATAGAGAACAGATATCTAAAAAGAGGATCTTATTGCTCTCGGAAGCAGACCATTTCCCTTAGCATTCTGGAAGTAGCCTTCATTGCATTATACACAGAAGATTTTAATTTCATTTAAAGAATTTAAACACACAAGGAATTAAGAATATGAATTTTGATGGGAATTTATCATTATTTGGTTCTGGGGTTTTGAGTTCTCATATATGTTCAAATACCATTTACCTTAACAGAGTAATAAATTGGCTGTAGGGACACTGAGTTTTATGTGGGTGATGTTCTACCTTTCTCTAGATTCCCATGTGTAGAAGACTGATGCTTGTCTCATTTTCCTTGTGGTTAATTTGTGCTTTATGTGGAGTTAGGAGTTGGGAAAGAAAGAGTAGAGTGCTGTAATGAAGTTTACAGCTCCATATTCTAGGAGTTCCTTCCTCAAGACTCAGTTCTTGGAGCTACGCTTTCATTTCTTTAATTTTATTTTTATTTTTGTTAAGAATTTCATGCATGATCATTGTTTTGATCAAGTTCACATCCCATTGCCTCACCTCCAACTCCTTCCTTAGCCCTACCACTGCTATTTCTTTTCAATTTCATGTTCTATTTCTTTCTCTCTCTCTCTCTCTTTAAAAGCCCACAGAGTCCACTTAGCATTGCCAGTATGCATAAATGTAGGGCCATCTGCTGGAGCACGGGAAAGCTCTTGGGTACTGCATCCCTGAAGAAAAGTGACTGCCTCCTAGCAGTCATCAGCTGCCAATAACTCCTCGGGCGGAGGAGCACTACCTATGTAAGATGTGGGGCTCTGCCCTCTTCTCAGGTGGCAGGATACTAGGGTTAGCAGGTGGGTGGGTGGTCAGAGCTACCTGTGAGGTGGTTCTAAGGTTCTCAGCTGGCTAGAACTTTTTCTTTTAAGTGCAGTTTTGAGATTGCAAATAATTTGTTGCCTATTACATATGTCACATACAAAAACTCTCTACTGATTTTTAATTAGTATTTATGGATATATAATAGAGAATTGTTAAGATAAAGAGTAGATTATTGAATCTACTCCTAAAGATCCTCATTATTAATACAAAATTAAAGTTATAGACATATGAGAATGATAGGAAAAAAGGGTAGATTATTGAATCTACTCTATAGATCTTTGTATATTGATACAAAATTAAGGCTATATTTTGATTAGGTATTATACCTATGTAATTCTTAACATTTCAATGTGAAGTTCTAGTCCTTTTGACAGTAACTGTCACAAACTGTTTAGGATAATAGTTGATATTGATTAAGTTAGTTAATCTCAGATGTTTTCTAAGTTAATCAGATATTAAGTTGTTAGAGACAAGCAACATTTGCTTACTCAATGGAGATGAATAGATGGTCTTTAAAAACCTCAAGAGATCTGTAGAATATGGCATTTAAAATATTATTATTTAAAAAAATTCTTTGACATGAGACTGTCAGCTTTTGACAGTTCCCATTGGATTTGGAAGGAGATGATGAGCACCAAAAAAATCTCCATCAGGAGATAATTCTTACTGGGCAGAAATGTCCCTGCTCTTTCAATAGACTATATACAGTCCAAAGATGACCAGAGCTCTCATGCAGGTAAATCGATAGCCTGATTCTGCAAAGACAGAATGAGAAAATCTTATTTCCTGCTCCACAACTAAGTCTGTGAGATATGCTTGGCCATAAGGCTGAAGATGATGCTCCAATGTTACAGAAACTGGGGACTGTCTAGGCAGCCAGGTGTCTGTCATTTCATAGTTTTGGAAGTTGCTTGCTCTGCATTTCCTATCTATTCAGATATATTTATCCTTCTCACGTTTCTGATGTGATTAAAGACTACATAGTTATAACCTCACAATAAGTTTTAAGCCTTCTAGAAATTAAAAGGATGTTTTAAGGTTAAGATGATTTAATTAATAATATAATATTAGGATGGAAGTTGAATTAGGTATAGATCCTTAAACTCATCAAGAGAGATATGTAATAGAATATATTTCCTAGTCAACTAGTCAAATACATATGGACTGGACATTGAGAATGTATGTCACACCTTTTAGTTTTCATAAATGTTTTTATTGTTATTATTACTGTATTGTGTTTATTGTTGTACTTATTGTTATTAAGAAAAGAAGCCTGGGCTGGAGAGAGAGCTCAGCGGTTAAGAGTACTGGCTGTTCTTCCAAAGTACCCACGTTCAAATCCTAGCACCATATGGCAGTTCACAGCTGTCTGTAATGGCCAGGTGTGGTGGCACACGCCTTTAATCCCAGCACTCGGGAGGCAGAGGCAGGTGGATCTCTGTGAGTTCAAGGCCAACCTGGTCTACAGAGTGAGTCCAGGACAACCAGGGCTATACAGAGAAACCCTGTCTTGTAAAACCAAAAGAAAAGAAAAGAAAAGAAGCCTTTGGTTAGACTTAAAGGAGTAGATGTTGGGGAGGGTCTAATAACATTGCTTTGGATAGGCTGGCTGATTTCAATGCTGAGATCTGGTTACTGCCCCTTCTGAGGCATTCTCTTGATTGGTTAATAAGAGTTGCTGACAGCCAATTAGCTGGGCAGAAAGAGTATAGGAAGGTGGAACTTCCTTAGATTAAAACAGGAACCTGCGTTTTATACAGAGGATTAGCTCATTCCACCAGGAGACATGGAAGCAGATAGATAGGTTTGAGAATGCTGGAAGGTAATCGCAGGCACATGGCAGTTTGGGATTAGGTGATCCGGGTTAACTTAGTGTAGCTAATTGAGAGTCTGCCCAGCTAAGGGCTAAGCGTTGAAACATTAAAAGGTCTTGGTGTATTTAATTATTGGGGAAAGGACCATGGCAGTTTATAGGCCGTCAGTCCAAGCAATCCAGGGCTGTGGGACTCCTGGACTTCTGTCGAGCTCCAGTGAATCTTCTTCCAAGCCGCTGGTAATTCTACTGGCCTAATATAACAACTTATATTACTTAACAGAGTTTAGGTTACAGGTGGTGTAGGCCACCCTTGGTCCAGGGCTCTTTTCCTAGGATAAATCAGACTGCTGGTTGAGGCATACCAGGCCCATTGGTTGATATCCTGCCAGGCCGCCTGCTGCTCTGGCAAGCCACCGGCTGCTCTGCCGGCCTAATCTTACAGTTTATACTTATTAATAAATGCAATAGATAATTTAATTAGCCATTTTCTACAAATATTATTTGTGGTTTATTATAGCCACTCATGTATTTGTATTTTCTTCTTATAGGTGAACCCATATGCCGAGACAATTTTATCTAGTTCATGAACCAAAATTATATACACGCTGAATGTTACAGAAGTGTTGAAAGACTGGTGAGTAACATAATAAATATTAACAGTTAGGAGACTTGGTTCAAGGTAAACTTTTAGTTATAATAAACAATTAGGTTCTCCCTAGGAAAGGTATATATGTAGATTGTCTTTTATTATAGCACATTGCCAGATTGTTTAAGGCGATGGTTCTCAACCTGTGGGTCACGAATCCTTTGGGGGTTGAACAACCCTTTCTAGGGGTTGTGTATCAAATATTTATATTATGGTTCGTAACAGTAGCAAAATTACAATTATGAAGTAGCAACAAAAATAACTTCATGGAGGGGATCACCACAATATGAGGAGCTGTATTAAAGGGCTACAGCATTATGAAGGCTAAACCCACTGGTTTAAAGGACTGAAAATAATGTTAAAGGGAAAAGAGGTTATAAATACCTATGGCATACTTTCTATATAAAAATTTTATGTAGCTAATATATTTGTAGCTATAAACATGTATAAACTGTAAAAAACATGCATGGTAATGATAAGCACCAGCTAGTGTGGGTGTATCTTTCCTGTGCTGTAAATCTTGGTTTCTTCACATACACAATTCACAAACTCACCTGAACAATATGAATGCTGACACTTACTAATTCTGAGTGTTGATTACAATCTCATGTTATATACCTTTTAAAAACTTTTGTGTGTAGTATATGTGTATTTTTTTGTGTATGTTCTCACATTATGTATTCTGTATAGTTTTCTGAGTATGTGAAATGTTAGAAAAAAATTTAAGGAAAATATATGCCTATCTTTTCAGTTGATATTCAGAATGGCTGGAAAATATTCAAGTATATTCAACATTTATTCTAGGAAGTAATGAACACTTAATGTACAAAACAGAAATAGAAATGCCCTTTAGTGCCCTATTAGTGTTGTGTCTGTTTGTGCTAATGTAGTTAGGATGGAACTATTGTGTGGATGTTGCATAGGAGAAGTCAGAACTTGGGCAATTTTAGATAGCGGCAATTTGTTGCCCAGCATAGTAATTGCAGTCAGTGATGATGTATCATAGTCTTTAAAACTATAAACAGTGGGCTTCAGTGTTCTCATTGTAGCATAACTGTGTAAATTAATAAATTTGTTAATTCACTTGATTTAACCATTTCAGAACATGTATATGTAGATATATGTATATTTAAAACATTGTGTTGCACACAATAAACAAAATTTTGTCAGTTTAAAAAATAAAACAGTAAGAGAGCTCATGTGCAAAAATTTTTTTTTATATTTATGAGAGTTTTTCTTGAATTATGTATTTTCACCATATGCATGCCTGGTGCCTGCAAAGGCCAGAAGAGGGTTGCACATCCTCTAGTACTGTAATTATAGAAGGTTATGAGCTGCTTGTGGGTTCTGGAAACCAAATCTAGGTCCTCTGCAAGAGCAACAAGTGCTGTTAAATGCTGAGTCCTCTCTCCAGCTCCCCAAATTACTTCTGACCATAAAATAAAACTATTCTGAAACTCTTTGAATATTATGTTGTTTGTGATTTTTCATTTCTGAATGTTTGTACATTTTCCTCTATATTCATTCCCAATATGTTTTACCTTGCTATTCTCCTTAATTTTAAAATGCCACATTGCCTTTTCTTTGGCTAAAAGTGGCCCAAGCTCAGCTGCTCCATTCCTTCAGTTCTCACTTACCTGACAGGAATCGGCTCTCCCTGCATTTACTAAGTGTTGGGGTTTTAGGAGGGCAGGTCAGTGACTGGGTTATATCAAGGGGAAAACTGTATTTATCCTATAGTTTAAGATTTATTTATTTTCACTTTGTGTGCATGAGTGTCTTGTCTGCATGTATGTATGTGCATCACATGCATGCTAGGTGCCTATGGAGGCCAGAAGGAGGTCTTGGATTGCCTGAACTGGAGTTATAAGGCAGTTGTGAGTTGCCATATGGATGCTGGGAACTGAATCCAGGTCCTCTGCAGGAGCAACAAGGGTTCTTAACCACCAAGCCATTTCTGCCACCTCCAGTTTATATTTTTAAAAGATCCATTTATCTGTTTTAAATATGTAAAACAAGAAGTTTCCTAAGTAATGGTGTATTTTCATTTTATGTAAGAACCTCCCTTAGCTGCCACTACTCACTAATGTCTTCTTCCAAGTGCTGTCATTTATTTCTGCTTACCTGTGCTCAGGTGTTTCAAACCTGGGACTAGTACTACCATATAGGAATTATCTAATAAGGTCAGAACTATGTCCAGGGATATTAGAAAGCTAGGAACTGATATTTAGCAGTTTTAAGTCACCCTACAAAAATTACATATACTTAAAGGTAAATTTATATCCATTTAAAAAAATCTTTCATATTTTGTTCATTTTCTAGCTCTGTCATGAGCACCGACAGTAATTCATTGGCACGTGAATTTCTGATTGATGTCAACCAGCTTTGCAATGCAGTGGTCCAGAGGGCGGAAGCCAGGGAAGAAGAAGAGGAAGAGACACACATGGCAACCCTTGGACAGTACCTTGTCCATGGGCGAGGATTTCTGTTACTTACCAAGCTAAATTCTATCATTGATCAGGTAACGTTGCCATATCAAACAAATGTTCATCAGTATGTTGCTGTTGGTCATTGATTAGTAACATATAGATTTCATACTTCCTGAGACTCTCTTTGAGTTAAAGTCCTATTTTTCACATTACTCCAAGAAAATATTTGTGGAATATTCCCTATGTGAAAATATTATTTATTTGGATACTTTTCAAACTGTCTGAAACATTTTAGAGTTACAAGACCTTTTTTTCTAAAGAGGTTTTGTATATAGGCTTTTTATAGTTGGTTTGAACACATCAGTAATAAACTCTAAATCACCAATAATACATTGTTATTACTTTAACGAAAGAAATAGAAGCACTTCTCCTTGGTGTCATTTAACCAAAATGAAGGCCAGATTTGAATTTTCTACTTCGTGCTCCCTGTGTCTTCCATCCGCTGTCTGCTGTATGAGTCTGAATCTGTAACTGCCTAAAGTCTGACCTGTGAATCTGTCCCTGTGTCTTGCATAACTGTGTGCTTGTCCCTAACAAAGGGTTTTGTTGTCTTTATTGAACAGCACAGAAGGCATTACATGGGGATGGATGAGGAAGACTTTACAGAAATCTTTTAATAGGGTTTTACAGGGGCTTAAGTATAGAGTCCAATTGACCCCAACTGACTCAGATAACAAACAGTACTACAAACATAGTTTATTAGGTCATACCCAAATGTTATGTTCAACATTTATGGTGGCTATTCATTTTAGAAGATTGCTTTTAAGATGGGTGTGATGGTACATACCTTTAATCCTAGTACTCGAGAGGCAGATCTCTGTCTCTCCACCTCACCTGCAGAGAGGTGGATCTCTGAGTTCAAGGCCAGATGGGTCTATAAATCGATTTCCTGGACAGCTAGAGCTGTTACACAGAGAAACTTTGTCTCAAAACAAAACAAACCAACCAAACAAACAAACAAAAAACACCAAGAAAAAAGGAAGAAGAAAAAAGATTGCTTTCAACCTCTATTTTTGCCGCTTTCAGCAAATGATTATTAGAGCATGCATACATTGTTTTGGATCAGGGGCATGGAAGAGTGCACAATTTAAGATTACAGCTATTCATTAGTTTGGGTTATAAAAGCTGATTACATGGGAAATCCAAGACAAGTAAAGTTGATTGTTAAATCATTCTCTTAAAGGCAGAAAACAAGCAGCCTGAGTACACAGTATGTCTTAGTTAGGGTTTTATTGCTGGGAAGAAACACCATGACCAAGGCAACTCTTATAAAGAAAACATTTAATTGGGGTTGGCTTACAGTTTCAGAGGTTTTGTCCGTTA
This sequence comes from Lophiomys imhausi, assembly GCA_907164525.1. Taxonomy (NCBI): domain Eukaryota; kingdom Metazoa; phylum Chordata; class Mammalia; order Rodentia; family Muridae; genus Lophiomys; species Lophiomys imhausi. The sequence goes on from CAJQZJ010001008.1 coordinate 82,003, forward strand.
TCATCATGGTGGGAAGCATAGCAGCATGCGTAAAGACATGATGCTGGAGAAGGATCTGAGAGTTCTACATCTTGATCGGCAGGCAACAGGTGACTGTGTGCCACACTGTATATAATTTGAGCATAGGAGACCTCATTGCCCACCCTCACAGTGACATACTTCCTCCAACAAGGCCACACCTACTCCAAAAAGGCCCTGCTTCCTAATTGCGCCAATCCCTATGGGCCAAACATTTAAACACATGAGTCTATGGGGGCCATACCTGTTCATACCACTACACAGTAGAATGGCAATTTTAAGTCTTTGTTGTTTTTGAGACAGGGTCTCCCTATGCAGCTCTGGCTGCCTGGGAACTTACTGTAGAGACCAATCTGGCCTCAAACCCTTAGAGACTTGCTTGCCTAAGCCTGCCAAGTGCTATGATTAAAGACATGTACTACCATACCTGGCCCAGTGTTAAGTCTTAGTGACCTCAAGGTATATTATTAATTATGGCAATGAGGTTCAATAAAAGTTCTAGTCTTGTAAAATGTAAGAAATATTTTCTTTTTTTTTTGTTTTTGGTTTTTCGAGACAGGGTTTCTCTGTATAACAGCTCTGGCTGTCCTAGACTCACTTTGTAGACCAGGCTGGCCTCGAACTCACAGAGATCCGCCTACCTCTGCCTCCCAAGTGCTTGGATTAAAGGCGTGCGCCACCAACGCCCGGCAAGAAATATTTTCTTAATAAAGCATTGCCACAACTTTTGACTTTAATAGCATGAGATTGCCATTTTTATTTACAGAAACAGGATTTTAATTCAGAGTTTATACTTTCAATAAAGATCAGAATGGCAGTTTTATTTTTTCTTTTTAATATATTTATTTATTTTTAAATAAATTTATTTATTTATTGCTTCAGGTTACATCTCCATAATATTGTCCTCTTTTTGCCCTTCCCAGCCCCACCCTCCCACCCTCTACCCCCTAACCCTTCCATCCCACTCCTCTGGAGTGGAGTGTCCCTACATAACAGTCCCCCACCCCAGTTCAGAAGTCATATGAGGGCCCAGAGCCTCCTCATACACTGGGGGCCTACAAGGCAGTACCACCAGGGAAAAGTGTCTCATTGCCAGGGAGAGAAAACTAAAAAACAAACAAACAAACAAAAAGTCTATGTCCAAGTTCCCTTTGGTGCGTTGGTTGTAGTATAGATATCCTGTACTATATAGCTAAAATCCTATTATCAGTGAAAAGATGCCGTGTGCATCCTTCTGAGTCTGGGTTAGCTCACTCAGGATGAGCTTTTCTAGTTCCATCCATTTGGCTGCAAATTGCATAATTTCATTGTTTCTGATAGCTGAGTAATATTCCATTGTGTAGATGTACCACAGTTTTTTAATCCATTCTTCAGTTGAGGGACATCTGGGTTGCTCATGGATAGGTAGGATCAACATAATAAAAATGGCCATCCTACCAAAAGCAATATATAGATTCAATGCAATTCCTATCAAAATACCAACACAATTCTTTATAGACCTGGAAAAAGCTATCCTCAATTTCATATGGAACAACAAAAAAACCCAGAATAGCTAAATAAATCCTGTACAATAAAAAAAACATCTGGAGGTATCACCATCCTAGATTTCAAGCTGTACTACAGAGCAATAGTAGTAAAAACAGCATGGTATTGGTATAGAAACAGACCAGTAGATCAATGGAATCGAATTCAAGACCCAGAAATGGACCCACACACCTATGGCCACCTAATTTTTGACAAAGAAGCCAAAACGGCACAATGGAATAAGGACAGCATCTTCAACAAATGGTGCTGGTCCAACTGGATGTCCACTTGCAAAAGAATGAAATTAGACCCATACTTATCTCCTTGTACAAAACTTAAGTTCAAGTGGATCAAAGACCTTACATAAGGGCAGTCACACTAAATCTACTAGAAGAGAAAGTGGGAAAAACCCTTGAAATTATTGGCACAGGTGACAACTTCCTGAACAGAACACCAACAGCTCAGGACCTAAGACCAACAATCAATAAATGGGACCTCATGAAACTGAAAAGCTTCTGTAAGGCAAAAGACACTGTCATTCAAACAAAACGGCAGCCTACAGACTGGGAGAAAATCTTCACCAACCCCACATCTGACAGAGGGCTAATATCCAAAATTTACAAAGAACTCAAGAAATTAAATGCCAAGAAACTAAATAATCCAATTAAAAAATGGGGAAAAGAGCTAAACAGAGAATTCACAAAGGAGGAATCCGTAATGGCCGAGAGACATTTGAAGAAATGCTCAGCATCCTTAATCATCAGAGAAATGCAACTCAAGATGACTCTGAGATTCCATCTCACACCTGTCAGAATGGCTAAGATCAAAAGCTCAAATGACAGCACATGCTGGTGAGGGTGTGGAGAAAGGGGAACCCTACTCCATTGCTGGTGGGAGTGCAGGCTTGTGGAGCCACTATGGAGGTCAGTCTGGCGATATCTTAGAAAACTTGGAATAGCTTTGCCTCAGGACCCAGCCATACCACTTCTGGGTATACATCCAAATGACTTCTCACCGAATCACAAGAAAGTTTCCTCATCTATGTTCATAGCAGCCTTATTTGTAATAGCCAGAGTGCAGTTTTAAAAGTTTAATGTGAGTTAGATTTAGGGAGCATGCACAGTCTAGAGTTAAATGATCTTTTAGCTTGTATACACCTATTTTTTTGTTATACGTTTTTATTTTTTTCTTCATTGAATCTTTTTTCTTCTTCTCTCCCCACTCCCTTATTTGAAACAAGGTTTTGTTGTGTAATCCTCATGGGGTTAGAACTCAGTGTATAGCCCAGGCCAGCCTAGAACTCTTGATCTTCCTGCCTCAGTTTTCTGGGTACTGGGAGTATAGGTATGTAATCCAGCTTTTCTCTCTCTCTCTCTCTCTCTCTCTCTCTCTCTCTCTCTCTCTTTCTCTAAGTTTTTTGAGACAGGATTTCTCTATGGATCCCCGACTGTCTGACTGTCCTGGACTCACTTTGTAGACCAGGCTGGCCTCCAACTCACAGAGATCCGCCTGCCTCTGCCTCCCGAGTGCCAACTTCTCTTTTTAAAGATGCTATATAAATAGCACCAGAAATACAATTTAGTCATCACTAATATGCTTTTTGTGGCTGCAGATTTTACTTTCTCTTATAATCCATGAAATATCCTTTAATGTATTATTAAAATGCCTAAAATCATCCAAGTCCTAATAGCAACAATAGTTTTTCTAGTAATGTTTTGTCAGGTTTTAGGAGTATTTTATGTGCATGGGTGTTTGCCTACATGCAAGTCTGTATACAATATATGTTCCACAGAACCCAGAAAAATGTGTCAGATTACCTGACACTATAGTAAGAGATGGTTGTGAGCAGCCATGTGTGTGATGGAAATTAAACCCAGGTCCTCTGGAAGAGGGTGTACATCCAAATGCCAGTGCTTTTATCTTCAAAGCCATCCTTTCAGCCCTATAGTTTATACCTTTATTTGTATTTTACTGACAACTAAAGATGCTGAGCATTTTTTGTCTTTTTTCCCCATTAATTTATTTATTCACTTTACATCCTGATCTGAGCCTCCCCCCCCACTTTCCCAGTTCCCCCATCACACACACCCTTATCCATATTCTCCCTATTCTCCCCTTCCCTTATCCTCAGATAAGGGGGTGGTCCCCATGGGTACCAACCCACCCTAGCACATTAAGTCACTGCAAGATTAGGTGCATCCATTCTCATTGAAGCCAGACAAGGCAGCCCAGTTAGGGGAACGGGATCCAAAGGCAGTATTAGAGTCAGAGAGGGCCCCATTCTAGTTGTTGGGAAGACTAAGCTGCACATCTGCTACATATGTGCAGGGGGTTTAGTTCCAGCCCATGCATACTCTTTGGTTGGTGAGTCAAGTCTCTGTGAGCCAACCTGGGCCCAGGTTAGTTGATTCAGTAGGTCTTCTTGTGGAGTCCTTGACTCCTCTGTCATTTTTAATCGTTCCTCCAACTCTTCTACAAGATTCCTCAAGCTCTGTGTAATGCTTGGCTGTGGGTCTCTGCATCTGTTTCTATCAGCAGCTGGGAGAAGCCTTTCAGAGAACAGTATATTAGGCTCCTGTCTGCAAGCATAGCAGAGTATTATAAATAGTGTCAGAGATTGGGTCTCTCCCATGAGGTGGGTCTCAAGTTGGGTCAGTCTTTTCTAGTAGTTTGTGGCTTTTATTATTTTTGTTTTATTCCAGAATATTATTTTATTGTACTTATTGTACCTCTATCTCCCTTCCAACTCTTGTTCCTTCCAACCCCCCAACACTAGGTGGGAGAAAAAGAAGGTTAGAGGGAAAAGGGATGTAGTTCTCTTTGTTCTACTTCCTGCTGATTATGGTTCTTTGGGGGGCAATACCAATCTCAGTAGTCAGAAGTCCAGTAGTCCAGCAAACCAGCAACACCATACATAGCAAACTAGCAAACCAGGAAACAGCAGCAGAACAGATCAGCACCAGTTTGGGGGAACACCAGCAGGGAGAGCAGCAACCTCTTCCTTCTTTGGAGCCCCTTCTACTTCTCAGGGCTCTGGCTTTTTATACCCCTCTCTTAGAGTCCTTTAATTAACTTTCTCCACCTGGCTAAGCCACACCCCTGCTAGCCCCTGAGGCACTTATAGTTTACAGGTGTGGACAAACTGAAGCAGCCTCACTCACACCTGAGATCAAAACAAAAGCATTGTCAAAACTGGGTTTTATTTTTTAAAGAAATGAGACTCTTACCACAGACTTTGGTTGACCATTCTCTCAATCTCTGTTCCATCTTTATCACTGCACATCTTATAGAAATGACAAATTTTGGGTCAAAGGTTGGTATCCTTATTCCTCCATTGGAAGTCCTGCCTGGCTATAGGAGGTGGGCACTTCAGTCTCCATATCCCCCACAGCTAGGAGTGTCAGCTAGGCTCATTCCCATAGAATTCCTGGAGCCTCCCCTATCCCAGGTGTCCGGCATGTCCCAGAAATACCTGCCCCCCCTCTGATTTCCATTCTCTCTCTAGGCCCTCTTTTTCCCATTCTCCCTACTTCTTATCCTCCCCTCCTCATCCTCTCTCCCATCCAGTTCCCTCCCTCCATCCACTTTCACAGCCTATTTTATTTCCCCACATTTTTTCTTATAGACTCATTAGCCATATGCATACTTATTTTATGAGTCTATTAAAGTTATATGTCATTTTTAAGGCCAGGCTATTTGTTTATTATCCAGTGTAACAGTTATTTATTATCCTGTGTACAAGTCTGTTAGATTGCAAATACGATAGGTCCCTTCATGAGATAACCTTTAATATGTAGTTAAATGAGTAAATTCACTCAAGCTTTAACTATAATAATATTTTTCTATGTAATAATTTTTTTAATCCCTTCTTCCTACCTAGTCACCTTTTGGAATATTTTTGGCAATCATAGTATGGATAGTAGATGTTATCTTTGGAATGCAGATAAATAGCCATTTAAAAAATAGAGTTTATCTATATTTGATTGTTTCAGTTAGTAAGTGGAGAATGACAATTTGAGTCTTTAAGGGACATTAGTTGAACAAGACACTCTCTTTTAAGATGTAATCACACTAACACAAAACTGCATATTGCAGAGCAGACTATAGCTTTTGTATGAATTGGGGCATTTCTTGAGTATTTGGGGGAAGGGATGATTTATGCCTTTCATCCACTGTGGAGACCTTGTTTTGCTTTACCAATATTTAATATAAAGAATTAAGTATGTAAAATGTAGTTGGATGAATTTTCACAAGTATTATCTCCATGCAACCACCATCACCTTCTGTGCTTCATCACGCCCTTTCAGATAGCCTCTGTCAGCTTGCCCACTGTGAGGTAACTGCTGTGGTGATTGCTGGCATCTAAGTATAATTTTTCAAAGTGATGTGTACAGAAATGAAAGCAATCATTAGGAAATCTTGTTAGCAAAATTAAAAATATAGTCCAGAGGGTGTTCTGGATCTAAGAAGATATTTTTAAAATTATGAGGCAAGTTAGTATGAAAGCTGAGTTAGATATAGAACTTTAAACTCATGGAGATGGTTAGATAGTAGAATGTTAAAGTCAGGTGCCAAATACATATGGACTGGACATTGGGAATGTATGCTAAGCCATATAACTCTTATAATTGTGGCCTATTTATTTCTGTTGTTTTGTATTGTATTTATAGTTATAAGAAAAAGAACCATTTTTTGGACTGAAAGGGAGAGCTGTTGGGGGGAAAAAGAAATACCTTAAACTAAAAAAAAAAAAGAAGGGAAGAGGATGGTGGGGCTGAGGGGGAGGAGGGAGGGGATTGTGATTGAGATGTAACTTGAAGAAATAAAAAATAAATTATTAAAAAAATATAGTCCAAACTTGTTATATCTTTCCTTTAGCTCTGTAGCTTTACAGTTATAGAATGGAAAAAAAAAGATTAGATAATCCTAATGAAGAAACTTTTATGTGTTTACAATGCACATATATTAGAATAAAATTCCTAGAGAAGAAATGAATAGCAATGTATTAATCTGTTTTTAACATATTGTATTTTAACGTTTGGAAAGTTAAATTTAATAAGTATGTCAAGACACTCAATTGTAATATCATTGAATAACTTAAGTAACTTTGCATTACTTTCTAGCTATGGTCCATGTTCCTTGGTACGTCAAGCATTCCATGACAAGGTCTCCACTGATGCCTACCTTTAGCCTCCTAGATATGTGTATGGGATGGGGTCTCAGCCTTTCCCTGACTCACCCACTTTCCTCTTTTCCTGTCACTCCTGCTCCTAGATGAATAGCATGGAAAGAGGGGTGTCTGGTACTTGGCAAGTACTTGTAACATGTTTCTTGAACTGAATTGAGAAAGTGACACCTCAATGAGAATGATTTCTTTATTTATTGTTGCTAGGGAAAAAATTGAAAGGCATGATCTAAATGTAAGTATTAAGTAAAGGAAGGTATGATATAAACTTATTTCTATATGTTAGGTTATGAGAAACCCAGGGAATGGCTCTGCATGGCCTGTGTAGGTGTGGCATGTGTGGCTATGGCATAGGGGAACAACCCTGATTTCTAGATACTGTAGCTATTATGAATACTCAGGATTGGGGAGATAGATCTAGAACTTCATTGAAATAACTGTAAGCCTACTTTTCCAGAGTACCAACAAATAAGAGAAAAATATTTGTGGATTACAAAGAGCAGAATTACATGTGAAGTTTCTCTGAAGACCAGGAAGGATTAAAAAAAAAAAAAGTAGGGAAGAGTAGGCACTTAGTCCTGATCCTATTCAGTGTGCCAGAGTGGACAGGGGAGGGGAGTATGGGAAAAGTTGGGGGGGGGGGGGGGAACTGGGAGGAAGGGAGGGAGGAGATGGTGACTGGAATGTAAAATAAATAAGTTAATTAATAGAAAAATTTAGGAATATGTGGTACTTTAAGAAGTAATGGTATCAGGGCCAGTGAGATGGCTCAGTGGATAAAGTGATTGCTGCAGAAGCCTGGTGTGCTAGGTTTATTCCCAGAACTCATGTAACAGTGGAAGGAGAGAAACAACTCCACAGAGTTGTTCTCTGACATCTACATATACATTGTGTCATGTGCACACACAAAACCACATACAGTAACAGCAACATTATTATTATTAGGGAGAGCTACCTCAATACTGAGTTGTATTAGAAATACGAAACAATATGAAATGAAGAATTGTTGCATTAAGCTACCAATGTGTTCCTCCTCCCCACATAGGACTGCTCTGGCATAGCAGGGTCAAACCCCAAAGATCTGTACTTTCTCCCTTCTCATCCTTCTCAAGAGTTTGTGATCTATAAGTCTGTACGGTGAACTGGAGGAAACAGGCATGACATCCTGAGGAGAGCAGTTTTCTCTGGATGAAGCAAGTAGAGGAACCTCACAGAACAGATGTTGCTGGAGCTGGGCTTTGCATGGTGGTTCCAGACCATTTTGAGCAGCCTGCAAAGGCAGGAATGTCTGTTCACACAGCAGTGATGGTTTGCCAGTGTACAGTGTAGAGTAAGAACTCACTCACCAGGACGGTGTGTCTTTTCCCTTAGAATGTTGTGAGGTCATCCACTAAAGACTCAGATTTGGATGACTCTGAAGGATTAATGAGCTAGAAAGCAATTACTCTGTTTAAGACTGGGAATCTTCATCTCCTTTGACTCTTCACCCTGCTCTAACAGGTCCTCACACTCTCATCATCCATTATCACTCTGCTAAAGCTGTGAGTGTGAACGTTCCCAGCACCTTCCAGTTGCTAAAGGCTTTTCAGCCATTATCTTATGCAGTTCAGACATGGCAGCTTTCATCCTGTGACTGCCCTTTCTTTCACTGCTCTCTTCTCTGGTTTCTCTGATTCCACTGTCTCTGTAATAGTCTGTCAATCTGCTCAACAGTCTTCCTTCAGCACTGCCCACCCTTCCTTTCTTAAAGACTCTTGGATCTCTGAATCTCATTGTTAGCAGTTCTCTCATCATCCTGCCTGCTCTCTGGAAAACCTCACATATGTTCTAGGCATCCACCCAAGTGATTTTTACATCTTATGTTCCAGATCTATGTATTATCTGTCTACTATAAGTTGTGTCCATTTAGACATACCACTAGTGTCTCAGATTGCATATGTCTAAAAAAATGAATCTGGGCCAATGAGATGGCTCAGGTGGTAAAGGCATTCGCTGCTAAGCCTAATGGCATATGCATGCTGTATATAATTTAAAAAATTAAGTTAGCCAGGCATGGTGGTGCACACCTTTAATATCAGCACTCAGGAGGCCGAGGTGGGTAGATCTCTGTGAGTTCAAGGCCAGCCTGATCTACAAAGTGAGTTCCAGGACAGTCAGGGCTGTTGCACAGAGAAACCTTGTCTTGAAAAACAAACAAAAGTCAATCTATCCTCTTTCCTCTAACCTAGTACCCCTCTTAGATCTCCTGTGTTGGTGGAAATATTGTCAGCCACCTAGTCACCTAAGCCAGAAGCCTATGAGGGCCTTTTATCCCCCTGTGCAGCGTTGAACATTTGCTGTGAGCCATCTCAGTTGCACCGTATAGCTTTCCATATGTCTCTGCGTCTATTTGTTGTTGAGTTACTGAGTTATCATTTCGCATATGGGTCATTGTGACATTGCTGCTGACACTGCCTGTCCCTCCCTACCCAGGGACAGTGCTGCCTAGCAAATCTTGTGTTTTCCTGCTCTGCTCTCCAAGGATTGCTGTGAGAAGGAATAACTCCTGGCTTAACTGTTCATTAAATACTTGACCACCTATGTCCCAGATGTAGTTGTTTTATTGCTGTCCTACTTCAACACTTCTGATGATTGTTCTTTTTTTTTTTTTTCTGGACTTCTAAACTGAATACCAGTTCCATACTAGGGTTTAGTTCCATACTAGAAAATTAACTGATACTACATGCCTTCTACTGTTCTGCTTGTGTGTATGTATTTTATGGACCAAATAAAGGGACCTTTCCCAACATGGACCATTTACTTCAAAAAGAATAAGACAGTAAGTCCTTTGAATAGAGTGTTCAGTCAATATATTTATCTTCACTGATAAATCTTTTCACATGTATTATTACTGTTGCTTTCTCTTTTAAAAATTGTTTTCTAAGTTTTACATTTACCTACATGAAGACTTACTTTTTCTAGTAAATTTGTCATTAGTTTACTAGCTTATAGGCTTTAATTTTTTATTTTTACTTAACAAGTCTGTTCTTTCATAGGTGAGGAATTCTTGCAATGTGCATGGTGGCAATAACAGCTCTACTTGGAAGTATTATCGAGAATGTGCCAAATACCATCACATAATCTTACATTTTTCTGTGGTTAAAAAGGCTTATAAATTGAAAAGTATGCACAGTTTGACTTGGACATAAAATAGGTTAATTTGATCCCCAGTTTCTTGTTCTCAAATGCAACTTATGTTTTCTTTAAGGAAAACAATTGGTTTTGGTTCAGTTGGATACAGGATGTTAGGAATTAATGTGTCTCAAGTCTTCAGCACATGAAAGACCTTTGTTTCTGACACAGGCCCTGACGTGCAGAGAAGAACTCCTGACTCTTCTTCTGTCGCTCCTTCCCTTGGTGTGGAAGATACCTGTCCAGGAACAGCAGGCGACAGGTATGTCTGTCCCTTTTCACAGGTCACTTGCATTATCAAGTCCCATTGGGAAAAGTAGTTCATTTGCAAAGCTACTTCTGCCTGCTTAGTTAATGCAGCTTCAGATGTGGAGCAGTAGATATTGCAGTAATTTATTATATACCTAGTATGAAAAATTCATTAGGCAAGCACATTTTTATTTGTTCCAGTAATATTAAAAAAACAAAACAAAAATGTGGTGCTTCTTAGAGGTTTACACAAGTGACAAATGCAAAATACACAAGGAAGTAGAATATTTACTGAAAGAAGTTACCTGGCATGCCGTAGCATTAGGAAAATGGGTGGTGAGGAGTTTGAAGAACAGAGTTAAAACTCTTTGCTTAAACACTGCTTCCTGTCACCAGTGCTCTAAAAGTGACAGTGTTTTCTTTAGTTCAGTTTTTCTGACTTTGCTTTTGAAGGATAAATTTGAAGTCATTTTGTTTCAGGACTAAATAGACTTATGACATGAGGTCAATAGACAGTTTTATTTTGGGGTTTGTTTATTTGTTTTGAGGCAGGGTTTCTCTGTGTAACAGCTGTGGCTGTCCTGGAACTCACTCTGTAGACCAGGCTGGCCTTGAACTCAGAGATCCACCTGTCTGTGCCTCCCAAGTGCTAGGATTAAAGGTGTGCACCACCACTGCCTGGTTTTGAAATTTCTGGTTTTGAAAAATATGCATATATAAGTACATGAACCTTAAGTACTTCTGTGGAAAGATTAACAGGTTTTCCTTTGGATCATTTCTGGAACTGAGAACCTCCTGATTTAAAAATAGTCTTCCTGTATTATATTTTAATGCCTTGCTTATACTTTAATGCTTATCTGACATAGAGCTTTTTAAAAGAAGATATTTAAAGACTTCTAATATTGTTTTCCTGATTATTTATTTACTCAGTAACTACTCTTTTGTTTTTTTTTGAGTTTTCAGAATTAAAAAATTGTTAACCAATTAAGAAACTTGATTTGTGCCATTTTAGGGAAATTGTTTTCATTGCCAGCATCTTATATTTTGATGGAATTGATTCCTTTTAACATTTGTTCTCATCTGCTTTGTTTTCATTCTCTTAAGTAAAGCATAAGATTCTATTAACTTATATTAATCTTATTTATTCCTCCTAAATTATAACTCTGTTTCATATGGACTATATAGTCCATATAACTGCTAAGAGAAAGATGAATTTAATTAGATCCTTTCTCTAAGAAATGATCATTGAATGCTACCCCAATCTCTGGGGACTTAGGATGGACTGCTGTTCTCTCTATACCTGGCTACTTCAAGGAACAAGGCTCTGGAGAAACAGTTTGACTTAAGAACTCTTTTAACCCTAGTCTTGATGAATACTTGCTATACACTGCATGATTTTGAATTCAGTTGGGTGAGTATTGAAGTTCTGAGATGGCATAAACTAACCCTCTGTCTTAGTTATAGCATCACTAAAGGTTTATAAATGCGGAGCACAGCAGCTGGATGATTTGGGTCTAATATTTTGAAATTAGAATGTAGTATATAGGTTCAACTCAGGTTTACTTTCCTAACTCTTTTCTTTGCTGTTGTTAAAATCAATTAGTATTCCTTGAGCTAATATTACCTGGTGTTGAAAGTTAAAAGGATCAGTGTGGGCAGAAGTTATGAGGAAAAGCAGCCTTGCAGGAAATTATGCCAGGCCAGACTCATATGTGGGTTGTAGGAGTCATTGCCTACGTACATGCTGACCTTATCAGGTACTTACATATTCTAAGCCTTCTTTCTTGATTTCATTAGATTTTAACCTGCCATTGTCATCTGATATAATCCTGACCAAAGAAAAGAACTCAAGTTTGCAAAAATCAACTCAGGGAACATTATATTTAGAAGGAAGTGCTCTATCTGGTCAGGTTTCTGCAAAAGTAAACCTTTTACGAAAAAGCAGACGACAGCGTAAAAGTACCCATCGCTATTCTATAAGAGATGCAAGAAAGACACAGCTTTCCACCTCTGACTCCGAAGGCAACTCGGATGAAAAAAGTACAGTTGTGAGTAAGCACAGGAGGTCCCATGCGCTGCCACAGCTCCTGACACAGTCTCCTAAGGAAGACCACCTCGTAGCCAAACTCGACCCCTCTGCAACCAAAGAACAGGTCCTTTCTGACACCATGGCTTTGGAAAACTCCAGAGAAATCAGTCTGAGACAGGATTCAAATGGTGACATATTAAGTGAGCCAGCTGCCTTGTCTATTCTCAGTAACATGAATAACTCTCCCTTTGATTTATGTCATGTTTTGTTATCTCTATTGGAAAAAGTTTGTAAATTTGACATTGCTTTGAATCATAATTCTTCCCTAGCAGCCAGTGTAGTACCCACACTGACTGAGTTCCTAGCAGGCTTTGGGGACTGCTGTAATCAGAGTGACACTTTGGAGAGACAAATGGTTTCTGCAGGTTGGACGGAAGAGCCGGTGGCTTTGGTTCAGCGGATGCTCTTTCGAACTGTGTTGCATCTTATGTCAGTAGACGTTAGCACTTTAGAGGCAATGCCAGAAAGCCTTAGAAAAAATTTGACTGAATTGCTTAGGGCAGCTTTAAAAATTAGAGCTTGCTTGGAAAAGCAGCCTGACCCTTTCTCACCAAGACAAAAGAAAACACTACAAGAGGTCCAGGAGGGCTTTGTATTCTCCAAGTGTCGTCACAGAGCCCTTCTTCTACCTGAGCTTCTGGAAGGAGTTCTACAGCTCCTTATCTCTTGTCTTCAGAGTGCAGCTTCAAATCCCTTTTACTTCAGTCAAGCCATGGATTTAGTTCAAGAATTTATTCAGCACCAAGGATTTAATCTGTTTGAAACAGCAGTTCTTCAGATGGAATGGCTGCTTTCAAGAGACGGTGTCCCTTCCGAGGCTGCAGAACATTTGAAGGCCCTGATAAACAGTGTAATGAAAATAATGAGCACTGTCAAAAAGGTGAAATCAGAGCAACTTCATTACTCCATGTGCATGCGGAAAAGGCACCGGCGTTGTGAGTATTCCCACTTCATGCAGCACCACCGTGATCTCTCAGGTCTCCTGGTTTCGGCGTTTAAAAGCCAGCTTTCTAAAAGCCCCTTTGAGGAGACTGCAGAGGGGGGTGTGCGGTACCCAGAGCGGTGCTGCTGCATCGCCATCTGTGCTCACCAGTGCTTGCGCTTGCTGCAGCAGGTCTCCCTGAGCACCACCTATATCCACATCCTGTCAGGTGTGCACAGTGTTGGGATCTGTTGTTGTATGGATCCTAAGTCTGTGATTGTCCCTTTACTCCATGCTTTCAAATTGCCAGCACTGAAAAATTTTCAACAGCATATACTGAATGTCCTTAGCAAACTTCTTTTGGATCAGTTAGGAGGAGCAGAGATATCACAGAGAATTAAAAAAAGCAGCTTGCAATATCTGTACTGTGGACTCTGACCAACTGGCTAAGTTAGAAGAGACACTACAAGGCACCTTGTGTGGTGCTGGCCCTTCCTCTGGCTTGCCTGGTCCTTCTTACAGATATCAAGGGATCCTGCCCAGCAGCGGGTCTGAAGACTTGTTGTGGAAATGGGATGCATTAGAGGCTTATCAGAACTTTGTCTTTCAGGAAGACAGATTACATAACATTCAGATTGCAAATCACATTTGCAATTTAATACAGAAAGGCAATGTAGTTGTTCAATGGAAATTGTATAATTTTATTTTTAATCCTGTACTCCAAAGAGGAGTTGAATTAGTACACCATCGTCAACACCTAAGTATTACTTCAGCTCAGACTCACACATGTGGCCAGCTGGAACAGTATTTACCTCAGGAAGTGCTTCAGATTTATTTAAAAACTCTGCCTGTCCTACTTAAATCCAGGTTTGTATGTGTGCATATGTTTTGCAGTTGAATGAATGCTCTTGAACATGGGATAAACTGCATGTATTTGAATTTCTAACCCTGATGGCTCCAGGGTCTCTAACCCATAGTATAGTCGGAGTTACTGGGTTGCTAGCAAGGATTTTAGTTTGTCAACAAAGAAAGTACTCATCTCATGTCATGCTTTAAACATTTTTCAACTTACTTGTCTGGGGTAGTTAGAGGAGAGAGGTTAGAGACATTGATTTTTAACTTCTCAATGAAAAAAAAAGGTAAATATTTGGTTATGTGTGAAACAAAGATGTCTAAGAGCAAAGGCCAGTTCAAGTGAATTGTTTTGTAATTACTATGTGGATAGAATATTATAATCATATAAATGTTTATAAAGATCATGTTAGAACAGGAAAAAGCTTGCAATATTTTATGAGTAAAATATAAAACTTAAAATAGTATTCATTTTAATTTCAACAATGTAAAATTTGTACATACATAAAATATTTAGTTTCTAAGTAAACAGCATTAAGGAGATCATTTCTTAACTGTAATAGCTGCATTTATTACCAAGACAAAGTAGAAAATACAGATAAGCAAAAAGAAAGTTTAAATTGTATTCTATCAATGAATTTTCCAACTTTTGTGATTGTTAAGGATGGGACACTTTAAAATGATTGTGTAAGTAAAGTTTGCTTTTGTTAGGTAGATTGGTCATTTAAATTAACACATACGTCATTTTAAAATAGCATAAAATATAACCTGTCACTTGTATCTTCATGTGTAGTACTTTTTGGTTCATCTTAATACAGCTACTTTAAACTGACATTGATTGTACCAAGCTTTACTTATCTTTTATATGTGCGCTGTTGACTTTGATGAACTCACTAAATTAGCAGAGAAACTATAGGGAAACTTTTGTGATGCTAAACCTTCATATGCGAGAATATCCTCCCAAGATTTTCAGCTCTGAGCTTTGGTTCTTTCCTTTCATAGAGTGTAGGTATAAAACAAATGGAAAATCTGAGTAGAGTATTAGACAGACAACCAAGTGGGTAAGTGAAGGAATGAGTGCTTGCCCTCCTGCATCAAGGGTGGGAATGATTGTGATATTTACAATCTCTATGAAATTTACTATTTGAACAAAAAAATTCCTTCTTGAGTTGCTTTTTAATATGAGCTATATATAAACATTTCTTTTTAAATATAGCCAGACTGTATATGAGCATGTAAATAATATTAGAAAGTAACTTAAGATCTTGATCAGTATCTTAGAACTACTAAATTGTGAATCAGAGTAGACAGTGTTTAGTATATATACCATACACAGCAATGGCATGTTTATGTAGCATGTACCTACTTAAAAATGTTTCAGTATGTTATGTAAAGACTTGTTTTTTCCTATCTCTCACAGGGTAATAAGAGATTTGTTTTTAAGTTGTAATGGAGTAAACCAAATAATTGAATTAAATTACTTAGATGGGATTCGAAGTCATTCCCTCAAAGCATTTGAAACTCTGATTATCAGCCTAGGGGAACAAAGGAAAGATGCTTCCGTTCCAGGTGTTGATGGGTCAGAGATGGAGCGGGAGTTGCCACCCTTAAGTGCGGCTCCTTCTCTCCACAAGCAGCAAATTTCTTCAGATTCTCCTCGAAGTCTCAGTAAGTTTTATGCCAGTCTCAGAGAAGTTGATCCGAAGAAGCGGAAGACTGCTCACCAGGATGTTCACATAAACACCATAAACCTCTTCCTCTGTGTGGCTTTTTTATGTGTTAGTAAAGAAGCAGATTCTGATAGGGAGTCTGCCAATGAGTCCGAAGACACTTCTGGCTATGACAGTACTGCCAGTGAGCCACTAAGTCACATGCTGCCATGCCTGTCTCTTGAGGACATCATCTTACCGTCCCCTGAATGTGTGCACCAAGCAGCAGACATTTGGTCCATGTGTCGTTGGATCTACATGTTGAGTTCAGTCTTCCAGAAACAATTTCACAGGCTTGGCGGTTTCCGAGTGTGCCATGAATTAATATTTATGATAATCCAAAAACTATTCAAAAGTCATGAAGAGGAGCAAGAAAGAAGACGGGGAGAAATGAGTGTAAATGAAAACCAAGAATTAATCAGAACGTCTCAACCTGAGATGACATTGAAGGGAGATGGCTCATTGTCACCAGCTCCAGAGTTCGGATGTCTGAAGAAGACTGCTGACAGTAGGAGCACATTTGACGCACAGCACACGCTTTCCACAAGAGAAGAGCAGACGTTGGCTGCTGAAGCTGTTCCTGGGGAAGCAAAGGCACCTGTGAGCCAAGAAAATGAGACCTCTCTCCAGAGTATACGACTTTTGGAGTCCCTCCTGGCCATTTGTCTTCATAGTGCCAGAGCCAGTCAACAGAAGATGGAATTGGAGCTGCCTTCTCAGGTAATACTTTGTGCTTAGTCTAGCTCATGTAACATGTATGTGTATTATATGTATTATGTATACATATAATAGTATACAGTATATATGTTCTAACTTAATATTGTCAATTTATTTTGCCACATATTTTAATTTTTATTTTCATGTATTAGTTATATATAAAACTGGGACTAGGCAAGCAGTAATAGCTTCATTAAAAGGGCAGAACTGAAGGCACACACACACACACACACACACACACACACACACACACAAAACCACACACAAAATTAGAACTGCTTCTTAGAATCGTAGAGAATCTCCAAGAATAAATAGTTTGTAAACTCTAGAGGTGATTAAAACTCTGAAGTTTCAAAGAATGATTTTGTAAAAATTTTAAGACTTTTATCTTTTTATTTTGTGTGTATGAGTATTTTTCCTGCATATATGTCTGTACATTATGTGTGCACAGTGCCTGGGGAAGTCAGAAGAGAGGGGACTGGATTCCCTGGAACTGCAATTCCAGACTGTTACTAGCTACTACTATTAGGGGGTCGGGAATGGAACCTGGGTCTTCTGCAAAGATTCTTAAGCACTGAGCCATCATCTCCTTAGCTCCAAAGAGCCTTCTCAGGGTTAGCCATCTCTGGAACACATTCTGTAAACCAGACTGGCCTTGAACTCAGAGATCCGCTTGCTTCTGGCTCCTGTGTGCTGGGTTTAGAGGCCTATGCCACCGCTGCCTGGCTAAGAGTAGATTTTTATGACTTAAGTAATTTAAAGTACATTGTAATTTAAAACCAAATATATTTATAAATAAAAATTAAGCATTTTTAACAGTAGTATATTTGGATAAGATCTCAAATTTTATGCAGTCAGTTATCTTCATATCAGTTATAAATAAATGTTTTCCCTGCTTGTTGTAATTTTTGTCACTGTTTGGGTTTTAAAGCATGTTGTTGATATTCTTAATCTGTCATTTCTCCTTAGAGCTTGTCTGTGGAAAATATACTGTGTGAAATGAGGGAACACCTTTCCCAGTCAAAGGTGGTGGAAACAGAATTAGCAAAGCCTTTATTTGATGCCCTGCTTCGAGTGGCCCTGGGGAATCATTCTGCAGATTTGGATTCTGGTGATGCTGTGGCTGAAAAGGTACAGATCCATGTGTTGTGTTCTTACGTGTGACCAGCAGAAACTGGAGCAGGTAGGGTGGGACCAGGTCACTGATTTCCATCAGAGGGACATGAGTTTTGGTCAGGTGAGTTCCTTGGATCATTCTCCATCATCTGGACTGGTTAGTATTCCATCATTGTCCTGCCTCAGAAAAGGGGGGAAAGCTATACAATATGCTGCAGTTAATCTAATCTAGAAATGTTTTGATAATGGTTCCTGATTGCTAATCTTACATATAACTGATAACCTTTTTTCCCCTAAAACATTTCAGTTTGGAAAATTTTAAATCTGAAAAAAAACAGTTTGCCCCCCCCCCCCCGCCCCCCCCCCCCCCACGTCCCTGCGCCCCGTCCCTGCGCCTCCCCCACAAGCCTGCACCCCGTCCCTGCGCCACCCCCATGTCCCTGTGCCCCCCCACACCTGCGCCCCGTCCCTGTGCCCCCCCACGTCCCTCCGCCCCATCCCTGCGCCCCCCCCCATGTCCCTCTGCCCGGTCCCTGCGCCCCCCTCGCGTCCCTGCACCCCGTCCCTGTGCCCCCCACCCCGCCTCTGCACCCTGTCCCTGCGCTCCCCCCACGTTCCTGCACCCTGTCCCTGCGCCCGTCCCCGCACCCCATCCCCCCGCCCCGTCCCGTCCCTGCCCCAGCTAAGTCAGCAGTTGACTGTCAGCATCAGCATGTTCTCTCACCTCCCCCCTCCCATATCTTTTTCTTTCTTTTTTTGTTTTTTTGTTTTTTTTTTTTTGGTTTTTCGAGACAGGGTTTCTCTGTGTATCTTTGGCTGTCCTGGACTTACTTTGTAGACCAGGCTGGCCTCGAACTCACAGTGATCCGCCTGCCTCTGCCTCCCAAGTGCTGGGATTAAAGGAGTGCGCCACCACCGCCCGGCTATCTTTTTCTTTCTTGAAGTATTCTTAAAGAAAATTCTGGTTTTCAGGAGCTGATAATCTATTAAATGATGATTCAGGGATAACTATGTGTAGGTGTCGTATCTGCTCCTGTTTTGGTATGGCTAATATTTCCAGAACTCTCTACTGACTTTAATTTTAAATTGCTCAACATAAAAATGACAGCACCCATATAGAAGACAGTATTAGGAGATTCTGAGTTCTGTTAATATTTTTTTCTAAAGGAACTATTTTTAATTTTTCCCCTAAAACTTTATGATGTGAAGTTTAGCTTATTTTCCTTTCCTGTTATGCTGCTTTTACTTTGGATTGACTAGTGTTAATTTGCATCTTCACATAACTTATTTTTTAATCTTTTGGTTTAATAATATATTTGTTTTTTATTGTATCTTGCCATAATATTCTATGTTATTGTTTTCTATAATTTTAAAGCTTATTGAAATATTTTTTTATTTATTGAATCCAATGATAGACTATAACAAATTAAGACATCTATTTTATGTTATCTTTTATTGCTGTTGTACTCTGAGTTTTTATAAACTCAAATATATCCTAAGGTGAAGGTGTCAGTAACATTTTAAAAGGAATAACATGTCATGCCCAGATATTAGACAGGAAGTTGATGTTGGAATTCTGATTTCTGAGATGTTTGTGTGTAGACAGCATCCTGAGATCTTTTTTCATGTGGAAAGTTGTTATAGCTTTTCTAATATTCTATCTTATGAAGCATTTAATTAAAAAATGTTGTTGGGAAAATGTTCCTATAACAATGTGTGAAAACAATATATATTTATAATTAGTAAGTTTTGTACTATATAATACTACATTGTTGTGGTATTCCATCATTCTTTGATGAAGGTTCTTGAGTAGATTTATTTTTTCAGAGAAACAGAAGTGAACAGTGGTTTTATCTGTTATAGCCTTTTGATCTGAATTATCTGAGAGAATTTGGGAAATTTTGCTTTGTCAATTTCATATTTTTCAGTGACTACTGATTACTAAGATTTTTTCTTTTGAATAAAATATTGAGACTGTTCTTAAAATGACTTCGATAAGTATTCTGTTACTGAAAAATGAGTCAGTGCCACAACTATTGCCTTTGAATTTCACTGGCCTTATAGAGTCATCCATCTGAGGAAGAACTGTTGTCCCAGCCTGGAGATTTTTCAGAAGAAACTGAGGATTCTCAGTGTTGTAGTCTGAAGCTTCTGGGTGAGGAAGAAGGGTATGAGGCGGATAGTGAAAGCAACCCCGAGGATGGTGACACCCAAGATGATGGTAAAATGTCTCTGCTGCTTGGGATTGGAGTGCCAGCCAGATTATAAATTTGCAAAATTGCTCATTGTGACCTTACAGTTTAAAACAGGCATTGCATTATCATTTTATTTGCTTATCATAATGAATCTGCTATTTGGATATGTAATTTCAACTATGAGATCAAGAGAAAAGAGATAGCTTCAGTGATAGGGCATTTAGTTAGCCCCAGGTGTGATCTCTCGCACTGTGAGGAGAAAACTAAACTAAACCCTTTGTCTAAAGCAAGTAGATGACCAAGAATAAGAATGAAAGAGAAAGTTCTTGCTTTCATGTGCATTCCAGCAGGGAGGAAAGGAGATACCCAGAAGTAGACTATACAAGGAAAAGCAGGCGACGTACCATTCATTGGCTGATGAGGGAAGCTCTTTCTGAAGAGGTGCTATGTGCATTGAAATCTCCTTGTCAGTGCCTTCCCATGGGTATCTCAGCAGGTTCCTTTGTCATTCTCTGTAGCCTAGCCTGTCTTTAGGATGGAACTGCGCTGTATATGATCATTTGTGCTGGCTGTGCAGCTTGGATAGAGTGCAAAAGATTGCTTCAGGTCAACTTGACCCTAGAGTCATTTGGGAAGAGGCAACCCCAATTGAGGAAACGCCTCCATTAGAGACTGGCCTGTGGGCAAGCCTGTGGTGCATTTTAACTTAGTGATGTGGGAGGGCTCAGCTCATTGTGGATGCCATTCTTGGGGAGGCAGACCTGGGATATAAAAGGAAGTAGGCTGTAGAATCCATGGGGAGCAAGCCAGTAAGCAGCACTCCTCCATGGCTCCTTCCTGCCTTCAAGTTCCTGCCCTGAGTGCTGCCCCTGACTTCCCTCAGTGATGAAGTATGACATGAGAATTGGAAGTGGAAATAAACCCTTTCTTTCCCAAGTTGCTTTTTATAGTGGTGTTTTATTTTAGTATCAGAAACCCTAACTAAGATACAGAATTTGAGCCAAGAGATTTCTGTCACAGCTCTGTTTTTTTCAGATACTGATCTTGGGACTTCCCCAGCACTGTTAGTTTGCTTTAAGTTTACAGTAGATTGTTCTTGCTAGAAATTGATTTTTCTCTTTTGTGTGGAAGGAATGGGAATACTTACTGATTGTAAAGTTCAAAGGTGAATCTATAGTCTGTGCTTTTTGAAGGAAATTCTTTAATAGTGGTTTTATTATGACCTAGGTAAAACTTTACAGTGGTAGATTTCCTTTGTGTGCTTGTTTTGTTTGTTTAGTTGTTTGTTTTTGAGACAAGTCTCACTGTGTAGTCCTGGATGTCCTGGAACTCTCTATGTAAACTAAGCTATCCCCCAGATCAGAGATCCAGCTGCTCTGCCACCCCAGTGCTGGGACTAGAGGCGTGTGCCACTATGCCAGACTTTTCATCTTTTTTTTAAACTTTAGTTTATTAACTATTACTTTTGTGTGAGTATATATGATGTGGGGGGGGACAAACCCATGTGTGCCATGGTGAGTGTTTGGTCAAAGGACAACTCTGTGGAGTCAGTTCTCTCCTTCCACCTTTATGTGGTTCCAGGGTCCAAACTCGGGTCGTAGGTAAGTCTTGTGTGGCAGGTACCTTTGCCACTGCTCATCTCCTCTGCCGAGACAGAGCCTCTGACTGAACCTAGAACTTGCTGATTCTGTTAAGCTGGCTGGCCAGCAGGTCCAGGGAGTCACTTGTATCAAGTCTGGTATTACTGATTCTTGCCCCAGCACCCAGCTTTTTGTATGGGTGCTGAGAATCTGAACTTGGGTCCTCATGCTGTGCAGCAAGCACTTTCCGCCCAGGCCTTGTATGAACATTTAAAGAGTGCCGCAGACCCTCTTAAGGTCAGTCAGTAAGTCAGTCATAAAAAGGACAATGTAGACTTCAGCAAACCAAGCCTACTAATACCACAGGAACAGGGGCAGATAGAATGAACTTCACTATGATTTAGATATTTGATGGTCACAAAGTTTGATATTTTTTTCCAGTTCCATCAGAAGAATGTGTTAAATCTGTATCACATGTTTATGAAAATTTCTGTTGGCAATATTTGTAATTTCATTGAAGAGCAAAACTACTTTCAAAATTAAACTATCCATAAGACTTCATTGTTCAAGTCTTGATCAACAGTAATGTTGCAGAGAAAGGCTTTGTGAGCATCTTCATAGAAGTAGCACAGTTTGCATGAAAAATGCTCTAAGTGATGAGTTAGGGTTGAAATATTCAGTGTTTGGGAGTAAAAACATTGTTTTCTTTCCCTTTTCAGGAGTGGAGTTAAAACCCGGAACAGAAGGTTTCAGTGCATCGATTGTTCCCAACAACTTACTTGAAAACCTCTCTCATGGGGAAATAATATACCCTGAGATTTGCATGCTGGGATTAAATTTGCTTTCTGCTAGCAAAGTTAAACTTGATGTGCTTGCTCATGTGTTTGAGAGCTTTCTGAAAATTGCCAGGCAGAAGGAAAAGAACATTTCTCTGCTCATGCAACAGGTAAAAGATATACTGAGTTGAATCAATATTTATCACACTCATGCCCCAATTATTCATCACCTTACATATAATCCAACTTTGTATGAAAGTTGAGATGATTACTTATCTTTTGTTATGCCTTCAGTGTGTTTTGACTTCCCAGTGATTTTCTAAAATTATCTAGTTCTATATTTCTCTAATCAGTAGCATAAAATCAATATTATCATTAGCTAAACAGTAATATATTCTGAGAGCAGATCTTAAAACTTGCATTTAATTCTACAATGGTATTCTTTTCAGTCATTTAAACTAACTGTCTCTCTCACACACATACAGAGACACACAGAGATACACACAGAGGCATATGCACAGGCACACATAGGCCCTTATGAAATAATTGATTAAAACATGTAATGGGAATTAGTTTTCTGTAGTGAATTAATAAGGGCTTTTAGAATGCAGATTGGCCTGGCACATGGCAGCATATGGTTTTGGGCAAACAGGTATGATTGGGAATGCCTGGGAAATTGAAAGGGCTTTTAGATGCTGCCTCTCTTAAAGACACTGAAGAAGAACCGAAATGTGTGGAGCCCTTTTGAAGCCAAGGCTCTGAGGGATGCAGAGAATAACCTCTGGTGGAGGGGCATGGCCAAGGACCATCAGTTACCACCTGAAACCTCAAGAAGCCTCGAGAACCACACCCTATTTAAGCACAGAGGTGAGAGAACCAGGAGGAGAGAGAGACGACGTATGCCATCTGCCAACCCTTAGGCCGCGCCAACCCTGAGGCCATAAGAATCAGTGGTCAGAAGCCTCGGCATATAAGCTGAGAACCACTGAGGAAACAGGAGACAGAGCCCCTTTGTGTGCATGAGAGAGAGACTCTTGCCGCAAGCCAGCCCAAGAAGGCTGGCAGGAAAGGTGTGGCATGGAACCCACTGAGAGAAACTGTGAAAACTGGGCACTGAAGACATCCATCCAGGGGCCTAAGAGTTGCCCACTGAGTGAACGAGGCTCAAGGAAGCAAGCAGGGTTCTGAGGTCTCAGGGAGAACCTCAAAAACTGGCAAGAAGTTAACCACGGTCATGTGAGGGTGTGACATAGGTCCAGACAAATGAATTAGTCCTGGAAAAGCCTGGAAGCCAAAGACTAAGCCTCTCGGTGTAGCAACTGCCCTGAGGGGGTTCAGCTAATTCAAAAGCCAGCCTGGAGTGTCTGTGGACAGTCTTGGCTGACTGAAGCCAGCCCCAAGCTGAACTGCTGAGGTAGACTGACCACATGAGCCTACAGCAAGCAGAGGCTCCTTGACCCTGAGGAGAAAGTCTCAAACTTAAGCTGAAGTAGGATTGCCCGTGACTGTGCCAGAGCCAGACTGCTGGGTGCTGTTTGAGGTGGGCCAGCAGAGAAGGCTGACCAAGCTGCCCTCGTGGACCTGTGCTAGAGAATCTTAGTGTCCTTTCCAAAGGGTTAACGTAGGATTGTTTAAGTGTTATTAGGTATTAGGTGTTTATAGGGTATAGATTATAGGTGTTTAATAGGTATTAATAAATGTAGGCTAATACAATTTTGCTTTACAATGACATTACAGTTGTATTATGCTTTTATGAAGTTATGTTTTAATTTCTTATGTTTTATTTTTTAATCTTCAGGGAACTGTGAAAATCCTTCTAGGAGGGTTCTTGAATATTTTAACACAAACTAATTCTGATTTTCAAGGTGAGTTGAGCTTGGTTTAAGGAAATAGCTTTGTAATCATTGTGCTGTTGTGTGAAGAATTTATGATTATGGCTACTAGCCTATTGCTCTGTGGTTTCCAAATTGTTTTTATATGTACCATCTCATTTGCTCCTCAGACAGTGAATAGAGGGAAGAATGTAGATTCCAAGGCCTGAAGTCAGTTGTTCAGCAGCTTCCTGGGGACTATAACCTGGCATAAATACTGTACTACTGCTTCATCGGTTCTTCTCTCTTCTTCTCAGTAGTTTGTCAGACGTTTCCATAATGAAAATGAATGTGATTTCTGCCCACAATAAAGCTAAATTATAGTTGGAGGGTTAAGGCTAATATATATGAAATGTTAATTTGGGTTTGTGTGATCTTTCCTTCCTTCAAGTTAAATTCAAGTTACACATTTTGTCAGGAATACTCAATATTAGTGTTAATATTGAGTTAATATGTCCTCTAGAGGACATCATGTCAAAGGCTTTGTGTTGGCTGTTTCTTATTATTAGGGATGTTAATTTTAATCATTAAATATTAATAATTTAATCAGTAAGATGATCTATCAGATTTCTCTATTGTAATTTGTAAGTATCTTATGGGTAGGAACTTGAAAGCATGTAAATATCACTTTTCTCATATTTTAGCCCACAATTTTTAGCAGCTGTTGGTGGTCATGACTTGAAAAGGGTAGCATTGTAATATTTGCAAAATAATGATTTTCTACTCCTGGCATTCTTTGTACATTTATGAATTGGGATTATACTATAAGGAAAATAATTTTCTTCTCTATTTACTTACTAATGCATGAATATAATATATTTTCTTACCAATTTTCCCACTATGAACATTTAGCACTGGAATGACATGTTAAAGTTTATGAACTTCCATTAGCATATTATTACTATATAACACATAACATATTCAATTTTTCCTAAGTTGTTACCTAATGTCCTTTTCTTGTTCAAAGAGCCCTTCCTTTCCAGGATACATTACAATTAATTGTCATGTTTCCTTGCTTTTGTTGTGGTGCCTTTTCTTTCAAACCTAGGGAAGACTAATTCATGATCACAAAGATTTATTAATTCTAAAAATTATTTTACCCTCTCCATATTCTTTGCTTTTTGTTTTCTTGCCTATGAGTTGTAACTCTGGTCCTTGGAGGTTGATCCTACCATATATCTTATCTCATGTACTTCTCTTCTTTTGTGCTGTATTTAAGGAGACTCTAAAAATTCTATTCTAACATTTTATTCATTTTTTAATTATGCCAACTGCCCAATGTCTTAGTTCCTTTTCTGCTGCTTTGACAAAATATCATGACCAAGGCAACTTATAGAAAAAAATGGAATTAATGAGGGCTAACAGTTTCAGAGAGTGAGCCCATAACTATCATTCTTGGGAGCATGGCAGTAGGCAAACAAGCCTGACCCTGGGAGCAGTAGCTAAGAACTTATGTCTGATCCATAAGCAGGAGGCAGAGAGAGGGGGGAGGGACACTTATTGGGAAAGCTGTGGGCTGTTGAAATCTCAAAGTTTACCCCCACTGACATGCCTCTCCAAAAAGGACATACCTCCTAATTCTTCTCAAACTGTTCCATCAAACATATGACCCTACTGGGGCCATTCTCACTCAAACCACCATACCTGTTTTATAGATAGAGTTCCTTTTGCTTGATTATTTTCTGTTTTCTAAAATTATTATTTATGTGTGTATGTGTGTGTGTGTGTGTGTGTGTGTGTGTGTGTGTGTGTGTGTGTGTATCCATTCTCTTATTCACACTGGAACCTGTCAATTTTGAACTTAAAAAAAAAATCTAAGTACACTTTGGTTGTGTTACTTTTCTATTCAAAACCTTTAATGGATTTACATTAATTACCTGCATGGTAAAGTCCATGCTAGCTTATGGTATCCTTGTAAGTTGACATTTCAAAAATACTTCCTCTTACAGTATTCTGTCTGCTCATTGCCTTTATGAAATAGGTTATTTAAACTGGGTTTCTAGTTTTAAACCTCCAATCTTTTAAGATACATCTCAGATTTTACATTAGTATTGTTTTTGTTATGTCTGAAGTGGAGAGAATAATTCATACTTCTGTTTTGGCATGAGGAACAGCTGAGACATACATGTAAAATATATTTGAAACATTGTAAAATTATCTATAAATAATAATTATTACTTTAAAGATTTTTATGAACTGGTGTGCCATTGATTTCGTTTTATGCTAAACTCTTTATTAGAATAAAGAGAATGGTCAAACAAAACAGCTTGTGATATTTATATAATCTTTGCTATTTTATATCTGTCATTTAAGTTCCATGTAAAATGTGGTAGTTATAATCTAAACATTCTGCTGTTTTATTAGTACTAGTTCATTAGCCTTTACTTATCTTGTTATTTCTTCAGCAATTTTGATGATTACTAACTAGATTGTATATAATCATTCAAGATATGATAATAGTTTTTATTTCTTCAACTAAATTTGATTATTATCTTCCTTTAATTAAATGTGTACTGGCTTTAATTGTTTTCCTCTTTTTAAAATTTAGCATGCCAGAGAGTATTGGTGGATCTCTTGGTATCTTTGATGAGTTCAAGAACATGTTCAGAAGAGTTAACCCTTCTTTTGAGAATATTTCTGGAGAAATCTCCTTGTACAGTAAATATGCTAGAATTTTTACATTTTCACTAATTCTTTAATAGAATGGTTTTTTGTTTTTTGTTTTTTTTTTTTAACTAAATTAGTAAGTCATTCAACTCTTGACATTGTAATTGCTTTTTAGCCAGTTCCATGTTTTATGTCTGACATACTCAGTTGTATTATCTGCATATATCTTAACCATTTCACTTAGATTTGGGTAACCAGATGTCTTTAGCCCTATGTCAACTCCAACCTTTGTGCTTGACAAATGCTGTGATTTTAATTACTAAAGACAATTTAAGTATGAATCATAACAATCATCCCAGATTTGTCTTTTTTCTAAAGAATCATTATCTGTTCTTTTGTTGAGTATTCTCTTCCCATTGCTGTAGCTTAGTGGCTCTTAGCAGGAAACCAGTTTTTATAATGCAGTCTTGACTGGAAGAATCTGTAGATAAATCACAGAACATTGAGGCTGTCCTATGTGAAGCAGGATGAACAGAGCCCTGTCCACTTCACTGCCTGACTCACCACCACTTCAGTTTCAAGGCCTTGTGGCAGCTCTGTGAACCACCAGTCTGGGTCATTGACAGCTGACTGTGCATTGATGAATTATTTCTTTTTTAAATTAAGTGTACATTTTAATATTCCATCTTTTATGTTTTTTGTTTTCCATTTAAACCAAAAGCTTATAACTATGAATAAAACTTTAAAACTTTACTTCAGTTCACCAAAAACAAATGAAAGAAAATTTCCTTGGCTAGGTAAAAAAAAAACATGTGAAATAACAAAAATTAATAATAATAATAGAATGTGAGCATTCAATTTTATGTAGTTGATCATGGTAAAATATCATTTAGGAATCTGGAGAATTTATAAGGTTGCATCCCTCACTTAAGAATATTTGAGCTATGGAACCAGAAAGATGTCTCAGTGGTTAGGGTACTTTCTGCTCAATCATGAAGACCAGAGTTCAGGTCCTGAATTTAGAGCAGCTCACAAATGCCTGTGACTCCAGCTCTAAGAGCTCTGATCCCATTTTCTGGCTTCTTCAGGTAACTGTGCAGGCAGGCAAGCAGGCAGGCACATATGCACGCACCCGCACACACACACATGCATACACACATACACTAAGAAAAATAAAAGTAAATCTCAAAAATAGTTTTGAGGGAAGTTTTATAAGAAGTAAATAACTTTGTTTTATAGAAATAATTCCTGATGTAATTATTGTATTTTATTTATAATACTTAAAAGCTACTCATAAATAGTATAGATTTATATCATAAATACCATAAATACCAAAATTTATACCAAATTTATCAAGAGATTATATAAGATTTAAATCTCTTTATCTTATCTTAAATAAAAATTAGAGTTTTAAAGATGTGGTAGATATGCTATTTAAATTAAAAGACTACTGTACACAGCCATATTTATATTTTTACTTATACCCTGAATTTTGAGATTGTTATGCATCTGGTTATAAGACTGTAAACTTTGATTTGTTTTTCTTTCTATCCAGGAAATTCTCCTCCTTGGTATTCAGAAGATTGTTGAAAGTGATGTCACTATGAGCCCTTCACAGTATCTAACCTTCCCTTTGCTGCATACCCCCAGCTTAAGCAATGGTGTCTCATCACAGAAGCCTCCTGGGATTCTTAATAGTAAAGCCTTAGGCTTATTGAGAAGAGCACGGATTTCCCGAGGCAAGAAAGAGGCTGACAGAGTGAGCTTTCCCCACCGGCTGCTTTCCTCCTGGCACATAGCCCCAATCCACCTGCCATTGCTGGGCCAGAACTGCTGGCCACACCTGTCGGAAGGATTTAGTGTTTCACTGTGGTTTAACGTGGAGGGTATCCATGAATCCACGAGTACTGTGGAGAGAGGAAAGAAGGTAAAGAAAAGAAACAAACCATCAGTTCTACAAGACAGCAGTTTTGAAGGAGCAGGTATGATGGCAGGGGTCTGGTCTGTACATGAAGATTCTTCAAACAGCTGAGGATATGCAGCATCTTTAGATGCTCTTCACCTTAAAGGCCCTTTTTAACTACTGAATTACCAAGGCCTGGATTTTCAGATGGCCTTAATCTTCTAAACTTCACATATGGAAGTAGGGATTCCCTATATCTGCAACTGCTGCTGAAGTTAGCAGTCCATTATTGTGTTTATGTGGCCCCTGATACTAGAAAGGAATAAATAAAACTTTATAGCCATTTATTTTACATTCTCCCTCCCCTTCTGTGTCTTACCTCAGTGACCCCTTCTTGTTCCTATCTCTGATCATTTATATGCAATAGTTCTTATCCAAAGTTAGAGCAGTTCATCTATAACTGAAGAACTGTTATTAGGCTGTATTGAAAATACATCTTGTTTTTGTTCTCTTCTTTCTTAGGCATGCAGCAGTTTCTTAGGACATACAGCAGCTAGAGGGAATAGTCCTGAAAACTGGCAGTCTACTTTTTCAACCTATTGAAAATGGCAGCTAATATTTTTATAACCTAATAACTGATAATGTTCTTCTTCTTTAAAAGTCTGAGCCTTTTGACATGTACTGTGTATTTTAGTACATCTTAGCTTAGTTTAACATAAAGTCATATCATAGTAACAAATAGTTCATCATACATATTCTACCTGCCATTTCTGGGGCAGATATGGGAACAGACAGGTAGTTAAGATTGAAGTAGTAAGATGGCATTGGGAGGGATAACCAGCTAGCTACCCAAAGCCTGTAAACATCCCCTCAGCTGGAGACAAACGATGATGTGGGGTTCTGGCATCACTTAGCACTTTTATCTCGCAGTCAGCCACCACTCTAAGTAAAGACAATTAAAGCACTGTAGCTTTTCTAAGGAGAGTTTCAGTGACACAGAGATCATGCCTTTCTAACAAGGACCAAGTACATTTTGGTAGCATAGGGGGCATGTGTTGATGGTGTATGCTCTCGAGGCCAAGGCCAGGTGTGTTACAGTGGCCGAATCCAACTACAGCAGAAGCTTGATACAGAGCGTAACTGATTGCAGTCCTCCTGCAACCCTACCCATAACTACCCTCAGTTGTTATATTTTAAAGCATTTAACTTTTTTTAAAAAATTCACTTTTTAATGTTTATTTATTACTTCAGGTTACATCTCCATCAGAGTACCCTCTTTCCACCCCTCCCAGTCCCACCCTCCCACCCTCTACCTAAAAAAAAAAAAAAAAAAAATCACTTTTAAAACACTGTTTTTATCCATGGTGTCTTTTTGAGGTTAACATTTAATCTTTGAAAATAATGTTGTTTGAAACAGGTTCAGACATTTGGGGTAAATAACCTGTTACAAATAAACCTGACACACATTGTATTCTTTTGAATTCATTTCCCACACAGTTTTAATGAACTATTTTATTGATGATCCTAACATTTTTCTCACAGAAGGTGATAGACCAGAAGGTTCAGAATCCATCAGTCCTGGTGACAGACTCATAGAAGATGGCTGTATTCATTTGATTTCATTGGGATCCAAAGCATTGATGATACAAGTGTGGGCTGATCCCCACAGTGGCACTTTTATCTTTCGGTATTGATTATCCTCAACTCTTAACAAATAGATCATGTATTTAAGTGATTTATGAAAAAATTACCAAATAATATTTATAAGAACAATCTGTTATTAAAGGTCATTACAGAAAAAAGAAAAATTAAAAGAACAGTTATCAGACAGCACGTGGTTTGTATCCAGCAGTAGACAGATAGGAAAACATGGCAAATCAGGTGCTTATGACATCCTGGAGAAATGACTGGAGAAGTGTTGCTGAAAACAGTCATGCTGGAGTTATTGAATGAAAGTTTTGCAGACAGAAGATTCTCTCTGTGGGTGATCTTCCAGCATCCTGTACCACTACAGCCATTTTTATGCCATGCAATAAGAATAGTAACCTCTGTTGGAAAGTGTTTCTCTATGTAGGTGTTCTCAAGGGCACATACTCAAACAATACACTCTACTCCTGCCCTTAAGGACACAATATCTTTATTCTTGTGCTATTTTCTTGTTATCCTGTTTCCCTGTCACAGGACTAGGGGCCAGCTTGTCCCTGGACAAGAACCTTAGAAGACACTTTGGGTTTGAAATGGAGATATGTATCTCTCCTGCTTCCAATATTGGCTTATTAGTTAGCTCAAACAGCACACAGCAATTTACTAGTTTAATGTATATTACACATTATATTTCTAAAAGTCAAAATTAAAGCCTGTATGTTATTTAAATTTTGTGTTTTGTAGATACTATAAATATTACTAGGTATTTTCTATATACATCTTCTCCTTATTCTTTCAATAATTTTACAAAGTAAGTTAGCATCCAATATATTCTGACATTTGGACATTTTTATAGTATGTATTATAGTATGTATTAATTTCTTTGTGAACCAAATATGATATTATAATTTCTAAAATAGACAATGAATATGTAAGTAGAAACTGATTTCTGGAAATTATTGCCCAAGTTATTAACACCAGCCAATGAGTCTGATCCATTTTCGTTCATAAACTGAGGAAGTGGATGTGGTGTAAGACAAAAGTCATACTGACGGAATTGATTCATTTAGATAGAAATGACTTTTAATGTCACATTGACAATGATGGGTGCAGTGTATGTGACTGAATTGATTTATTTAAATAGAAATGATTTTTAGTGTCACATTGACAATGGTGGGTGCAGTGTATGCATTAAGTATTCATGTTGGAATCCTCATGTTTTTCATGTTGACTTTTTTTCTGCAGCGTATGCACGGACTCAAATGATGACATGAAAGCTGTTTCACTAGCACAGGTTGAATCACAGGAGAACGTTTTCCTTGCAAGCACATGGCAACACTTAGTACTTACCTATCTTCAGCATCCTCAAGGGAAAAAGAATGTCCATGGGGAGATCTCCATATGGGTGTCTGGGCAGAGGTATGAAGCATTCTCAGAAAATACTCTTCTCAGTTACAGCTTTAGTTTCAGTCTTCATTCCTAAAGCATTTCAGTCTAGGTAAAATTTAATATTTCACTAAAAATTTATATCAAAATTGGATTTTTTTCTGTTTATCACTTCAGTACATAGTATGTATTCCATATGCATGACTGTTGAAAATTGTCCATGAGTTCTGCTCTTGAGGATTCAATCAATATCAGACTGAAAATATTTGAGAATTGCATCTATGATGAACATGTTTTGCCTTCCTGTTATTCTCTAAACAATAGAGTATAACAATTATTTATAAGGCATTCATTTTATCTGTTATTAGTAACTTAAATATAGTTTAACATATAGGAAGATGTGTGCAGGTTATATGTAAACATGGCATTTTCTATAAGGGATTTGAGCATTCTTAGCTCTTGGTATCTGTATTTAGATGAGGAGCAAGCCAAAAACCTGGGGCATTATATATTTATGAACACTATATACTAGGTAAGTAATTATTAGATCTGTAATATTGTCTCTCAAACCCATATATTACAAGCATGAATCTACAAGGAATTCTTAAAATTACGCGAATAAGAAGGAAAATTAAATTGGGATTGAAAGAAATTACGTTGACTAGAGAAGAATATAAAGTCTACTATATAAAGTATATAAAGTGTAATGTATCTGGTAGTAGACTTTAATTGGGTCCTAGAACTATATAAGGTAACAGATTCAGGTAGAATACTGTGTGACGTTTACTACATAGACTTCTCAGCCAAGTTGATAAACATTTTGTAGACTATCTGTTTATCACTTCAGTACATAGTATGCCTTTCATATACATGACTGTTGAAAATTGTCCATGAGTTCTGTTCTTGAGGATTCAACCAATATCAGACTGAGAAGAAGAACTAAAGCTGACCTGAGGGAATTGTATCCTAGTTTGCTTTCTATTGCTGTGATAACACACTGACCAAAACCAATTCAGAGAGAAAAGGATTTGTATGGTTTGCAGGTGACAGTCCATCATCAAGGAAAGCCAGGACAAGAGTGCAAGGCAGAAACTTGGAGGCAGGGACTGAAGCACAGAACACAGGAATGCTGTTTACTCCCGTGCTAACCCCTGGCTTGCTCAGCTACTTTCCTTATACAGCATAGAACTGTCTTACTTCGAGGTATCACAGCCCACTGTAGGTTCTCCTCCATCAAGCAACAATCAAGAAAACGTCCCACATACCTGTCCATAGGCCAGTCTGAAAGGCAATTCTTCAGCTGAGATTCCTTCTTCCTGAGTGGCTGTGCCAAGCTGACAAAAACTAACCAGCTCAAATTATAGAGGTGGCTGGAAGAATCTTAGTTGAGTCATGAGAAAGAAAAGTGCATAGAAAAGATGGACAAGCTTGGCAAGAGTGAGCGCCAAGCTGGTAATTTTAATTTTTATAAAAGTCTGTTATGTGTTATATACTTGTTAGACCTTTCGCTAAGTGCTTTCTATACATTATCTCCTTATTCTCTAAAATTTACTCAAAATAGATTAGATCATAGAAGTCACATATATCCTTAGCACAAATTAAGTGAATTTTATCAGGTGTTTATCAAGTACTGTGTGTCAATCATGGCACTGCTATAGGAGACTGCAAACACTGATTACATACAACCATCAGCTTTCAATCACTGAGGGAGAAAAGGAAGAAGGACTTTGTAAACGGCTTTGGGATAGTCCATAGTGTGTGCTATGACAAGTTCAACCCAAGTTCAGTTTTGCTGATTCTTTGAAGAAAATATATAAAAACACATAATTGAAGCCTGGTCTCCATCTTCAAAATAGTATTCACACATTCCTATGCCTGAATGGCAACTGTAACCAATCAGTAAATTTGTTTTCAGAGCACTGAGTTGGAGCCATTGGAGCTGGAAACTGACCTCTTTCTTTTTAGACACTGTCCTCATTTCTTGAACTGGTGCCAGTCATTGTATTAGGTCTTGTCACTGTACCTCATCTTATCCTTCCCACTACATTATGATGTAGGTATACTATTGACTATTTTACATGGCTCAGTTGAGACCTAGATTAGGGTAAGGAAACTTGCCCAGAGCTGTGTCACATGGAAGGAGTATAGGCAAAACTTGAGCCAAGGCTCTATGTCTAGATGGTGGTCATGCTGTAAACCCTGTACTGTGCTGCTCCTCCAGCCCTTTTCTGCCTCAGGACATCTGATGGATATAGGTCCATACACTAGTTCCCAGGAACCTTCAGAGAGAGAGAGAGATGCGGTTGTCACAGATAGTTCTGAAGTTAGGGAGCAGAGTCTTGTGAGTCACACATTGCTCTCTCTTTCCTCTCCCACTTACTAATTTTACTTTGCTTTGAAGAAATTTCTTTGCCAGTCAGTAGAAGTTAATTTCATTAGTTAACAGATCAATGAACAAGTGACAGAGGCCAATAATACTATTTTGTTGATTTAAAATTGGTTGTTATTTCAGAAGCTATGCATTTTAACTTCTACAAAGAATGCATTTCAAGATGCTATTTTAATACTACCAAACAAGCCAAGCACGGTGACTCACACCTGTAATTTCAGGTTGAGGCTGGAGGATTGCTATGAGGTCAAAGCCAACCGAGGCTACATAGTGAGTGAGTTCTAGGCTAGCCTAGACTACAGAGGATGGCGTACCTTAGAGAAGTGAACAAACAAAAACATAAAACCATAATAACACTGAAAAATAACTTATTAGCATCAAAATCACACAAATGTAGAGGTGTGTGGCACAGATAAACTTAATATTGTTTCTTTTATATCCATTTTGCAGTAAGTTTTCTTTCACATTTAAGAAAAATAAATTATGATGCCACTAGGTGGCAGTAGTGTTTTAATTGTGGCCATTTATTGATCCACAAAAGAGACAGTCATAGATTGTCGCATATAAGATTTGGGCTAGCGAGATGACTTTGTCTGATGAGATGACTCAACAGGAAAAGATTCATATACTTTAGGGTGCATTTGGATACACAAATACACACACATATATACATAAATGTAATTTTAAAAATTAAAAGATATTACTACTAAAGTAGTTTTTTTTTACTAAATATGAATCAGATACTAAAGTTTTAAAATAAATGTATAAAAAATTTAATTTTTTAAAGTGAGTTAGCAGTGTAAGTCTCCATTTTCTAAATTTTATCCTTTGCCTTAGTAGGGCACCTTCATTACCTTAGTATGGAAGTTAAGGCATTCCTGAAATAGGGGTAGACTTGTACTCAGCAGGGTCTCCAGGCAATGCAGTCCTCTCAGCATTTGTTTTTCTCTCTGAGAAAGCCTTTTACCTTTTTTGGTTCTGTTTTACATAAAAATTCTTGACTAGCTTTTAAAGAAAAAGAGGAGACCAAGCAAAATTTCTGTAATCCTTAGTATTAGAAAACAAAATACAAAAAACACTGGCATTTCAGAGGTTAGATATAGCAAAACTTGGGGACATTCTGAAATTCTGATTCCAATGCCTCATGGAGCTTATGAAATCTTAGAATTATGCCAAGATGGGAGTCTTTGACAAAGTAAGGGGAGGTGATTGCTTCTGTTCACCAGAAAGGCACACATACAGGAGCCAGGTGACAACCACAGCTTGTAGCAAATGGGTGTATGCTTCCCTGGCCAACATGCAGGATCCCTGGGCATCTGTTGTACACTGAACTGCCTGTTCCCTGTAGACCACCAGTGCCTCTGACCAAGAGACAGAGGCTACCCTCTTTTCCCTCCCATTGCCAGCAGCACAGTTCAGGACCTAGAAGAGTTCAGGATGCTCCCTCATGCTATTCCTAAACATCATTAACTTTTTTTTTAATGTAGGAAGAGTGATGTCATCTTGGATTTTGTGCTTCCAAGAAAAACAAGCTTATCATCAGACAGCAATAAAACATTTTGTATGATTGGTCATTGCCTAACAACCCAAGAAGAGTTTCTGCAATTAGCTGGAAAATGGGACCTTGGAAACTTGCTCCTCTTCAATGGTATATTTTCCCCTTGAAGCATTTCCAAACTTCAAATTACCACATATTACATAAACCTGACTGCAATCCTGGTCTCTCCTCATTGACTTATGTTTAATAAGTACTGCATTCCCAAGATTGTAAGATTCACTTTCGGGATATTTTTAACATTTTATAACTGACAGTTTCCTTACAGTTGTCATATGATGTGGAGATGTAGCTTCTAACCTCACCCTATACACTTAAACAACATTACTTGGGAATAGCTAGTAAACCTAATTATGTAAATCTTATTTATGACTTTTAAAGATTTATATATTTTATGTGCATGGGTATTTTGCCTGCAATGTTGCACACCTTCAATCTCAGTACTCAGGAGGCAGAGACAGGTGGATCTCTGAGGCTGAGGCCAGCCTGGTCTACAGAGTGAGTTATAGAATAGACAGGCCTACACAAAGAAACCTTGTCTCGAAAAGCAAAAACAATAACAATAATAACAAAAGAAGACCCTGCCACAAAAGGAGGATAGGAAGGCTGGGTAGATGGCTCAGAAGTTAAGAACACTCCTTATTCTTGCTGAGGACCCAGGTTCAGTTCCCAGCACCCATATGGTGACTCACAATCATCTGCAACTCCAGTTCTAGGCAATCAAATGTCTTCTTCTGAATTATAGGCACCAGGCACTCATGTGGTATACATACATACATGTGGACAAAACACTCATAAAAAATGAAACAAGAAATCTTAAAACAATAATAAAAAAATTTTTAAAAGCAAAACAAACCTAAACTTGGTTAAATTAAAATTTACTGTCTTAAGGAACAAAGAGGAATCTTATCAAAAACATACAAGTTTACATTATAGATATCTACGCATTTTTAACATAGTTGGCATAGGATAATTTATCCTTTCACCTATTGTGAAACTGAGCCTTTGTAAGATACAGTAGACAACTGAAAGAGTCTGGTGCGCATGTGCGTGTATACACACACACACACACACACACACACACACACACACACACAACTCCAACCTAATTTTCTTGCTATACATGGAATTTTCTGCTTGAAATGTTTTAAATAATTAGCTTTGTTTTTCTGCTGTTCAGGAGCTAAACTTGGCTCACAAGAGGCCTTTTACCTGTATGCTTGTGGACCCAACTACACATCCATAATGCCATGTAAATACGGCAAGCCAGTGACTGACTACTCCAAATACATTAATAAAGAAATTTTGAGATGTGATGAAATCAGAGACCTTTTTATGACCAAGAAAGATGTCGATATTGGTCTCTTAATTGTAAGTTTCAGTTTTTTAAGTTTTAACATTGTACTAGGTTTATGTAGGTATGTTCATTGAATGTATAATTAGCAGTGAATTCGTTTCCTAAAGTTTTTTCATTTTGTTCTTTTTTTAGAATGTAGAATTTTTTCCTAAAAAATTGTGAAGCACTTTAATCTCTTGTTAAACTTGTTTCATGCTTTAAATGTATTATTCTCATTTGCTTGGAATTATATTTATATAGCAATTTTATCAGCTAAGTTTATTTTATATCCTATAATCTTTCAGGAAAATGTTTATGATGCATTTAAAATATAGCACTTTTAGCCTGATATACTCTTTTTTTTTAATCACATACTACTTTTCACACTTAGAAACAAATACAAAGATTCACTTATATTATTAGTTGTAATTACATGTATTAAGGGATCATAAGGTGGTTCAGTGGGTAAAGGGGCTTGTTGTGCAAGCCCGGTGACCTGAGCTTGAGGCCTGGAAGCCATATAAAGGTCCAAGAAAAAGCATATGATGTTGTAACGTGTATGTGTGTACACACAAATTAAAAATTAATTTCATGTACTCAGGATTTAGGTAACTTACTTGTTAATATCAGTGTAGAAC
The DNA here is from genome assembly GCA_907164525.1 of Lophiomys imhausi. Classification (NCBI taxonomy): domain Eukaryota; kingdom Metazoa; phylum Chordata; class Mammalia; order Rodentia; family Muridae; genus Lophiomys; species Lophiomys imhausi. Next base: position 119,435 of record CAJQZJ010001008.1, read on the forward strand.
AGGAGTTTTGCCTTCAAAGTATTGCTAACTCTTCTCTATTGTGCTTTTCATTTTTTCTTAGTTAGCCCTAGCAGACGCAGGAGCTCTCTCTGGGGATTTTTGTTAACAGCACCAGTCAGCTTTCCCAGACTGTAGCTTGTGTAGTTGATGCACAGATGAGACATGTGGTGTGCTTAATGAGACTGCTTACTCTGCTGCGGCTTCCTGTACATGACCAAAGTCTGGGATCCTCCCAACTTCTGTGAGGAGTAGCTCAGAGAAGTTCAGAACGGACCAGTGCTAGTTGAAACTACTATCTGTTATAGGAAATGCCAAAAATTTGACTTAATTTTGTTTACTTATGCTGACAGTGTGGAACTTAGTTCTAATCAAAAGAAAATTATCTCAGAGACAGTGCTTTTAAATTGAAAATAGATTTTTCACTCATACAATGCATCCCAACCAGAGTTTCCCCTCTGTCTACTCCTAGTGATCCCCCATCTTCCCTCTCCCCCCACATCCACTCCCCATCCATTCTTCTTTAGAAAAGAGCAGGCTTCCTAGGGACCACAGTCAAGTAGGACAAAGCAAGATACAATGAGGCAAGGCAAAGCCTTATATCGAGGCTGAGCAAGACAACCCAGTAGGAGGAAGAGAGTCTCAGGGACAGGCAAGAGAGTCCGAGACACACCCACTCCCACTGTGAGGAGTCCCACAAAGGCGCCATGCTAACAGCCATAACACACATGCAAAGACCTGGTGCACAGCCGTTCAGGGTCTGTGAGCCCATGTGAGCCTTGCTTACTTTATTCCAGTGGGCCATGTTCTGGTGCCCTCCATCCCCTCTGACTCCTACATTCTTTCCTTTTGCAGAGACACTTTTAACTAAGGAAGAGCCTGTGAGGAAATCCAAAACAAAAACTTGTGGTAAATTAACCCAGAGTCCTTATATTTCTAGGAATTTAGAACAGTGACAAAAATGGAAAAGTATGGCAGAAGACATAGCTCTCCTGTATTAAATATATAAGGACTTGTTTATGTGAGTTTGATTATAGAACTAATAAAGATATTCTCCAAATAATAGGAAAAAAGTCTTAGCTGTAATCGATAGTATTTATCTTTTTTTTTTTTTGGTTTTTCGAGACAGGGTTTCTCTGAATATCTCTGGCTGTCCTGGACTCGCTTTGTAGACCAGGCTGGCCTCGAACTCACAAAGATCCGCCTGCCTCTGCCTCCCAAGTGCTGGGATTAAAGGCGTGCGCCACCACCGCCCGGCTAGTATTTATCTTTTAATTTAATGTTTATTCTAGATGTATCAAAGCTAGAATCCTCACAGTGGTTCATGTTATCCATCACAGTTTGATTATCTGGTCATTTGTGTTGTGGGAAGCAGCTGTGCTTCTTTGTCCATTTTGTTTAGTTAGTGAATATCTTTTTAAAAAATTAAAATTGTTAAGTGTCTTTTTATATTGGAATATTTATTTATTAGTTGAATGTGAACATTTTAGATTTTGTTTTGCCACTAAATGAAAATGTTTGTGTTTTAGGAAAGTCTTTCAGTTGTTTATACAACTTATTGTCCTGCTCAGTACACCATCTACGAGCCTGTGATCCGACTCAAGGGCCAAGTGAAAACTCAGCTGTCTCAAAGACCCTTCAGCTCAAAGGAGGCCCAGAGCATCTTGCTAGAACCTTCTCAACTCAAAAGCCTTCAGCCTACGGAATGTAAAACCATCCAGGGCATTCTGCATGAGATTGGTGGGGCTGGTATATTTGTTTTTCTCTTTGCTAGGGTAAGAATCATGATTATAGTTTTGTCTAAATAGAAGCTCTATTTCTTTTATTGATAAATTGAAGGGTTTCTTATAGAATACCAAAAAAAAAAAAGCTGTACCCAACTATGTAAAACTTTAAGACAAAAACCTATCACATATTACAGCTGATACCAAGCTTTCTGCCATGGATAATTGAGGATTATTTTAATTTATGAAGATTTTAGATGTTTTCTGTTACAAATGTAGTTGGAACAAGTAAATGTTAAATATATGACATTTTAAATTGCCTCTGGAAAGGAAAATATATACTAAACTAATGATATGAAGGAAATGATTTTTTCTTTTAAAAATGGTTTATCTACTTTAATTGTATGTTTATGTATATATTCATATAATATGTGTAGATATTGGTAGAAGCCAGAGAAGAGCAGTAGTTTCAGGCAGTTGTGAATCACCTGATATGGGTGCTAGGAACTAAACTCAGGTCCTCTGGGAAAGCAACAAACTCCTTTAACCATTGAGCAGCCTCTCTATCCCCAAGATATGTTTTCTTTTTTAAAGAAGAGAGAGACAAAACTTTGCCTCTGTCTATAAGCATCATTAAAAAAAAATTATGTATCTTCTCTCTTTAGCTCCTTGAAGGCAGGAAAAGTATCTTTCCTGATAGAGAATGAGCAGCTCGTAATTTCATACTTTATTTTAAGGATTGCTGAGAAACACAATGTTGACACAAATAACCTTGTTTAATACATATAATTTCTACTTCTTCAGGTCTATATCCCTGTTTAATTAAAACAACTTTGATCTTCCTTGATCCTTAGAATGTCATTTTATTTTATCCCTAAGTATAACTTCTAAAACATCATCAGATTTTCACAGTATGTCTGTAATGAGCTCACTCCTTTAATGGGGCCACCTTTGATGTAATTTTGCAACACAGGGGTTTATCAGCACTTCTTCTTGTTAGAATTTTTTTTTAAAAGTCTTGCTAGCATCCCGCATACCCTAGTGTGATTTCTGTCTTGTCATTTGTCTTACTGATTTCCTCCCATGTAGTATCTAGTTGAACAGACTTTTCCACTAGTATTTCAAAAGTAAAAAGTCTTCATTTAACTCATAATCAACATTTTGTGATCTCTTTTTATGTTATAATTTCAAAATATATGCCCTTTGTTTTTCCTACTTTATCCAGGTAGTAAATATAATCTGATCCTAGAAAAATTTAATTTCTATTGTACATACATTTATGATATTGCTAGTAGACTTTTAAAGTATGTTTTCACATTTAAAATTTAGAAATTATGTTCATAATTTCAGCTTCCTATTAATATAAATTATATTTTTCTTAAAACCCATATATACACAGCTTGTCTTTTTTTTTTTTTTTTTGGTTTTTCGAGACAGGGTTTCTCTGTATAACAGCTCTGGCTGTCCTGGACTCGCTTTGTAGATAAGGCTGGCTTTGAACTCACAGAGATCCTCCTGCCTCTGCGTCCCAAGTGCTGGGATTAAAGGCGTGCGCCACCGCCGCCCGGCTACAGCTTGTCTTTTAAGCCTAATTTCCTGCCAAACAGAAACATGAACCTTTAGGTGTTCCTGTGTAGTCATGTGTCCTTCTACATCTGCCCAGTGCCTACTCCTCATATCCCTGCTTTCCAGGCAGAGTCTGGCATTCTCTTTAGGCTAACTTCTCAGTGTAGCCTTCGTTAAACTAGCAGAGGAATCAGAAGTGGGTGCTGTGCATGATCCTAAATGTATGTGCAATAGAAATCTAAATCCTGTCTTTTGCCTTTTTAAAAAACATTTATTTATTAATTCAAGTTACATCTCCATCACAGCCTCCTCCCTCTACCCCTCTTGGTCCTACACTCTCACCCTCTACCTCCCCTCTCACCTATCCTACTCCTCTGGTGTGGGGTGGTCCCACATACCATAACCCCCTCAGTTCAACAGTCACATGAGGGCCAAAAGCTTCCTCTTGGAATGACGGCCTACATGGCAGTTCCACTAGGGTGAAGTGTCCCACTAATAGGTAACACAGTACATGTTCCTGTTCCTTTGGGTCCCATCTTTTGCCTTTTATTGTGATAATCATACCTTATAAGTCAGAGGTATCAAGAGATATTGGTTGAGCTGTAATACTAGGCACAGCATGTGGTTTTTATTTTTGCCTTTGTCTTTGTGCTAGACAAGTGCCTTCAATGGTACATTGTACCCTTTGCTTCTTTATGTCTCCTACAGTACATGATGTTGTTGAGCCTGTTTCTTATTCTTCTCTCATACTTTACTTCCTGATCAACCGCAGTTTTTCCTCCCTCCACTCCTCTCAGTCCCTCCCCTCTTCCCCAGATCAACTCCTCCTCTGTTTCCCCTAAAAAAAAAAAAAAAAAGAAGGGAGCAGACCTCCTAATGATATCATGGAACATGCCTAACCAGATACAATAAGACTGGGCACAAACCCTCATATCACAGCCTCACAACTCACAAAATCAACTAATCAGGGCTCATAGGGGCTCACAGAAACTGAAGTGACAAACATGGACCCTGTATGGGTCTGAGCTAGGTCCTCTGTATATGTGTGTGTGTGTGTACACCTTATGTTTGTATACTTTGGTATTCTTATGGGACTCCCAACAATGGTAGTGGGGGGTGTCTCTGACTCTTTGCCTGTGCTTAAGTCTGTTTCTTGATTGAACATGGAAAACTCAAGTTTTATGATCCTGTTTTGGATTACTAAGTATAAGATGCTAGTGATATATAAGGCTTTCAATGTTCTCTTTGTTCATTTTCGTATATTTGAGAGATTAAAAAGAATGAAATTTATGATTTTCTTTCAGTTTTGCTTATCCATAGTTCTTAAATAGTTATAGTGTAAACATTAAAAATAGTTTGATGTGACATTACAATAGATAATCAGACACATTAAATTTTTACTATTAACAGATCAAGAGAAAAACATCTACTTTTTGTTTTCAGGTTGTCGAACTTAGTGGCTGTGAAGAAACTCAGGCATTAGCACTGCGGGTTATATTGTCTTTAATAAAGTACAACCAACAGAGAACACATGAATTGGAAAACTGTAATGGACTTTCTATGATTCACCAAGTGTTGGTCAAGCAGAAATGCATTGTTGGATTTCACATCTTGAAGGTATTTCCTCATAAAATTTTTTCTTGTGGCTTCTGAAGTGACACCTTTCATCAAAATCTTCTATGATCATTTTATGTTGCTAGAAATGAAGGAAATGCACTAATGAATATGTATTTAAACCAAGATACTCTTCTGATTTTTTTCCAGAATGATTATATTTTTCTTTGTCCCAAAGGATTTTGGACAGGAAGAAAATAAGCTACAAGAATTTTAGATCTAAATATACCACAGATGTCCCCCAGGCTAAGCTCTTTGTTCTGTGAGCTAATGAAGTTGTTTATCTTACTCCCACACTTACAGTTCTCCTACAATGTACTACTGTAGTCAGTCAATATTGCTACAGTTAGAGTTTGTCCTTGTTTTTTGTCATGTTTGTGTGTAGGGGTCTTTAATTTCCTTCCTCTATCTTGACCCATTTTTCATTGAGTAGAGAGTTGTTCAGTTTCCATGAGTTTATAAGCTTTCTGATATTTCTGTTATTGATATCCAGCTTTAATCCATGGAAGTCTGATATGGTGTAGGATGTTATTTCAGTTTTTTAATATCTGTTGAGACTTGCTTTGTATTGGAGTATGTAATCAATTTTGGAGAAAATTCTGTGAGGTACTGAGAAGAAGGTATAGTCTTTTGCAATTGGGGGAAGTGTCTTATAAATATCTCTCAGGTTCATTTGATTTATAACATCTGTTAGCTCCAGTATTTCTGTTTAGTTTTTGTCTAGATGATTTGTCCAATAGTAAGAGTGGGGTACTGAAGTCTCCCACTATCACTGAGTGAGGGTCAATATATGACTTACCCTGTAGTAGTATTTCTTTTATAAATATAGGTGCCCTTGTGTTTGGGGCATAGATGTTAATAACTGAATTATTATCTTGGTGAATTTTTTCTTTGATGAGTATGTAATGTCCTTCCCTATCTCTTTTGATTAATTTTTGTTTTAAGTATTTTTGTTAGATATTAAAGTGGCTATACCAGGTTACTTCTTAGGTCCAATTCATTTGGAATGTATTTTTTTTCCAGCTCTTTACCCTGAAGTAATGTCTATCCTTGATGTTGAGGTGTGTTTCTGGTGCACAGCGGAAAGGAGAATCCTGTTTTCACATCCATTCTGTTAGTTTGTGTCTTTTTATTGGGGAATTGGGTGTGTTGATATTGAGAGGTTTCACTCACCAGTCATTGTTGATTTCTGTTATTTTGTTATTATTGGTGGTGGTGGTGATTATGTGCACACACTTACCTTCTTTTGCTTTTCTGGTATGAGATTATTTCTTGTGCTTTCATGTGTGTAGTTAACCTCCTTAGGTTGGAGTTTTCATTCTATCACCTTCTGTAGGGCTCAATTTGTAGATAGATATTGTTTAAATTTGATTTTATCATGGAATATCTCATTTTCTCCATTTATGATGATTGAAAGTAGTCTGGGCTGGCATCTGTGATTTCTTAGAGTCTATCCAGACTCTTCTAGCTTTTAGAGTCTCTATTGAGAAGTTGGGTTTAATTCTGTAAGTCTTACATTTTTTTCTTTCTCCCCTTCTTCTTTGATGTTCTCTGAGTTTGGGGAGCAGGGAGTTGTCTGTAGATATCCTGTTCAGGGCTGAACATTCATATTCACTTTTTCTTATCACTTTGACTAGTCTCTGCATGAAGCACTGCAAAAATAATCTTCTCTGATCAAGATAAAAAGCAACACAAATCTATGGGTATAAACATAACTGGTTAGAATACATTTTGATAACATGGCCATTTAACAACACAATAGTGTATTCCCCCTATACCCTGTAACTTCCTGAGTCATCGGCTTTTGAACAGATTTGTAGTACAAGTATGAATTTCATTCTTATGGAATAGGTATACTCTCTTGTGTTCTCCAAGGCAACTGCACTCGTGTACATACCCCCACACATAGAACACACTAAATAGAAAAAAAAATTCCTTAAAACCTAAGGACAAAATTTCACCAGTGTGAGCCTCAGCTTCCAGAGTGTTATATAAAAGAGCATCACAATTATTTATGCCTCAAGAGGTTATTGGGAGAATTAAGCAGTCTAAACTAAGCAAATTGACATTCTTTCAAGCTAGAAATGTAGTGGCTTATATTCTTTCCACATCTTCCCATGCCATAGAGGTACCAACAGAAGCACAGAGAGATAATGAGTGGCTGCAAATTGCAAATTCACGTATTAGTAAACACTGGTACTTGAACTCAGAACAAGAATGATAAATCCAGAGCTGGACATTTTCTCAGTGATAGAGCATTTGTCTGTAATGTACAAACCCTGGGTTCCATTCCTGAGACTACAAAAATTAAAAATGAATTATATGTGTTTTTACCCTGTGTTTGAAACCAAATAATCATAAATGTTTGAAAATTTATGGTTTGTTACTAAGTTGAATTGTTTTATAACACAGATATTTGGAGAAATGTTTAATTAGTAGTTTTTTCTTTGAATTTGATGGTATGAGATAGAAAGTTTGATATTTCTGGTGAACATTATATATTTGGTTAATCAGTTATTACTGCATTTTACATTAATGCTAATTTTCTATAGACCCTTCTTGAAGGTTGCTGTGGTGAAGAAGTTATCCATGTCAATGAGCATGGAGATTTCAAGTTGGATGTTGAGTCTCATGCTATAATCCAAGATGTTAAACTGTTGCAGGAACTGTTACTTGACTGGAAGATATGGAATAAGGCAGAGGCATGTAATGTGTACTTTTTTTTTTCTGTGTAATGTGGTAAAGTACATATAGCATTCATTTTGCTTACCCTGATCATTTTAAGTATGTTGTTCAGAAGCATTACTTGTATTCAGATGTTATGCAGCCAACACCAATATTTATCTCCATAGTTTTTTTTTATACTATAAAAGCAAAACTCTATACCCATCAAACCTCTTTTCCTCTCCCCATAGTCCTCACAACTGCCATGGTATTCTGGGGGGGCTGTGGTGGTAACTACTGAGTATCTCATATAAACAAAATCATGCAATATTTGTTTCTTTATGATTAGATCAGTATAATACCTTCAGGATTCATCCATGATTTTTTTTTGTCCTTCTGAAGTTGAGGAATATTGCAGTGTAGGTGTCCTGGATCTCTCTCCCTCCAAAATACATTTAAATAATCATCTGAATAAATATCTTTAAAGGGCATGAAGTTGGGAGGGGGTAAGGTGCATCTGGAAGGAGTTAGGGGCTGGAATGTGAACATAATAAAAAATACATTGAATGTATTATGAAATTATTAAAGAACCAATAAAAATATTTTTTAAATCACTAATCATTTTGGAGGAGATGATGATTTAGCTGCTTCAATGTAATATTAATTATAAATGTAAATCTGGAGGCATCTTCCCTGTGCGAAGTTTTAAACTGCCTGAGGTAATGATGAGCTAAAAGGAATAAATTTTAAGACTTGCTTCCCCGCCAACAAATTTAATCTTTGACATAGAATATGCACAGTGTAGTTATGAGTAGTTATGAGTCTTCTAAGAGATCCACAGCATGTTTTCATAACTGTGTGCTAATTGTTGCATGTTTATTTTCTCAGCAAGGTGTGTGGGAGACTCTGCTAGCAGCTCTGGAAGTCCTCATCCGGGCAGAGCACCAGCAGCAACAGTTTAACATTAAGCAGTTGCTGAACGCCCGCGTAGTTCATCACTTCCTGCTGACCTGCCAGGTTCTACAGGTACTTTTGATGCAGCTTCTCTGCGGAGATGTCTTCTGCAGTCGCTTCTGTTTAATAACCTGCTGTTGTGCACATCGGGGTTTCACAGGCCTGTCAATGGGAATTCTTTCTGTCTTTTGTCTTACCTACTCTACAAGCCTGCTTTCTTTCAGCTCTTGCCTCCTGATCTTTACATTGTCATCTTCTCTAACACAAATTACAAAAGAACAACTACTGAATTTCTGCATGTTTTCTTTTTGTATTGGAATATATTAAATAACTTTGTAGTTTCCTGAATATCAACAGTTAGTGAACCCTAACTCATTATATAGTCTTTAAATAAGAACTTATACATATGTATACTTTTAATAAATAAAATTTACCATGGGTCTGTTTTATGTGTTAATTAGCAACATGGAAATATATCTAACATATTATGTTAATAGGTGATACTAACTTATGTTCTATGGCCGTGCTGTGATCTGCCTGTACAAATGTTCTTTTATCTGCTTGGTTGATATATTGGACTATTTCCCAAGGTTTTGTTTTTTATTTTAGTGTTTGAAACATCTGTTGGTCTGTCAAGTGAAATAAATCCAGATGTTCCATGGAATCTACTATTTCATGAGGCTAGTAGTGGCTTTGCTTCCGTCGCCTGACTCCTTCACATATTGTTGGCTTAAAAATCCAAATACCATGACAACCTCTTCAAGGGGATCTGTGTGATGTGACCACATGCCCGTCTCTTAGACCCCTAACCCTTGGAATTCTTTCCCCTTCGAGCCATGAATGAGGGACTCCCTCCTTCCACTGGCACATGATTTTCCTTTTGCCTTGGATGTTGTTGGTCCTGCTCTTTTCATTTGGCTTACCTTCTAGGCTTCTAGTCCTCACAGTTTTGTATCTCCTTAAGTTTGCTCCTGGAGAGACGCCTGCCCTGCTTTTTCTTTCTTAATTGACCCTTTGTGTTTCATACATTTATTCCCACTGTCCACATAGGATGTAGTTTTATGATGTTGATGACTTTATAGTTTATTTCTCTCTGTAAATCTTCTGAAAGTAGAATATGGGGTTTTTGTTGCTGCTGCTGCTGACCACGCTGTGACCTCATAGGTCTATCAGGCACACATAGGCACTAAATGAATACTTGTTTTAAAAAGCAGCATATGGAAGGGATAGGGGGTAGAGGGTGGGAGGATGGGACTGGGAGGAGTGGAAAGAGGGCACTATGATAGAGATGTAACCTGAAGTAATAAATAAATATTTTTTAAAAAGCATCATATGTACCTTTATTGGCCCGTGTGATACATCAGATTATTGTCTTTAGAAATATAAGGCATTGATTTCTTAGCTTGCTAAATATTTTATGTATCATTTGTGCTTCTGTTTTCTTCTATATCTGTTTGTTTATTCATTTTGAAATTTGTTGCCAATTTGGATTAAGTTTATATGACCATGTGATATTCAAGCTTTTCAATATATTTTCACTTCCATAATTCTTCTGCAAAGTGCTTTTAAAACTCAGGTAGCAATGCCTTTTCCCGAAAGGTCTTTTGTTCACCCTTCATTCAGAAGGTGCATTCATCACATTTTATTAAACATGAGCGTTGTGTAAAGTATGTAAAGAAATGAACATGTTCTTTGCATTTACAGCATCTTGGTGTCTTTGTGGCAGGTGGAAAGAGTAAAGAGAGAGCAGCATGATGGATGTGAGGCAGTTCCATTAGTTAATGAGTTTGGTGTGCAGACCCTGAACTAAGTTGATGAGATGACCGTGAAGGAGGAAGCAAGTGTGAAGGAGATTGAATGTTTAAACAGCTTACATCTGGGTTTTCAGTAGGGCACTCGGTGGCAATGGCTGTGAACCCAGGGGACATGGTAGTACTCGCAAGTAAGCAGCCTGGTTAAGATATAATTGAAGGCTGGGGTTTTTCTGCCTTGGGAAATCTCCATTCCCCAAGGTGAAAACAAGAAACAGGAGGTGCAGAAGGAGTAAGCAGAGAGAGGAACCTGGAAAGTCAGGAGAGTGAAAGCTGTAGCAAGGAAGGGGCAAAGGATGTGCTCAGAAAAAGAATGAAGAGCCATGTGATGGAGACAGCACACTGATGGTGTAAGCAGGAGAGCTAGGAAGGGAAAAGAGGCATGGGTTAAAAGGAAGACAGGCGACTATGACAAAAGAGGGCTCTGAGTTGGGACATTTGAGAGACCTTCACAGATTTTCTTCTTAAATCTGAGCTAGTTGGATAACTAAATCGTCTCAAAATTAACAACTCCCTTTTAAACACTCTGATTGAGCAAATGGAGTGGAGTGAGAACTATGTATTATATTTGAACAGAGGGAGACAGAACACAAGGCAATTTTATGTTCTGTGCCCTTAATCAAGAGGTTAATTACTAGCCTTTGAGATTGAAGGACATAAACAAGTTATATCAGCCTCTATTTTTAGTAATGCATGACATCCTAGGCAGTTGAGCACAAAGAGGCTGGGGCCCTGAGTTGGTACTATAGTTGTACAATTATTTGTTACTTTGTGTGGTTCAAGCTAATCAAATAACCACTTTAAGCCCATATTCTAGAAGTGAAAGATAGGATCACTGTGAAAACCATTGTGAGGAAGGACTTTGTAAGCTGGAACACAACATGTAACTGGTTTGCTCTATTACCAGAAGTCCTTCCGGATATAGTAGCCGTAATAGAATCATAGCCCTAACAGTGATGTTAGTATTAAAAGAATTAAGTTTTTTATGGCTTTATACACACACACACACACACACACACACACACACACACACACACACACACGCATACACCCTTCAGTTTGGAACATTTCTGATTTGGAGATTATAGATACTCATCTATAAAGTCTATACAGATGTCTGCAAATCAACACCCTGAAATCTAAAGCTATTCTGGTCTCCAGCTTTTTAAATTACAAGATGGTTACCTTGCATGGGCTTAGCATCTGAGGCGCTGTTCTAAGTTCAGTCACTGAATTCTTAGAATGACTGTGTGTATTAGCATTAGCATATTCACATAGACAGAGAGACAGCATGGTGACGTTGGTGGAGTGTGGACCCAATGCACACTTGGGCACTTTGGTTTTTGAGTCCACACTCATGAGTGCTGCAGTGTAACTTGGGTCAGTAAACTAAATTAAGAGGGCAAGAATTAAATTGCCATCACTTTCAGTGGATTTTTAATGGCAAGATTACTTGAGTTGAGAATTAGTACCTCAATTTAATGGTAAATATGGTCAGATTAAAGTAGTAAACCAGTAAAATTCTATCTTAAAAAGATATCAGCGGGCTGGAGAGATGGCTCAGCGGTTAAGAGCACTGGCTGCTCTTCCAGAGGTCATGAGTTCAATTCCCAGCAACCACATGGTGGCTCACAACCATCCATAATGAAATCTGGTGCCCTCTTCTGGCCTGCAGATATACCTGCAGACAGAACACTGTATACATAATAAATAAATCTTTAAAAAAAAAAAAGATATCAGCGAGACGACTCGGCAGGTACAGTCGGCAGTATACAGGCCTATACTTGCCATATAGGCCTGATGACCTGAATCTGATCCCCACAGCCTACATAACGGTAGAAGCAGAGAACCAACTCCACAAAGTTGTCTTCTGACTTATACATGTGTACCCCAACACTAATAATAATATTAATAACAATATAATGATTTTCGAAGGACTATCTTGTTTAAATAAAAAATATTAGCTGACAGTTCTTTAAAAAGAGTTTGGCTTTTATTTTTTCAGGAACACAGAGAGGGGCAGCTTACATCCATGCCCCGAGAAGTTTGTAGATCGTTTGTGAAAATCATTGCGGAAGTCCTTGGATCACCTCCAGACTTGGAATTATTGACAATTGTCTTCAATTTCCTGTTAGCAGTACACCCTCCTACTAATACTTATGTTTGTCACAACCCTACAAACTTCTACTTCTCTTTGCACATAGGTGGGTGTGATCATTGTTAGATTTTAACCATTCATACTCTACTTTTCCCTGCTGATCCCTTTTTGTTTGATATTCATTGAACGGTCTCTCTGTGTTGGAAATAGCCCTAATTGTATCTTGAGGATAGAAGGCAGTTGGTTACAGGATAAATCCAGAGAACAAACAGAAGTTGTGAATGAGAGCAAAAAAGTAATGCAGTTGTGTCTTAATGGTGCATTGAAAGAGTCAGGCTGGAAAATTTCAAACTATAAAGCTAAAAAGAATGATTAAAATGAAAGTATTACTTAGGATTCATATCATACAGTAAAGAGGATTCACAAAAATGTAGGACACAGACTGGAGAGGTGACTCACAGGCTAAGAGCACTTCCTGCTCTTTCAGAGGACCCAAGTTCAGTTTTTGTAACCTGCTTCTGCCTATAACTCTAGTTGTAGGGGATCTGATACTTTCTTCTGACTTTTGCAAGCACCAGGTATGCATGTAGCAGGCACATATACATACACATAAATTAAAATTTAAAAAATCAAATATATAGACATATGACACAGTCCTTATTCAAGGAATAAACAGGTAAGCAGTCTGTTTGGAGAGATCATAATTACACATGAAAGGAGAACAGTAAAATATGAAACCTCAGAAATAATTGTTAAAACAGTTGGAGTTCAAAGAAGGTAGAAGTTAATGTGGGCTATAATAGCCAACAGCCACAATATCCAAAGTGAGAAATTGTACAGGGAATCCTTACACGCTAAAAATCTGGCCTTATTTGTTTCTCTTCGAACATCTTTTTGTCAAAAATCATGTTTAATGATTTTCTTTTAAATGTTATTTTTTTAACTGTATTAAAAATTTTTGTTGACTCAAAACTATTTTGAATTCCAGATGGTAAGATCTTTCAGGAGAAAGTGCAGTCAATCATATACTTGCGGCATTCTAGCAGTGGAGGGCAATCCTTTCCCAGCCCTGGGTTTCTGGTAATAAGCCCATCTGCATTTACTGCATCACCTCCTGAAGGTAATAATAGCAAAGATTGAACTATAGCTCCTCTTATTTCTATTATGGATATTCATGGATAGTTAAATTGTGCATGTTGTAGCAGAATAATATGATATCCAGCCAAAGGATGTTTTTTATTTTTTATCCATCCAAACTATTTGGACTTAGTATGTTTTGTGTACACACACACAC
>CAJQZJ010001008.1:133166-145677 GCA_907164525.1 Lophiomys imhausi
ACACACACAGGACATGGGAGTGAGAGGAGAGTGTGGGAGAGGGGACCTGGTAGATGTTGCAAGGGTTGGGGTAAGATTTAGTCAAAACCTCTTTATCAGTATTTACACTCAGCCTAATAAGATATCACAGGTGCTCTGGAGCACCCCAAGATAGATGAGGCTCATGCTATCTCTCCATTGCATTATCTGTCATTTTACCATAGTCATTTGTATTTCATTAAACTTATGGTTTACTTTCCAATTCTCTTCAAAAACGTCTTGTTCTTTCCTTTGCTAAGTCCATCGTTCCAGACCGCTGTCTTATTAGGCTCACCGTCTTCTTGGTTATCTTTCTTCAATGTGTCTTGGGCTTCCAAGCACTTCTAGAACCCCTGTGCTCTGTTCTGTCCTGTTGGAGGTTGATTTTCAATTGTTTGCATCACTCTGAATAATTTCAAATGCAGTCATACCCTCATTTTTTCTAGATCTTTTGAGTAGAATTTTTAGCAGCTTTAGCCCTCCACCTAGAGAGAAGATACTCGGGGAAGTTCTGGTAGCTGGAAGAAGAGAGACCACCATCCTTTGAGCCTCTCTAATAGCCTCCTGTTCCTGGTGTGTCACTGCCCCAGGTCCCTGTGCTTCTTCTACAGCCTGGTTCCCATTAGCCAGAAGCCACAGCAGCATCCTTGGTGCTTTTCTCAGTATCTTAGCCTATGGCTATTGACCTGAAAAACTCAACTGTGGTTCCCAGCAGCCAGCTTCATTGCCAAAAAACTGCAGTGAGCTGTAACTGCTTGCCCCCATCATTGCTTGTGTGCACAGAATCATTTTTCTATCTCTCTCCATAGAATGAGTACTTAACCTTAAAGCTTATAGTAATTTCCTATCATCCTAATTACACTTAACAGACTAATTTATCCCTGTTTTCATAGAAAACATAATATGTGAGGATTTCCTGGAAATGAACCGGCCCTACTTGTTTTCCTTTCCCAACAGCTGTCCTCTTCATGCTGGATATGTTATTGTCAGAACAGCCCCATCTTCTTCTATTCTACTAGAAAGAGCTCTTAAGTCTTGGAGGCAAAGTAGAACTACGGAAAAGCAGGGCAAGATGTAGGGCTGTTAGTCTGCAATTGTGTTTATTTTCAAAGCATTTCAGTTAGTCTCTAGTTCATTTTATGGTCATTTATCATAATGTTTTAAGGCTGTGTTTTAATTAGTTTAGTATTTTGTAGGAAATGTCTTTTAAAAAATTGTATCATTCTGAAACACTTTCAAATATAGTCATACTCTATTTTTTCTGGATTATTTGAACAATCTTTTGGCAACTTAAGCCTGCCAGCCAAAATCAATTACTAGAAAGAGTTCCAAGTTGTGTATATGTTTTATCAACTCAAAACTTTGCCTCTGAAATAGTTTATTCAGGAGCTATTTAGTCTATCATATTTATAAACCTGAGCATGCATACCAGCACCTGATAGTGTTCCTGCTACACAGCTTCCTGTGGACCTCTCTCGTGTGTTCTGGGAGAGCGGGTGTAGGCCAGAGCCTGAGAATGTGAGTTTTGGCTATTGAACTGGTGCTGCTGCTCCGTTGGTGCTGGTTCACAGCCAGATTTTGGGTAATCTGTGCTTATAGTCTGTGTTCCTAAGGGTTTTTTTTTTCTGTTTTCCTGAACATAGTGTTAGAATCATTAAATTGGAGAGCCATGAAGAAGAGAGATGATTATTTCTCATTAGTAAGTAACTGCAGAAATAGAGGGGGAAAGAAGAGAATAGTTTGAGGGGCATTTTTGTCTAGTAATGACAAGTACCACCTTTTATTAAGTAGTGGTTACAGTCCATTACTCACATGATCTCTCTTTATCCTAAAACACACCCTACAGAGTAGGTATTCTGAACTCTCCACATACATTTTCAGAAAGTACACTTATGAAGTAATTAAATGATTTACCTATGGGCACTGAACTAACAGAACTTTTATTTCAATCAGTCATGTCTCATTCCAAACACTGAGCTCTTTCCACTTTGTCATGTACCTTGTGATTGTTGGCCTAAGTAAATTAAATTTCACTCAAATTCACTTGATTTCACTGCAACTGAACCATTAATCCCAATGACTTCAAGCAATGCCATCAATATTGTATTTTATTAAGGAAACAGGAAAAGAATGTGTTTTTGAAAGCTTAGTAAAATGTAGTTTAAAAAAATTTAGTTTTGCCACATAGGAATTTTAAGCATTTTTTGGCTAGGAAGATTACACTTTATAGATTCTTGTATAATAATGGGCTGTTGCCATGGATGTGACTTACATTATAGAAGTGATTATATTTAAAAAAATTTTAACTACTATTTTTCTGTCTACATTTACTAGGAACCAGTTCTTCCAATAATATTCCACACCGGATGGTTGCCCAAATGGTTCGATCTATAAGTCTACCAACATTTCCTATTTATTCACCACTAATGCAAGCACAAAAACTGACTGGAAGTTTGGGCTATAGTATTGACAAGTTACAAAATGTTGCAAATACCCACCTAGAGAAACAGAATCCTTCAGGGAGTCCCTACACTCAGAAAACAAGCAAAGAGGACACATTGATCAGTAGCTGTGAGTCTGCAAAAACGGTGTGTGAGATGGAGGCACTTTTTGCAGCCCAGGCCTCTGCCAATGGAGTCTCCAGAGGAACACTTGGGTTTCCCATGGCCAGAGTAGATCACAAAGACTTGGGAACTGAGCCAAGGTCAGATGACGACAGTCCGGGGGATGAGTCCTATCCACGTCGACCTGATAACCTCAAGGGACTGGCCTCATTCCAGCGAAGCCACAGCACTATTGCAAGCCTTGGGCTTGCATTTCCCTCTCAGAACGGATCTACAGCTGCGAGCAGATGGCCGAGTCTTGTTGATAGGAATGCTGATGATTGGGAAAACTTTGCTTTTTCTCCTGCTTATGAGGCAAACTACAACAGAGTTGCACGGGCTCACAGGTACTCACTCATGTTTTCTTGCCTCAGAATCCCTGCACTACAAATGTCTTCATATGCCATTTCTGATCATATTACATTAATACCAAAGAGGAAGATGCCTTCTCATTTATTTCACTGTTAGATAATACTGAATTCTATACTTACCCAAAAGCCAAGTAACTCTGTAAGAAAAATCTCTCATGGTTTATTAGACAGAAAAAACTTAAGTTCAGAGATGTCATCAGATTGATGTTCATAGATAGTGTCTGGGATCTTGAGTGATGAAACTTTCTGTGATAATAAAATGTTCACTGTGGGACATTTGCAATGCAGTAAGAGCAATTGAGGACCTTGATGGGATCTATATAATTCTTTGAGATTTAATACATCTCCAAACTTCTCTAAGATCTACCCTCTACTCTCTATCTTTATCCACCACCCCCCCTTTCATGCTTTCTCTATGATTAAAAAAAACCCCACCAGGTCCAATTTGTACTGCCTATATACTTATGAATGTGTTGGCATCCACTGCAGAGCGGTCAGCCTACTAGGGGCGACACCTTTTAAAAAACTGACCTTCCCTCCCTCCTTCCCCACCTTCCTTTCTCCCTCAGATGCTATCAGCTGTCCATAGATGCTCAGTTTGGGGTAAAGACTCATAAGCCCCTTCTCCTTCCATGCTGGGCTATTGACTTACTCTAGTGTTGTACAGGAGGACCTGGATTTTAAACTTCAAGTAATTTAAGTAGCATGTGTGGCAGTGAGTACTGCATTTTAGAATACTATCTGCTAGAAAAACATCTGCCTTAAAAGTCAGTAGTAAGTTTGTTAATTGTGCTTAAATTAGGAAGCATTTTTAAACCTTCAGAGCATTTGTTTTGCATGTTAAAGCTGCTACTTACTGCAGTTCCTAGGGTACTGTTCATGTGGATTTCTTTCTGATACTGTGTTAGTAAGACTTTTTTTGGTTTCTGTCGCAGTGTCATAGAAGACTGTTTGATACCTATCTGCTGTGGATTATATGAACTCTTAAGTGGGGTTCTTCTTATCCTGCCGGATGCTATGCTTGAAGATGTGATGGACAGGATTATTCAAGCAGATACTCTTCTAGTTCTTGTTAACCATTCATCAACTGCTATCCAGCAAGGAGTAATTAAAGTAAGGGCAAAAACTACATACATAATGTTTTCACCAGGGAAATAGACTGTTTAGTATATGTTAAGACTTAAAACTTATTTTATATTTAGGAATAGTGAACTATTGTGGTTGGAGAGATGACTTAATGGTTAAGAGCACTAGGCTGCTCTTACAGAGGACTGCGGTTTGATTGTCAGCACTTACATAGTGGCTCACAAACATCTGTAACTCTAGTTCTAGGGCATCTGCCACTCTACCGTGGCCTCTGTGGGTACCAGAACACAAGCAGTGTATAGACATACATGCAGATAAGACACCCATATACATAAAATAAAATAAAAATAAAAATTTGTTTTAAAAATAGCAGTTTATAGTTTTATTTTTTCTTTTTTTAAATATTTATTACTCCAGGTTACATCTCCATCTCAGTGTCCTCTTTCTGCCCCCCCCCAGTCCCGCACTCCCACCCTGTACCCCCTATCCCTTCCATCCCACACTCTTCTGGAGTGGAGTGTCCTTCCATAACAGCCCCCCACCCAGTTCAGCAGTAATATGAGGGCCAAGAGCCTCCTCATACACTGGGGGCCTACAAGGCAGCACCACTAGGGCAAAGTGTCTCATTGACAGGTAACAAAGTCTATGTTCCTGTTCCCCTTGGTGCATTGGTTGTAGTATAGTTATCCTGTACTATATGGCTAAAATCCGACTATAAGTGAATAGATGCCATGTGCATCCTTCTGAGTCTGGATTAGCTCACTCAGGATGAGCTTCTCTAGTTCCATCCATTTGGCTGCAAATTGCAGGATTTTACTGTTTCTGATGGCTGAGTAGTATTCCACTGTGTGGATGTACCACAGTTTTTTAATCCATTCCTAGGTTGAGAGACATCTGGGTTGTTTCCAGTTTCTAGCTATTACAAATAAGGCTGCTATGAACATAGATGAGAAAACTTCCTTGTGATTTGGTGAGGAATCATTTGGATGTATACCCAGAATTGGTATGGCTGGGTCTTGAGGTAAAGCTATTCCAAGTTTTCTAAGATATCTCCAGACTGATTTCCATAGTGGTTGCACAAGTGTGCAATCCCACCAGCAATGGAGGAGAGTTCCCCTTTCTCCACACCCTCACCAGCATGTGCTCTCATATGAGCTTTTGATTTCAGCCATTCTGACAGGTGTGAGATGGAATCTCAAAGTCATCTTGAGGTGCATTTCTCTGATGATTAAGGATGCTGAGCTTTTTTTCAAGTGTCTCTCAGCCATTAGGGATTCCTCCTTTGTGAATTCTCTGTTCAGCTCTGTTCCTCATTTTTTTGATTGGATTATTTGATTTCTTGGCATTTAATTTCTTGAGCTCTTTGTAACTTTTATTATGTATACAGTGTTCTGTCTGCAGGTATATCTGCAGGCCAGAAGAGGGCACCAGATTTCATTATGGACAGTTGTGAGCCACCATGTGGTTGCTGGGAATTGAACTCATGACCTCTGGAAGAGCAGACAGTGCTCTTAACCTCTGAGCCATCTCTCCAGCTCTTTGTAACTTTTGTATATTAGCCCTCTGTCAGATGTGGGGTTGGTGAACATTTTTTTCTCCAGTCTGTAGGTTGCCGTTTTGTTTGAATGACAGTGTCTTTTGCCTTACAGAAGCTTTTCAGTTCATGAGGTCTCATTTATTGATTGTTGGTCTCAGGTCCTGAGCTGTTGGTGTTCTGTTCAGGAAGTTGTCACCTGTGCCAATGAGTTCGAGGGTTTTCCCTACTTGCTCTTCTAATAGATTTAGTGTGTCCAGCCTTATGTTAAGGTCTTTGATCCACTTGGACTTAAGTTTGTACAAGGTGATAAGTATGGGTCTAATTTCATTCTTTTACATGTGGGCATCCAGTTGGATCAGCACCATTTGTTGAAGATGCTGTCCTTTTTCCATTGTGTGGTTTTGGCTTCTTTATCAAAAATTAAGTGACCATAGGTGTGTGGGTTCATTTCTGAGTCTTCAATTCAATTCCATTGATCCACTGGTCTGTTTCTATACCAGTACCATGTTGTTTTTATTACTATTGCTCTGTAGTACAGCTTGAAATCTGGGATGGTGATACCTCCAGATGTTTTTTTATTGTACAGGATTGATTTAGCTATTCTGGGTTTTTTGTTGTTCCATATGAAGTTGAGAATTGCTTTTTCCTGGTCTATAAAAAATTGTGTTGGTATTTTGATAGGAATTGCATTGAATCTGTATATTGCTTTTAGCAGAATGGCCATTTTTATTATGTTGATCCTACTTATCCATGCGCATGGGAGATCTTTCCATCTTCTGATGGCCTCTTCAATTTCTTTCTTCAAGGACTTGAAGTTCTTGTCATACAGGTCTTTTACTTGCTTGGTTAGAGTTACCCCCAGGTATTTTATATTGTTTGTGGCTATTGTGAAGGGTGTTGTTTCCCTAATTTCTTTCCCAGTCCATTTATTCTTTGTATAAAGAAGGGCTTCTGATTTTTTTGAATTAATTTTGTATCCAGCCACCTTGCTGAAGGTGTTTATCAGCTTGTAAGAGTTCTCTGGTGGAACTTTTGGTGTCAC
Source organism: Lophiomys imhausi (assembly GCA_907164525.1). Classification (NCBI taxonomy): domain Eukaryota; kingdom Metazoa; phylum Chordata; class Mammalia; order Rodentia; family Muridae; genus Lophiomys; species Lophiomys imhausi. Next base: position 139,824 of record CAJQZJ010001008.1, read on the forward strand.
TTATGTATACTATCATATCGTCTGCAAATAGGGATAATTTGACTTCTTCGTTTCCAATTTGTATCACCTTGATCTCCTTTAGTTGTCTTATTGCTCTAGCAAGAACTTCAAGTACTATGTTGAAGAGATGGCAAAAGTGGACATCCTTGTCTTGTCCCTGAGTTTAGAGGAAATGCTTCAAGTTTCTCTCCATTTAATTTGATGTTGGCTACAGGCTTGCTGTATATCGCCTTTATTATTTCTAGGTATGGTCCTTGTATGCCCGTTCTCTCCAGGACTTTTAGCATGAAGGGGTGTTGGATTTTGTCAAATGCTTTTTCAGCATCTAGCCAGATGATCATGTTGGTTTTTTTTCTTTCATCTTGTTTATATGGTGAATTACATTGATGGATTTTCATATGTTGAACCATCCTTGCATTCCTGGGATGAAGCCTACTTGATCATGTGTATGATACTTTTCATGTGTTCTTGAATTTGGTTTGCCAGTATTTTATTAAGTATTTTTGCATCTACGTTCATGAGGGAGATTGGTCTGAGGTTTTCTTTCTTTGTTGGGCCTTTGTGTGGTTTAGGAATCAGGGTGACTGTGGCCTCATAGAATGAGTTTGACAGTGTTCCTTCTGTTTCTATTTTGTGGAAGAGTTTGAAAAGTATTGGTATTAGCTCTTCTTTGAAGGTCTGGTAGAATTCTGTGCTGAAACCATCTGGCCCTGGGCTTCATTTGGTTGGGAGATTTTTAATGACTCTTTCTATTTCCTTAGGGATTATAGGACTGTTTAATCTGTTAACTTGATCTTGATTTAACTTTGGTAGGTGGAATCATCAAGAAAATTGTCCATTTTGTTTAGGTTTTCAAATTTGGTATAGATTTTTAAAGTAGGACCTAAAGATTCTCTGGATTTCCTCAATGTTTGTTGTTATTTCTCCCTTTTCATTTCTGATTTTGTTTTTTTCCCTCTGCCTTTTAGTTAATTTGGCTAAGGGTTTGTCTATTTTGTTGATTTTCTCAAAGAACCAACTCTTGGTTTCATTGATTCTTTGTATTGTTCTTTTTGTTTCTAAGTTGTTGATTTCAGCCCTAAGTTTGAAGATTTCCTGCCTTCTGCTCCTCTTGGGAGTGTTTGCTTCTTTTTTTTTTTTTCAGTTTTTCCAGTTCAGCTGTTAATTCACTAATATGAGCTGTCACAATTTTCTTTTTGAAGGCACTTAGTGCTATGAACTTTCCTCATAGCACTGCTTTCATTGTGTCCCATAAGTTTTGGGTATGCTGTGCCTTCATTTTCATTGGATTTTAAGAAAACTTTGATTTCCTTCTTTATTTCTTCCCTGACCCAGTAGTCATCCAGTAAAGAGTTGTTCAGTTTCCATGAGTCTGTAGGCTTTCTTTTATTTCTGTTGTTGTTGAAGTCCAGCTTTAATCCATGGTGGTCTGATAAGATACAGGGGGTTATTTCAATTTTCTTGTATCTGTTGAGGCATGCTTTGTGTCCGACTATATGGTCAATTTTGGAGAAGGTTCCATGTGGTGCTGAGAAGAAGGTGTATTCCTTTTTGTTTGGGTAAAATGTTCTGTAGATATTTGTTAGGTCTATTTGATTCATGACCTCTGTTTATCTCATTATTTCTATAACCCGACCATTATTGTGAGTGGGGTGTTGAAGTCTCCCACTACTAATGTGTGGGGATCGATGTGTGGTTTAAGCTTTAGAAGAGTTCCTTTTACAAATGTAGGTGCCCTTGTATTTGGGGCATAGATATTCAATATTGAGATGTCATCTTGATGAATATTTCCTTTAACGAGTATGTAGTGCCCTACTCTATTCTATTTTTTGATTGACTTCAGTTGAAAGTCAATTTTATTTGATATTAAGATGGCTACTCCAGCTTGCATCCTGGGTCCATTTGCTTGGAAAACCTTTTCCCAGCCCTTCACTCTGAGGCAGTGTCTATCTTTGTTAGTGAGATGCATTTCTTGTATGCAGCAAAATGATGGGTCTTCTTTATAGATCCATTCTGTAAGCCTGTGTCTTTTTATTGGGGAGTTGAGTCAATTGATGTTGATGGATATTAATGACCAAAGGTTGTTATTTCCTATTATTTTGGTGTAGGTCGTGGTTGTGTGTTTCTTTTGGTTTAGCTGCAGTGGAGTTTTTTGCTTCCTCTGTTTTCTTGGGTGTAGTTATCTTCTCTGGGTTGAAATTTTCCTTCTAAAATCTTCTGTAGGGCTGGATTTGTGGGCAGATACTGTTTAAATTTTATTTTGTCATGGAATATCTTGTTTTCTCCATCTATGTTGATAGAGAGTTTTGCTGGGTATAGTATCTGGCTGGGCACCTATATTATCTCAGGGCTTGTAGGACGTCTGCCCAGGCCCTTCTGGGTTTTAAAGTTTCTGAGGAGAAGTCAGGTGTAATTCTGATGGGTCTGCCATTATATGTTACTTGACCTTTTTCTCTTACAGCTTTTAATATTCTTTCTTTGTTCTGTACATTTGGAGTTTCAATTATTATGTGGCAACAGGAGTTTCTTTTCTGATCTAATCTGTTTGGTGTTCTGTATGCCTCTTGGGATTTTATTGGCATCTCTTTCTTTAGGTTTGGGAAGTTTTCTTATGATTTTGTTGAAGATGTTTCCTGGACCTTGGAGTTGAGAGCCTTTTCTTTCCTCTGTGCCTGTAATTCTTAGGTTCCATCTTTTCATTGAGTCCTTCATTTCTTGGCTGTTATGGGTGAGAATTTTTGTGGATTTCTCATTTTCTTTGGTTGTTGTACTGATTTCTTCCATCGAATCTTCCACCCCTGAGATCCTGTCTTCCACCTCTTGTATCCTATTTTTGATACTCATGTCTGTAGTTCCTGTTCTCTTCCCTTGATTCTCCACTTGCACTCTTATCTCTGTTTGTGTTTTCTTTATTGCTTCTACTTCCAATTTCAAGTCTTGAAACATTTTATACATTTTATATGTTTCCTGTTCCAATTTGCTTGTCTTTGTTTGCAAATCTTTCAAATCTTTCGAATCTTTCATTGCCTTGTCTCTTTCCTGTTCATGTTGGACTGCAGTGGCTTGGCGCTCTCTAATGGTATTTATTCTCCAATCCTTTTATTTGTAAAATTGAGGATTCTTCGTATTCTTTCAGTATTTTAATTTCTTCTTGAAAGGACTCCATCATTTTCCTAAGTATAGATTTTTCATCATTTTCATGTGTTTCAGCTGTGGTGGGATGTTCAGGGCTTGCTGTGTTAACCTCGCTGAATTTCGTTGGAGTCATATTTCCCTTTTGCCAGTTTTGTTCTTTCGCTGACCTTTAGCCTTCTGATTTTTCCTGATGTCTTCTGGACCATTTCAGTGGCACTGCTGGTCCTCTTTAGGGTGTTGCGGTGACCGTGTCAGTATTGGGCACTCACGTAACCGGGAGGTACCTCTATCTGGCAGTGGGGCTACCTCCCAAGACCCTGTAGTGATCAGACCTGCAGGAGACTGTATTAGTACAGGAAGAGCAGCCCTCTGCCATGTCTGAGTGCAATGTTCTTCCAAGTGATTGTGTATCCAGTAGAGGGACCTTTCTGTCCAGCACCTGTCTGGGTAAGCCCAGATCTGCTTGTTCCTCCCTGCCAGCCTCTGCGTGGCTTTTGCCCACTTCTGCGGCATGGTCCATGTTGGCCTCTGCCCTGGGTCCTGGGCCTGTACCCTGCGCCAGTGGCCTCTGCTCTGTACCCCGGACCTCTGCCCCACACTACAGGTCTCTGCTTTGGACCTAGTCTGTGTCTCTTGCCAGTAACCTCTGCTTTGGGTCCCTGAGCCTGTGTCCCGCACCACTAACCTCTGCTTTGGGCCTGAGCCTGTCCAGGTCTGCGCAGAGCTGCACCCTGCCGTGATGCTCTCTACTACCAGGAAGTGTCTGAGGGTCCTGTGAGGAACCCCCACTAGTCCCTGGGTTCACTGGGTATGACCCTGCGGGTTCACACTTCTCAGGATGTTGCTCAGCTTGTTTATATTTCTGCGATGTTGCAGCTATCCTTGCCCCAGCTCAAAATGTGTCCCTGCTGACTGCTGCCATCTTGGATCCTCCTGGTTTTGTTATTTTATACTGGCATTTTTGTATGTAGTATTAAATTCTTGTCTTTCCCATACATTGATCTATATAAGTCAGTTTACCAGTAAATTTATATATCTTAACAGTAAGTCTGTTTTACAAAAATTATAAGGATTTATTGGAAGTCTTTCCTGCAGTGTGGTATCAATTTTTGAACATTGAAGTCTCAGCTCAGTTGTCTCCTTTTTAAAAGGCCTTCCCTGAATATCATATCAAAATTGCTTCCCTCTGGTCACTCTCTCTCTCTCTCTCTCTCTCTCTCTATATATATATATATATATATATATATATATATATATATACATACATACATGCATATATATACACACACACACTCTCTCTTTTTATCTTGTTTAATGAATTATTTATTTTGTTTTATGTGCATTGGTGTTTTGCTTGCAGGTATATCTGAGTGAAGATCCTCTAGAACTGGAGTTGCACACAGCTGTGAGCTGCCATGTGGGTGCTGGGAATTATACCTAGGTGCTCTGGAAGAGCAGCCAGTGCTCTTAATTGCTGAGCCACCTCTCCAGCCCCATTTTTATCTTTTAAAATTTAGTTGTGCACTCGTTTTTAATTTCTAATGTCGTGATAAACTGTGTGCACCTACGTTATGACTTACATCTTACATACTAAATACACTGTTGAATAAATGAATGTTCAATATGAATGGCTTCCTTTAGAAGACAAACATATTGAAATGCTCTTTTCAAGATTCTTATTTTCCTCAGTTTGTCTGGATGTAGGTGTTTAGCTTCTTGCTGTGTGGAGTACAAAGGAGAATAATACAATTCTCTATGCTCAGAGCATTTATTTGTACTAGAAGAAAGTCATTGATCCCACTGAGTATGATGTCAGGAATGCAGTGATGAAGTGTGAAGTGACAGTGTTGGTAAAGAAGAATGAGCAGGGGAAAGCAAATTGCTCTCAGGAGAAAGTAAAGAAAGATCCACTTCATGGCTGTCAGCTCAGTAAGGTCTTTAAAGAGGGCAGCAAATAGATATGTGTTTGGGGAGCCTCCTCGGTTTCCCTTGTGAGGGACTGATTGAAGGCAGGGAGAAGAGCAAGTGCTCTGCTGCAGGAAGGCACAGCCCTTCAGGGAAGAGACAGCCTCTCAGTGCAGTGGAGCACTCAGAGCTTCTGAGCTGGAGCTCTGTGAGCAGAGGACATGGTGTGAGAGGAGCTGTGAGCAGAGGACATGGTGTGAGAGACTTTGAAGGAGATGTGCCTTCGTGTTTACCTGTGCAGCTCAGTAATAGAAAAACCAAGAGGGGCTTGCTTTGAAATCTACAGGGATGGCTCTATCTAAATTCAAAACTGTGGGGAAAGTGGGTTTAGAAGGAAAAAGTAATTAGTGGAGTTTTACATATGTTGCATTTAGTAATTTAGAAAATAAGGGCTAGCAAGATGGCTTAGTGGGTAAAAGACATTTACTGCCAAGCTCAACAACATGAGTTTATCCCCAGGACCTACACAGTAGGAGTGAACTAACTCATGTATGTTGTCCTCTGACTTGCACGTGTGCACTGTGTCACCCCCTACCTCTCACACAAAGTAAATAAGTAAATGTGAATAACTTCTATGAATATGTATACCATGTTTCTGCAATTTTTATTTAAAAAGAAGGGAAGAAAGAGGAAAAAGACATTTTAAAATGGTGAAAATTCAGGCTTGTGCTCAGGATCTCTGAAGAAGGTCTCTCAAGGTCCGTGGTGTGTGTGTGTGTGTGTGTGTGTGTGTGTGTGTGTGTGTGTGTGTGTG
>CAJQZJ010001008.1:145687-194028 GCA_907164525.1 Lophiomys imhausi
GTGTGTGTGTGTGTGTGTGTGTGTGTGTGTGTGTGTGTGTGTGTGTGCGCGCAGATCTGAAGGAAAAGCAGTGTACTGTTTTTTTCCCTTTGAATTAGACGGAACATTCTGTTTACATTCAGTCGTGGGGGCCAGTCTACTAGGTCCTTTGCTCAGCTGTAGGACATCATCAAAAAAGTATGAAATCCCCAAGAAAGAAATCGCTGCTAGCATCCCACAGTGGCCAGTTAATTTCTCTATGCAAGTGACATGTTTTTTTCAACTTTCTCTATATGTGACTGTGAATAGGAATAATAGGTAATAACTTACAAATACAAGTTATTAGAATTATATACCATCTGATTTTTATATATTAAATGTTAACATCTAAATGGTCTTAATTTTTTCTTTAGCTGTTACATGCATATATTAATAGAGCATCTAAAGAACAAAAGGACAAGTTTCTGAAGAACCGTGGCTTTTCCTTACTAGCCAACCAGTTGTATCTTCATCGGGGGACTCAGGAGTTGTTGGAGTGCTTCACTGAAATGTTCTTTGGTCGACGTATTGGCCAAGATGAAGAGTGAGTTTTCTTTACCATAACAAAGAGATTTTTGTCTTAAATATAAAATTTAATGATTATTTTGGGTCATCAGAAATCTCTGCTATAAATCATTTCCCAGGGAATTGATTTGTTATTTTACATGTGATGAATGATCTTTTTTCTTTTTCTTTTTCTTTTTGGCTTTTCCAGACAGGGTTTCTCTGTGTAGCCTTGGTTATCTATTCTGGAACTCACTCTGTAGACAAGGCCGGCCTCGAATTCACAGAGATCCACCTGCCTCTGCCTCCTGAGTGCTGGGATTAAAGGCATGCACCACCACACCCGGCCTGTGATCTTTCTAATATTTCTTCTTCTTTAGTATTTTATTCACTAGTTAGAAACTGGAAACAAATAACTGCAGTAGAAAATGAAAGTGACAGTGAAGATTTGACATGTAGCAGTAACATGAAAAAGCTGCCTGAAAGGAAAGATGGCCCCTGTAATCTCAGTGATATGATATTTGTGACCCTACCGTACCTCCTCAGTCCCCTCAAAGTCCTCCCTTGGAATTCCTGGATGTGCTGATCACTCAAATTTGACTTTGGAGTAATGCTTAAGGATTAACAATACATGCAAAGATAAAAGAAAAAAAAATTCACTGAAACTAAAAGTTTGACACAATTTTTTTTCTGTTTGATAAAAATATGCTTTTTTAGTGTGGTAAACAGATTTAGATCTTGGAGAACTTAAATTATTTATTGTGGTCATTTTATGTATGTGCGTGTTGCTGGAGATCAAACCCAGGACCTTATGCATGCTAGGCAAGTGTCCTACCACTGAGCTATATCCCAGTCATGGTAATTTCAGTCGTAGTTTTCTTTTGCACGAGTTTTTTATTTTGTTTGTTTTTAGAGCAATTTTGCATGATCTTATTTTATTCTCACAATACTTTATAAAGAAAGTAGGACATCATCACACACATTTGTCAGATAAGGAAAATCCACAAAATACTTAGAATTGTGCTACACCACAGAGGAAAGTAGTATTAGGTGAGAAGTGAAAGAGTTGTTCATCTGTGATAAGCTATTTTTACTAGCTCACTGTCACTAAGCTAATTTGTAAACTAATAATTTTCTTTTATACTTGTTATATAAACCCACACAACAGGCCATCTTTGGACACAAGATTGTTAATAGATGAATTCAAATGAGTCCACTGAAGCTATGAAATTATACAAATATTTCACCTGAGTGTTTATGCATTTATCATTGGTTTTGCCTTATTGGAAACTACAATATTCTTTTTGTTCCTTTAGTATAATGATCCTTTTTTTAAAAAAATGTTTATTTATTACTTCAAGTTACATCTCATCACAGTGCCCTCTTCCACCCCTCCCAGTCCCACCCTCTATCCCCTCTCCCTTCTGTCCTACTCCTCCGGAGTGGAGTGTCCCTACATATCAGTCCCCTGCCCCAGTTCAGCAGTCATATGAGGGCCAAGAGCTTCCTCATATACTGGGGGGCCTACATGGCAGCACCACTAGGGCAAAGTGTCTCATTAACAAGTAACAAGTCTTGGTTATAATATAGATATCCTGTACTGTATGGCTAAAAGCCAACTATAAGTGAACAGATGCCATATACATCTTTCTGAGTCTGAGTTAGCTCACTCAGATTAAGAATTCTTATTCCCAATGCTGTTTTGTGAGAGCTTCAAAATCAGATTTAAAAAACAGCTTGTGGTGTCAAGCATTTTTTTTGTGATCAGTTTGTGACTGACTGCTCCTAATATGTTCTTCACTGTGTCTTATTTATTATAGATTTGATCTGGAGGAGGTGAAACACATGGACCTTTTCCAAAAGTGGTCTGTTATTCCAATTCTGGGACTAATAGAGACCTCTCTCTGTGACAATATACTCTTGCATAATGCACTTTTACTTCTTCTACAAGTTTTAAACTCTTGTTCTAAGGTAGCAGACATGTTGTTGGATAATGGTCTACTCTATGTGTTATGCAATACAGTAGCAGCCCTGAATGGATTAGAAAAGAAGTAAGTTTTAAAGTGTTAATTAAAATTATGCCAGATAAGATCATTAGAAGGGGACATAGTTAATAGGTTACCTTGAAGAGTTGATTTGTTTTGTAATGCTTTCAAAGAATTTCTTTCCCACAAAATTAAACTTACTTGGAGATGGCATGGTTTTCATCACATTGAATAATGTTTGGTTAAGAATAGAATGCTTATATGACCAGTTTTGGGGTATTTAGAATTGAAGACAGTAATTTACTCACAGGTATGTTTATCGAGCTTCCACTGTAGTCTCTGAAGTTAAGTTCCCTACCAGGAAGAGATTAAATAGAGCTATAGTAACTCACTGATCTATAAGGAGCTCAGGAACAGCAGAGGACTCTGTATCATCTCAATGATCTTACTTGCTGATGTATCAGCTACTGTAGTCAGTTTATACTAATAGAGAAGATGTTAACACTCTTAGTACACATTAATTTCTAATAGTCAAAAGTACATTGGCAAAGTGCTGCCTGCCACTTAAATAAGAGCTTTGGAAGTAAATTGTTGATTAGATTTTGTATTTTAGGTGTCTCTGCATCTGATTTATAGTTTACCTTTTTTTTTTTACTAGTGTAATATTAAAATACAAATCTTTAGATGCATCATCTTATTGTCTGCCAAAGCACTCAATGTTGTCCATATTTTTTGCAGAGTACAGAGCATATCTGTACCCAGTGATTGTCTGGAGCAAAGACTCCTTATACTCACTACGTTCAACTTTCATTGGGCACTTACTGTATGTAGGGTTCATGTGTTCATGTATATGAAAAGTAGAAACACAAAGTATTATGTTTTTGCAGCACATTTAGACTTGATTGCAGTGCAATGAATAAAATTGGTAGAACTGGGAAGGTACCTACCTATAGTTTATTCTGAAAGTAGTTTTTCCTAAAAATAAGTTATAGTGATAGTCCCTGTGTGACACTGTATTAATTGGCCCTAAGAAAGGTATATTTCTACCCTTACTTAATTTGAAAAAATTAAATATAGAAAAGTATTTGGTATAGAGGATAGGCAACTTGGTTCTCATCCAGATCCCATAACAAGTAGGGGTGGGGCTGTCTCAATCATGGAATTTGTTACCTGTTAGTGGGACCCTTTACTGTAGTGGAGTTGCCAAGTTGGGCCTCAGAGCAAGAGGGAGCTCTTAGCCCTCATGTGACCAATGAACTGAGGGGAACTGATATGTGAGGGCCCCCCACACTGGAGGAGTAGGATAGGTGGGAAAAGGGGATAGAGGATGGGAGGTTGAGACTGGGAGGGAAGAAGAGAGGGGGCTGTGGTTGAGATGTAACTTGAATTAATAAATAAATTTATTTTTAATAAAAGATGTAGAACTCTTGGCTCCTCCAGCATCATGCCTGGCAACATGCTGCCATGCTTCCCATGATGATGAGAATGGATTAAACCTCTGAATCTGTAAAAAAAAAAAAAAAAAAAAAGAAAGAAAAGTATTTGGGCCTGGTGTCATACACCTGAGTAGATCATCAAGGTTAAACTTTTGGGCAGAGTAACTGATTCATATTTATTGTGTGTTCATAAGTGATTAATATGTATTCAAGTTTATTATCCTTAATCTGACTTCAATATAAGTTCAATATTATAGTCCCGAAAATAACTTTAATTTGTACAGCTGAAATGCAGAAATGTTAATGAGTTAAATTCACTACCCCTTAGTATTGTTGCTACACCCTATCCTTTACCCTTCATGTAGACTAATAACCTGTGTGAGTGTTCCCTTAGTAGTTTTGTTAATTTCTATCTTCTGTTTATGATTCTCTCTTTACTTGTCTAGTTCTTTGTGAGACTGTTTTTTTGTAGAAATCAACATGTCTTTTTATTCCCATTCCTAGTATGCAGGGTATATTGCTTGTCATAGAGTAAGCATGACTAATTAAATAATTAAATGCCTGCTACTAGCATAGAATTTAACCAGTTCTTTGTCTTAAATTATTGGCTATTGTGCTTATACATGTCTTGGGTTTTCTTGTTTTGTTTTTGGTTCACTTTAGCATTCCTTTGAACGAATACAAATTGCTTGCATGTGATATACAGCAACTTTTCATAGCAGTTACAATTCACGCCTGCAGTTCCTCAGGCTCACAGTATTTTAGAGTTATTGAAGACCTTATTGTACTTCTTGGATATCTTCAAAATAGCAAAAACAAAAGGACACAAAGTAAGAATGAACTTTTATGGAATTTTTCTCATAACTCTTTTACTAAAGGTTTAAACTTAATTATGTGTTGTTATTAATTGGTATTAAAAGCAACCTTTGATAGAAAGAGTGATTGATGGTTTGATATAATTAGTAGCTGGCAAAAACTAATATTTTTTTTAATCAATTAGAAAGCAAAGGTTTGTGTTGAAGAGTAATGATCTTTAATTTCTTTAATGGAAATACTCAAATGACTGTGAAACCAGAAAGCATATGGATTGTTGAAACTTTTGCTTTATACAAAATTGTTTTTGAGGCAATTATTTAAAATGAAATAAATTTATGGTTTTTTTATTTTCCCATTCAAATTTTTGTAGTGAGGCTAGGTATGGTGATACATATTCAAGAGTTGGAGACAGGAGGATTGGGAGTTCAAGGTCATCTTCAACATTGCAAGTTACAGACCAACCTGCACTAGGAAACATTATCTCAAAAAATAACAAAAAATTTATAGTGACCATATGGGAATTTAATAGTACTTTTAAATATATCTTAGAAATACTAACATCAAGAGCTCATGTTTATGAGGCAATTTTGACTTATATCTAAGACCTTTTTGTTTAGATATTGACTATTATAGTTCGGGTATTAGATTGTATATCTTAGATATTAGATGGTATAATAAATAAATATAGTTAAAAGCTTGAAAACATTCTGATATCTTTTGGGTTTAGATATGGCTTTGGCCCTGCAGCTTAAAGTTCTCCAGGCTGCTTTGGAATTTATAAGGAGCACAGCCAGTCATGACTCTGAAAATCCAACAGACACAGTCCAGTCATCTGCTCACTACCATACGGTGCCCCAGAAGCGGAGAAGCATTGCTGGTGAGTACTAAAATGGCACTTTAATAAATATAAATTGAAGGTGGCTATACTTTGCTGTATTCTGATGCCATTTACATTAAACATATTTTTCTTTCTGGACATGGAGGCACATCCCTTTAATCCCAGCACAAGGGAAACAGAGGCAGGTATATCTCTGGGAGTTTGAGGCCAGGCTGGTGTGACTTACTGAGTCTCTTGTCTCCAGGAGCCATGGAATTAAAACATATTTCTTGGTTTAAAAAATATAAAACCTGAAAATGTTTTCCTCTCAGCAGAAGCCATTATACCAGAAGAGACTGCATAGACCGTGTCCAGGTTTTATCCTAATGGAAGTCATCAGAGTTTTCAGGAGATGCATGATATGATCATGAGATAGTCATTGTATAGTGAGAACTCAGACTTCTGTGGGGAATATGGGCTAGAAGAAATCAAAGTTCAGAATCCAGGTAGGGGCTGTGACAGCCATCAAGGCAGATAGTGGTAGCTTGCAGATGGGTAGAATGCACATGGTATCAGAGGTTACAATGAATTTGTGTATATCATCAAATAATAAATGCTGGTACATTTTCCACAAAACCTTGGCTGCTTTTATAGAAACATAAACTAGTAATATAATAAAAACACCACAAACCTACAATCTATGTCCATATACACATAATCACATATACATAGGTATGTGTAGGGATGTAATGTTAGTCCAGTTGCTGCTCAGTATCTGCAGCCACTGTTTGTGTGCACACTTGGACACATATGAACAGAGTACTAGGTATATTGCTTGGAGTTACTCTCACAGTTGTAAAAGCTTTTAACTCCAAACCTTTCTCTACTTGTACTGGTTTTCTTTTTTGTATGTTCAATGCTATGCAAAATTTTACAGCCATGTGATGAAAAACTCACCCATAGAAAGTACTTCTAAATATGTTTGTAGTAATATGTTTAAATTATGCTAAATCAAACTTATAAAAATCCATGTAACTAAACTTACTGCCCCCTGTGTATTCTTCCTTGTTTAATATCTAGACAGAGTCTCTCTTCTTGAACCACTCTCCCATTATACCTGTCTTCTGTCCCAGGTAAAAAATCATGCCCTTTTCCATACCTAATTGTAGTGCACAGCTTCCTTTATACCATGGCATGGAATCTTGTTTGTCCAGCAGTATCACACCTAGGTTTTACATTCTTAAAGGAATGTAAAAATCTATCTCCTAGAGGAGGTAGACACCGTTATGTTCCAGATTAATCTTTCTTCAGCCTCACATGTGTGTTGTTCTGTTTGGCAGTCCTGAGTTCCCACCAACCCAGTGAATGGGGCCATATTCAATCTTTTAAAACACACACACACACACACACACACACACACACACACACACACACACGCCTGGGGTGAGGTCAATAGAGAGATGTTTTTTCCTAAATAGTATCATGCTTTATCAACTATTTATAAAGTGATTTATATTTTTAATCAGTATAGACATCTTTTCACATTAAAGAACGCAATGTTTGGTAGTTCCTGTATTGTGTGTTGTGATCTTCTTCCCAAGCTTTTGTGCTTTGCTTTACTAGCTTTTGCTATTATAAATAAGATCACAATATGCAACGTTTCAAGTAAAATACATTGCCTTTAATCCATGAAGAAAAAGGAAGTAATAGGATATTATTTCAAGTGACACATACCCATGTAAACTGTCATTCATACAGGTAGATAATAAATTAGTATAATTAACACATGAATGAAATTTGTATTTTAACCAGTAAAAATAATACCAACATGAGTGATGTCTTATTCTTTTGAAGAATAGCCATTGAATTTTATATTCATTGTTTACTTAGTTCAAGAGATAGTGCTCTTGATTCATTCATTCAAACATCAAATAATTAATGAGTACTAGCCATGTACAAATTCCTACTTTACCTATCTTTATAGAATTGGAGGAAGTTATGAAAAAGCATATAAGCAAATATTTGGCTATAGTACCCGATAATGATAAGTATCTTCCTGTGAGATAAGGTCTGCTTTATTTTCTAATATGTGTCTTATAAACAAGGAAATGGACTTAGAAAAAGAAGTCGTTAAGGCTGGTCCAGACCTGTGTGGCTTTAAAGCTTGAGTGCCAAAGTACTTCCTCATTCACAGATACAGAATGAAATCTTGCACTCTGCCATCCCCGGGTTACTATCACCACTGGAATACACATGAGAACTCTTGTGGACAATATGAGGATGAATCTACCTCAACAATTAGTGATATTGTCTGACAATATTTTAATATCTCCAAGAATTATTTTCTTTTGTTTTTTTTTCCCTCAAAGATGACTCTACCTACCAGAATTATTAACTGATTAAAAATATTTAGTAGGCCAGGCATGGTGGCACAAGCCTTCAATCCCAGCACTCAGGAGGCAGAGACAGGCAGATCTCTGTGAGTTCGAGGCCAGCTTGGTCTACAGAGCTAGTCCAAGACAGTCAGGACTACACAGAGAAACCCTGTCTCATAAACCAAAAGCCACAACAAAAGAAAAACCTATTAGTAAACAATCTTTAAAAAAAAAAAGTCTATTAAAAGTTCGAATATCTCTAAACTTTTAGTTAAATTTTAATAGAAAAACTATTAAAAGTTATAGGATATGTTATTAAAACCTGTCATAATTTAGTCAGATGCAAGTAATTTATATAAAAAAAGTCACTTATGGAAATTGATATTTGTTTTCATAATTTAAAACAAAGGCTCAGTTCCAGTGAAGGGTTCTGTTATTCCTCATCTACCAAGACGTCATTTTGCTTCCTATGGTCAACTTCCGATGCCCTTCTTCAGTCCATTAAATCAAGACTCCCCCCAGCTCTCTCCTGGATGCACCACATGTGTGGTACCTCACAGAGCAGGTGCAGTAAACACAGGAACAACACTCTGCCTTGTTCAAGCCGGGAAGATGTTTTTCAGGAAATGCTTTCTAAATGATGCATCCATCCCTAATCATCATGCTGGCAAATCACTGGACTCAAATCTACTTTGTGATCGTTTCACTCTCACTGACTGAATTCTTATTTGTTGTTATGTATAATTTTCCAAACTATAAAATTCAACAGCAATTATCCAGACATAGTAATATTATTACTAAATCACATCTTTTTTACTAAAATATCTTGTTCTTTAAAACTGTTGATGATTTTGGAAATCAAAGAAGTGAAACAGTGAAAATAGTCTATCAGATATCAAATCCATTAGTGCCCATATGATAGTTTGAGTTTTTCAGAAGACTCAGACTTCAACAAATGATGAGCAACCTCCTGTGGCACTGCCTTTAATGCTGGTATTTTGGACTTTGAATCCAGAAGTACTGTTGCACTTCTTTGGAGAAAGAAAATATACTAATTTCCTTTAGTCTCTTTTCCTTAATACAAATTAATTCTGTTATATAAAGTTTTCTTTTCATGACCAATTATCAAAGAATTGTAGTGGAAGTAAATTCATTGGTAGTCATTAACTGTGGCATTGGATACTTTATGTACTTGAAGGTCCTCGTAAATTCCCCCTGGCTCAGAAAGAGTCTCTCCTGATGAAGATGCGCTCGGTAGCCAGTGATGAGCTGCACACCATGATGCAGAGGAGGATGAGCCAGGAGCACCCCAGCCAGGCCTCGGAGACAGAGCTGGCCCAGAGACTGCAGAGGCTCACCATCTTGGCTGTGAACAGGATCGTTTACCAAGGTAGCCCCGCCCCACTCCTCTCCCTGCAGTGCTGAATCACGGGAGAATGTGTCCTGTGAAGGTGGTAGGCTTCCTTTTTCAGAGGCAACACTGGATGTCTCTTCTTCATGACCACAGATTAAAGGGGCTTTGGGTTTACTATTCTGCTTCTTAATGTGTTAAGTGCTAGTCTGGGTTAGCTATTGATTTCAAAACAATATTTTTTTCAACTTCTCTTTTGAAAAACTAATAGATTTGTAGGCAGTTATTAGAAATAATACAGAGACCCTGCATCTTGGTATTTAGTTTTCCCCATGGAATCTTGCAAGACTGTAACACAGTATCATTTTCAGGAAAAAGACATGGATATAATCAAGAATGACATTTCCATCTCCACAAAGAACTGTCTTGTTTTCCTTTTTATGTCCAAACTCACTTCCTTCCTCCTTCTCAGCCCCTATCTACCTCCAATTTACCCTTCATTTCTGTGTCTGTCATTTCTAAAATGTTTTACAAGACAGCCAGACACAGTGGATTGTGCCTGTGATTCTAGCACTCAGATACTGAAGTGGGAGGACTGTTTGAGCCTAAGAGTGCCAAACTAACCTGGCAGCACAGCATTATAAACATAGTCAGATGTGATAGTGCATCCCTTTAATCCCAGCACTCAGGTGGCTCCTTGTGAGTTCGAGGCCAGCCTGGTCTACATAGTGAGTTTCAGGACAGCCAGAGCTACATAATGAGACCCTTGGAAAAAATGTTTTATATAAATATTATATTGTTTGTTGCCATTTTTATTCAGTGTAATTCTCTGATGAGTCGTCCTGCTTACTTTGAACATATCAGCATACTGGTTGGTGGGATTTTACTTGTTTTCTGGGGCAGTAGTATCATGATGTAGACATACCAGAGTCTGTTTAGCCACTTATCTGTTGAGGGACATCTAAGCTGGTTCCAATTGGAGTATTACAAAGAAACTTTCTAGCAACCTTCATGTACAGGCTTTTGTATGAATATAATCCTTTATTTTCTGGGACAAACACTTAAGTACATTTCCTGGGCTATATGGCAGTTTTAACTTTTCCTGAGTGGCTACACATTCTTATATGCCTCCCACAACACATGAGTAATCCAGGTTTTACTGTATCCTCTCCAGTTTCTGGAGTTGTCCCCATTTTACATTTTCATCATTCTGTTAAATTTATGGAGGTAATCCTGCTGTTGTTTTAATGTGCTGTTTCATGAAGCCAATGTTAAGCTAGTACCTAGAGCAACCACTAAGTGAACTACAAAAAATAGAACCAGCAACAAAATCACTATATCACAAAATCATTATATCACTATGGGTCCACTGGCACATACTCGAGAAGGCTGAGGCAGTAGATTTGAAGACAGGCTTGTGTAAAAAGCAAGGAAAAAATAGTAATTCTATAGCTAATATTCACACACACACACACACACACACACACACACACACACACACGGCAAACACAATTGTTTTAGGACTGATGTGTGTTACCTAGCTTTATCATTCAACTGTTTACATGTATATCAAAGCACCAAGTTGTATACTTTATATATAGTATATAATTTCTTTCAGTTTGGCCTCAATAAAGCTGAAAAAAACATTAAAGCAATATCAATGAGTCAAAATAGAATTCTAAAAACTATTCAAGGAGGCTGGAGAGATGGCTCAGGAGTTAAGACCACTTGTTGCTCTTACAGAGGACCCAAGCTCCATTCCTAGTACCCTCATGGTGGTTCACAACCTTCCATAACTCCAGTTCCAGGAGATCTGATGCCTTCTTATGACCTCTGAGAGCACAGGCACGTACATTGTGCACAGACATACATGTTGGCCAAACATTCATATGCATAAAATAATTTTCAAAAAATCTTTAAAAATTGTTTAAAATTATTCTGGTAACCCTAGGAAGGTAGGAAGAAGAAAAAAGTAATTGCATGTCCCTAAAGCATATGGTAAACACAAGGGGAATTTTGTTATTGTGGTTCTGTCTTAACTCTTCTAATTTACATTTGGAACAACAGACTTCCAGGCTTAAGTCTGAAAGTGAACCAGGATTATCACATTGCAGCACTAAAAGGCTAGTGCATGCAGCCATCCATCATGGTTCTGTCACATATCCATCCAGCATGTGTCATGTGGCCTTTCATTTGATTTGCACAAGAATTCCATGGCCTTAGTAATTTTAACCCTTTCCATCGTCATTAGCAAATTTAACCTTTATAGTTTTATAACTTACTATTTTTAAATATCTATAGTGTTAAATTAATTTACTCTTTCATCATATTTTATCTGCTTTAATCAGTACATCTACCACATTTATACTATGATAACTGAGTAATACACATTTTTATTCAATTTTTTATGTTTTGTTTGTGTGAGACAGTATCTCTCTACTATCCCTTGATGTCCTCAGACTCAAAGAATCTGCCTACTGACTGCTGAGAATAAAGGCATGCTCCACCATACCCAACCAGAGGATATTTTTTATTTAATTAAATTTAATTATATCATTTGCCCCCCCTTTTCTACCTCCAGGCCCTACTGTGTCCTCCCATGCTGCTTCTTCTCAAATTTATGCCCTCTTGTTCTTTAATTATATATGTGAATAAATACATAATTACAGCTTGCTGAATCCATTTAGTGTTGCTTTGATATATATGTTTTCAGAACCTACTACTTCTTTTGGATTACCATTTAAAGAGCTCATCTCTGGGGAAGGTTAATTCTCCATCCCTCAACAGTTAATTGCCTGTAACTCTTTATTTAGGGGTGGAGCCCTACAATTTCTCCCATCTACTTTGACATGTCAACTGGTTTTGTCATTGTTCAGGTTTTTTTAAGTAGCCGTGTTGTTGAAATTTCTTGGGTGCAGCTTCTTTGATGAGGGCTGAATAAGGATAAGTATTTAGAATGCAGTTAGAAATTATACTGTTTTAGGGAAATGGCACTTGCAGGATCTCTTCCAAAATTCATGGCATCCCCACCCATTGGTGGTTGTCTAAATTTTTTTTTTTTTTTGGTTTTTTGAGACAAGCTTTCTCTGTGTAGCCCTGGCTGTCCTGGACTCACTTTATAGACCATGCTGGCCTCGAACTCACAAAGATCCACCTGCCTCTGCTTCCCAAGTGCTGGGATTAAAGGCGTGCACCACCACCGCCCGGCTGCTGGTGGTTGTCTAAATTTATAGACAGTACCTGGCATGATTTTCTTCTTGTTAAACAGTCCTTGAAGCCAATTAGACAGCTGTTGATTACTGCCAAGATACACCTTTCAGAATATCTTGGTATGCTGATTGTTGTGGTTCATAGACATCACAGTTGGATTGCTTTCCTTCCTGGGCAGCTTGTCTTCCTGTATGATGAAAGATAGTCTGCATTAAGGAGGCTTTCAGGTCAGATCTAGCTAGAATCTTCCAAATCCTGTGTCTAAAGTACATGGTATCTTCAGCAATAAGGACTTATCTTCAGACATCTGGAAGGCAGCCAAGGGCAACAGCAATAATCTGTATTCTTTTGGGAGTCTCTTGGGCTCCCTAACCAACAACTTGAAAGAAGACTTTTTTCTGCCTAGTACTGAGGTTTTTGTTAGATTAGTCTATGGCTCTTGGGGATCCCAAGTGGCATAACTTCATTACAGTACACACAATTATATGTATTATATGTAACTTTAGGTAAATATAAAATAATTCCCTATGGCTGTGTCTAACATCCTCAGTGTTATTTATCTCACCTCTTTTTCACAGAGGGCATTTTTACCAGCATCATAACCATGTATAATAGGTTCCTATCAATGAATCAACTAATTTTTTAATTCTTTTTTTTTAATTCAAAGAGTTGAATTCAGATATTATTGACATTTTGAGAACTCCAGAAAATACAACCCAAAACAAGACATCAGTTTCCCAGGCTGAAATTTCTGAAGATAATGTACAACATGAGCAACCTTCTGTATATAATCCATTTCAGAAAGAAATGTTCACATATCTGGTAGATGGATTCAAAGTGTCTATTGTAAGTAAATTAATGACTTGGAAAGTGTCCATTTTCGCAAAAGAAATCGAAGTCTACATGTCTCAAATGTGGGTTCCCCAAATCATATTTCTTTGTGCTTTTCAACATTTTTCTGCAGTTGAAATAATTTGAATTCATTTTTCTGTTTTTTTTGGTGGGGGCATTGTTGTTTTTTGTTTGTTTATTTGTTTGTTTGTTTTGAAGTAAGGACTCACTGTGTAGCCTAGGCTGACTTTGAACTTAACATTTCTTATGTCTCAGTCTCCTGTTAAGTGAGATTGTGCCATGATGCCTGGCTTGGGCTTTTAATAATAGAGTAATAAATTTTGCTGACTTACTTCTTTCAAAATGAACCTCATGTAGCATCAGGGAAGAGTAAGGTTTTGATGATTTCTGTGGCTGTAAACAAGTTGCCTGTTTTTAAGGGGCTTTATAGCTACATTCTTGAGTTTCTGAATTATTATAAAGTTTAGATCTTGCTATAAACATATCCAGTGCCTTCAAATGATATAAAGAATGTTGATGGGTCTGGTTTCACTTAACATCATCTTACTTGAGTTTCTTTGAGTCACTTATACTTTACCATGGGGAACAAATCAATCACTCACTGTCAATAGTGCCAAAGGCCAATCTAATTCTAGAATATCATGAGTCATCACTGTCAAACTCTGAATCTAAACTAGACTTTAGTGTTCATCTCTGATCATTAAATAAACTATAGATGCATTTTGAATTCAATGACTCAAACAGAAATCTGAAGAGTAGGAATAATTAGAAAGCCATTTCTAAAATTCTGGATAAACTGTAAAATATACTGATTCCAGTATTAAACCCAGGCAATTTGTTCAAGACTAGGCTACTGGTAGAGCTGCAATTAAAACAACCTGGTTGGTTATACATGAGGGAAAATTGATGATTGATTTTTATATAGTTTTAAATTTATAGTGTTGTACTGACTGTGATAGTACTGACTCAATTTTTTATTATGATTTCTTTGTCTTTTTTTGTTTTGTTTTTGTTTTTGGAGACAGGGTTTCTTTGTGTAGCCCTGGCTGTGTCCTGGACTCACTTTGTAGACCAAGCTGGCCTTCAACTCATAGAGATATGTCTGCCTGTGCCTCCTGAGTGCTAGGATTAAAGGCATGAGCCACTACACCCCATGAGTTCCTTATCTTTTATATTGTAAAAGAAAGGTGGACTTACCTATCATTGTTTTCTGATCATTTGGATTCGATTTTTAATTGTCAGTCTGTAAGCCCTTGGTGATTTTTGAAAAATGACTCATGATATTTGCTTCTCCTTCTGTACTTCTCTTTTTGTACTTGTGGCAAAAATATATAAAGTTCTGAATATTGGTTGTACATCTCTTAAACTCCCTTTTGTGTGGATATGTGTATAAGTGTCTAACTTTGAATATTAATTCTAGAATGAATCATGTTCCATGGTCTTCCTTTAGTTTGTGTAAGGTTAGTATATTACTGCTTAAGAAGTTTGATCCTGAGCTGTCTAGCTTGATCAGCAGGAAAAACACCAAACAGACGTTGACAACCTGATTCTGATCCATGGAACCCATGGAAAGGTGGAAGCAGAGCACCAACCCCACGAAGTTGTCCTTTGACCTGCACATGCATGCTTGGCACACAGGCACCCTCTCTACACACAACACTACTATTACTGCTATTAATAATATTTAGTTTTTAATAGTCTGATCTTATCACTCCTACTTTGACTAGGGTTCATGTAAAACCAATGGTTCTAAGCAGCAGTGGACTAAAATTCTGGGGTCATGTAAAGAAACCTTCCGAGTCCAGCTTGGAAGATTGCTAGCACATATTTTGTCACCAGCCCACCCTGTACAAGAAAGGAAACAAATATTTGAAATAGTTCATGAACCAGCTCATCAGGATATACTTCGAGACTGTCTCAGCCCATCCCCACAAGTAAGTATCTAAGCATTTAATAAAGCGTTTCAAAACAAGAACTGAAATTAAAATCCTTTCATGCTGTCAAGAGTGTAGTTTTCTTACCAAACAAATTTAACCTGAGATGTTCCTTCACTTCTTCATCAAGCTTTTTAGGCTTGATTTGGTTTCTCTGTGGTCATTTCCCAGGGTTTAGATTAGAAATTCTGCATTTGAGTTCCTTAGAAGGTCTTATATCGTCATTTGTTGCCACATTGTGAAGAATTTTCCTTTTAAAATACATTTTAACTAAAATCTTATTATATTACTCTCCCCTTTCCTTTTCTCTCTCCAGTCCCTCCCTATTTCCCTCCCCACACTCTCAACTTAATAGCCTCTTTTTTCTTTGATTATTATTGTTCTATATACATGTATGTATAAATATGTAAACACAACCTGCTGACTCTGCTTTTGTTGTTGAGAGCTGTTCATTCTCCCTCTGTTCTTTACTAGACAGCACATGCTCTAGGTCTAGTAGTAATAGTAGTAGTAGATGTTCTACATGTCTTTCCATAGCTGCTTGCAAGCTTTGTTCTGTTGGCCTTCTCCTGGGGTTAAAAAGCTCACAGGTGCTTTTGTCCAGTCACCTCCTTTGTGATGAAGGAGCTTTCAAGACAGTTTCTTTTCCTTGCCCCTTGCAGTCTCTTTCTGTCCTATGCGGCTCACCAAGGACAGGGTCCCATCCTCTCCTTTGTCACCACTTAGCCCTTGACTAACTCACCCTGTATTTCTTCTATCCCCCCTCTTCTTTTAGAATATTCAGAAAACTTCAGAGAACCTTTGCTGAAAAAATTTTACTTTTATACATTTTTGTTATTTTATAAAGATTTATAATAGATTCAGTTTCTTAAGTCAGTTTCTTTCATTTTGTTTTTTTTGAGATGAAAACTGTGTTGTCCAGGCAGATCTTAAACTTGTGGGTAACATGATTCTCCTGTCTTTACATCCCAAGATGTCTAGTTTTTGAGACCTGGAAAAAAAAGATCTTTCACATGAGTCCTAGCACTTTTTCTCATCATGAAACAGAGAAACCCTGTCTCGAAAAACCAAAAAAAAAAAGGTAGTAAAATGAGATATTAGAAACAACTTAGTGTTTGAGAGAATCAAGTGTTTCTTTCCATGTTCTCATTTTGGAGTGTACACTGTCCAGAAACCTGTAGCAGTCCTTCTGCTGCAGCCTGAAAATGATGAGGTGGGATCACTGCTCCTGGCTTTTTTTTTCCCCTCAGATAGTTTCTTTTTTTATATTTATTTATTACTTCAAGTTACATCTCCATCACACTCCCCCCCCCTCCACCCCTCCTGGTTCCACCCTCCCACTCTCTCCTCTCTCTCTCCCACCCATCCCACTCCTCCAGTGTGGAGTGTCCCTACATATCAGCCTCTCTAAGTACAGTGGTCATTTGAGGGCTAAGAGCTTCCTCTTGCGCTGGGGGCCTACATGACAGCACCCCCAGGGCAAATTGTCACATTAATAGGTAACAAAGTCTATGTTCCTGATCCTTTTGGTGTGTTGGTTGTAGGATAGTTATCTTGTACTATGTGGCTAAAATCCAATTATAAATAAGTAGATGCCATGTGCATGTTTCTGAGTCTGTGTTAGCTTACTCAGGATGAGCTTTTCTAATTCCATCCATTTGGCTTCGAACTGCATGGTTTCCTTGTTTCTGATGGCTGAGTAGTATTCCATTGTGTAAATGTACCACAAGTTTTTTTATACATTCGTCGGTTGAGGGACATCTGCTATGAACATAGATGAGAAAGAAACCAAATACTCCAATCAAAAAATGGGAAACAGAGCTAAATTGAGAATTCACAAAGGAGGAATCCCTAATGGCTGAGAGACACTTGAAGAAATGCTCAGCATCCTTAATCATCAGAGAAATGCAACTCAAGACGACTCTGAGATTCCATCTCACACCTGTCAGAATGGCTAAGAGCAAAAACTCAAATGACAGCACATGCTGGCGAGGGTGTGGAGAAAGGGGAACCCTCCTCCATTGCTAGTGGGAGGGCAAACTTGTGCAACCACTATGGAAATCAGTCTGACAATATCTCAGTTTCCTTTTTAAAGATTATCTAGAATGTCACTGAATACTAAGCTGAAATAGTTTTAATGTTATAAAACAAGCATTACTTTTAAGACACATAGGAAAATACCCCAGCCATGTACCATTCTTCTTTATTTGCCAACTCTTCAGTGCTTTTCCTCTCACAGCATCTGTTGCTCTTCCTCTTTTGGTCAGGTAGCAGCTGTCTTCTGACTAATTTAAAGTGCTGCTTTGAAATAAGCCCTGCTGCTTTCACTGTTGCGTGTGTTCATCATGGGCTCTTAGCAACATGATGTGATTCAGCATGTTAGTTTAAATCACCTCAGATGTGATTGTTTCTAGACCCATTTGTTCACATTTAGTTCTGCTCATGATTTAAAATGCCATAAGCCAAGTTCAGTGACATTTGTATCAATGAAAGTTTTCAGAGTGAAGGGAATGTGTTTAGTTTGTCAACATAATTACTGTCGAATATGTATGTACATGTGACAATCAGATGTGATAAATGTAGCATGGAGGTCTACTCAGCAAAAGCAGGAACCAAAATTTGGTTTAAGCTTGCACTTCAAAGGAAAACTGTCATCAATCACCTTAGGAATGCTAATTTGGCTTTAGGTCTGCTCATAGAGTTACCCACACTGGCCCTCCCCTTGACGTGCATGTGAACACTGCAGGATCTTACTGCCTTAAGTTTCTTGCCTCTTGCTTTTCTGGAGAGGAATCAGTGTTAACAAGCTAGAGGTAGTCTCTTTTTCCTGAAATCTTAGCATCTTCAACTGAGTGAAACTCAAAGGAAAGGAGATGGAGATGCACTTTTACTTTAAGGTTAAAAGGCAGGTTTTTCTTCTGGTTTAGTGTTCCTGTCTTTTCCTGTATCCCCAGTTTATTTTCTGTTTTTTTCTTTAACAAGATCTCTCCAGATGCTGGCTCTCTTTCAGCCTTTTATAAAACGCTTCTAATGTACACAGAGAAATAGAATATTATGATGAATACTATATAACCCTCATATTAAATATAGAGTGAACATTTGATAGTATCTTTCTCACACTGATGTCATTCCTTTTTTCTAATTTATTTAAAAGTAGTTTGTATAAATCATGAATTTTCTAGATTCTTTATAAAAATACTTTTTTCTGTCACTAAAATTAATAAAATTAGGAATAATATCAAATACCTAATACATAATTAAATTTTTTTCATCTACCCTATATCATGTCTTTTACAGATGTATTCAAGTTAGACTCAAGCAACTAACCTTAGATATATATTTAAATTTATTATTAGATAATTTAAAATAAAAATACAAATACAATTAAATTTATTGTTAAATAATTTAAATGGAAGAAGTTAAAATACTTTATAACTAAAACATCATTACTTTTTTTTTTTAAAGCATGGAGCCAAGTTGGTTTTGTATTTGTCAGAGTTGATACATAATCACCAAGATGAGTTAAATGAAGAAGAACTAGACACAGCAGAACTGCTTATGAATGCTCTAAAGTTATGTGGCCACAAGTGCATCCCTCCCAGTGCCCCTTCTAAATCAGAGCTCCTTAAGATGATCAGAGAGGTGAGTCTATCACTCAGAGTTGTCTAGGAAATCCTGCTGAGTACACTTAACACAGTGACTGAAAGTTTCTCTTCACTGTTAGGTACTGTTGATGATGATCTTGCAATGATTCTTTCATTTTTACTACATAGAGTTTTTGATTAGGAATGAAAAAAAATAGACTTATTTTGAGGAGCTTTCTGTTGTCTTTTGTTCTCTACAGCCTTCAATAAAGGGAAGTTGTTTTTTTTTTAAGATTATGTATATAGATGTTTTGCCTCCATGGAAGTCTGTGTGTCACATATGTGTAGTGACCTTGGAGACCTGGAGAGGAGTCAGGGTCACAGGTGGTTGTGAGTCATCGTGCGGGTGCTGGGAAATGAGCCCCAGCCCCTGGCAAGAGCCACAAGTGCTCTTAACCAATGAGCCGTGTTTATATTCCTATTAAGGAAGGATTTTGTAGTGACAAGCAAGTTGAAACTTATCTGGACTTAAGAATTCTTTAAGAAGCTAGTGTAAAAAGCAGGTAGCTATGTAAACTCAGGATGCTGGGGAGCCAGGTTAATTATTTTGCTCTAATTCTAATGGCTCAAACTGTACAAAAAAAAGAAAAGGGAAATTATAATATTGTTTAAGTTGCTTATTTGATTTAATAGTCTGGTCTCTTTTTTCATTTCTGTTTTTATTTTTATTTATTTTTTATGTTTATATATTACTTCAGGTTACATCTCCATCATTGTACCCTCTTTCCACCCCCTCAGTCCCACCCTCCCACCCTCTACCCCCTATCCCTTCCATTGTATTCCTCTGGAGTGGAGTGTCCCTACATAACAGTCCCCCACCCCAGTTCAGCAGTCATATGAGGGCCAAGAGCCTCCTCATACACTGGGGGCCTACAAGGCAGCACCACTAGGGCAAAGTGTCTCATGGACAGGTAAAAAAGTCTATGTTCCTGTTCCCCATGGTGCATTGGTTACAGCATAGTTATGTTGTACTATATGGCTAAAATCCAATTATAAGTGAATAGATGCCATGTGCATCCTTCTGAGCCTGGGTTAGCTCACTCAGGATGAGCTTCTCTAGTTCCATCCACTTGACTGCAAATTGCAATAGTCTGATCTCTTAAGAATAATAATTTTTCCTTTATCAACTTGGTTTCAAAATTACTTTGTTAGGCTCAGTGCCAGTATTATATGAGAAATAACAAGTTTAGGGGCTCAGAATGTAGATCAGTTTGTAGAGTCCTCACCTAAAAGCTCAGGATGTAGTAGTGTAGCCTGTAATCCCAGTACTAGGGAGGGTGAATCAGGAGGGTTGGGAGTTTATGGTCATCCTTGGTTACATAGTGAGTTCAGTGCCATCCTGAGATCCATGTAATCCTGTCTCAAAAAAGAAAAAATAGAATAAAATTTATATATCGTTGTCTAAATCTCTTAGGAACAAAAGAAATACGCAAGTGAAGAAAGTGTGAGTAAAGGTGCATGGCAGAAAACAGTTAACAATAATCAACAAAGGTGAGTCATAATATATATCCCAAAGTCCTGAGAAGTCATTCAGTTCTGTCCATTCGGCCTTTCTTTCCTTTTGTTTTCATTTTGGAGAGTGGTGGGTTTACTTTTTTTGTATGTATGTGTATATGTTTATATCTGTGTGTGTGTGTGTTCACACGCGTGTGAATCTGTGTGCATGTATAGGACTGTGTGCATGGTGGAGATGGACCCAAGTTCTTACGCATGCTAGTCAAATGCTGTACCACTAAGCTGTACCTCAGCCTTCAGATGTACTATTAAAGTATTATTTAATATTTCATGGATACTTAACTTTGAACAATCTTGTTTGTTTAGTCTCTTTCAGAGGCTCGATTTAAAATCCAAGGATATATCTAAAATAGCTGCAGATATCACCCAGGCTGTATCTCTTTCCCAAGGAATTGAAAGGAAAAGGGTGATTCAGCACATCAGAGGCATGTACAAAGTCGACCTGAGTGCCAGCAGACACTGGCAGGAGCTCATCCAGCAGCTGACACACGACAGGTATACAGGGAACTCACGTCTGAGTATAGCTTTTATGTGATGTTAAATACTGTCTTCATTCTAGAATTCAGATTTGTAAAGTTATTTAAGGAAACATTTTAATCTAATTTTCATTTTTTTCAATCTTTAAGAATAATCACATGAGGGTTTTTTTTTTAATTCTTGAAGAAAAACATAGGGATATTAGCTCTTTTAAATAGTAAAATGGGCATCAATTTTAATCGTTTTTGCAAAAGGATACAAAAGAATACAGTCGAGAAATAGATGTTTTCTAGCTTACACTTTATTAATATGATTAAAAGATGTATTATGAGGGGGCCTAGAGAGATACAAAAGAATACAGTCGAGAAATAGATGTTTTCTAGCTTACACTTTATTAATATGATTAAAAGATGTATTATGAGGGGGCCTAGAGAGATGGCTCAGTGGTTAAAAGTATCTATGCTCTTGCAGAGGACTGGCTTCACAATCCATGTGTAGTTCCTGTTCCAAGGGATCCAATGCTGTCTTGTGGCTTCCTCAGGCACTATGCACACATATGATCCACATTCATACATGCAGGAAAAATGCTCATACATGCAAAAATAAATCTTTTTAAAAAGATGAATTATGAATGACAAAAAAGAAAATTAATGTGTCATTTTTTATATTTAATCAAGATAACCAGTTACAATCAGGTGTGGTGGTGCATGCCTTTAATCCCAATACTTAGGCAGAAGCAGGCAGATCTCTGTGAGTTTGAAGTCAGCCTGGTCTACATAGTGAGTTCCAGAATAGCCAGGACTATATAGTGAGACCCTCTCTCATAAAAAAAAAAAAGTGAATGAAATTGGGGTATATATCAACTCTAAAGAGTTGACAATGTTCTCAACTTGAGTACCATGGACAAAAGGAAAGAATTCAGTGGTTTTGAATTTTAACCAGTATTTATTATATTTAATGTCAAAATGTAAGGAAATTTATTTTCAGAAAGTATGCTAAAGAATTATTATTTTAAAAAGTTACATAGAAACAAAAGTATAATTCTACTATCCAAAAGACCAAAAAAAAAAAAGAGTACTCTATTGATGCATGTTAGACTTAATAAACACATTGAAAAATACTTAATATTGACAGAGGGTATTCTCACTTTTTTGTTTGCCTTTTGGTTCTTTAAGACAGTTTCATATAGTCTATTAGGTTGGCCTTGAACTTCCTTTGTAACTGAGAGGGGCTTGAATTCTTTATCTTCCTGACTCCATATACTAGTTACTTTGATTACAGGCATGTGCCATCAAGCCTGGCTGTGAATTTGACCTCTAAAATTATTATTTAGTATACTTTAATTTTTTTGTTTAGATTTTTTTCTTGTCCTAGTATCTACAGCAGGATACCAGCTTGACACGTTAGCTGTTGTTATTCAGAACTTTGGCAGTAGTGTATCCTGGAATGGTGCATATCAGGGGCTCTACAAATATTTATCGCCCTGGAAAAATTTTAGTGAGTCTATTCTAAGAAAAGGATTCAAAATGCAGAAGGCAGTAAATGAATTGGGAACAACAAAGGAAAAGTAATGTAGCATCATTAGATACGTTATGATGACAGAAAGTAATGTTCTGGGTAGTAGAATTGAGGATGGTTTTCTTTATCTGGTTTCTAAAAAATGTATAATTTTGCTATTTTCTTTCATCTAATATCTAAGTTTTTTAAATGTGATATATGCTACAAAAAGGAACTTGTTTAGTAGACAAAATGGGAACTATAAAAATTAATTTGGAAATTTTTTTCATTAGCTCATAACCATATTAAGTGTAGTATGTTGTATTATGTTGCTAGAGTTTTGTGGTAGTAGGGACATATCTTTTTAAGTTTCTAGTAAATTTAACATGGAAGAACGAAATCTCATGAGGCCTCAATGCTAGACAAACTACAGACAACTAGGAATACTGAGAGTGGGAAAAATGGTCTTCCCCAGGGAAGAGCTAAGCAATTGGTTATCAAAATCAATATTATCCCTGAAAATATACATACAAGTAATATTATATAAACTGAGAAGGTTGCATTTATATATTTAGGAGTGTGTGTGTGTGTGTGTGTGTAACAACAATTAAAAAGAGACCGTGTGTTTGAAAGAGCAAGGGATGTTATGTATGAGAGATTGAAAGGAGAAAAGAGGAGAGAAATGATATAATTATAACCACAAAATTTTTTCCTTAAATTTTGAAAAAGAAAATAAAATTTAGTAGATAGAGGAAACTGGAAGCAGCACTTGCTCCAGAAGGGAACTTGGGAATGGACTCAGGAGCAGATACTCACTTTCTATGTTAACCATTATGCTATGTATATACTTCCCCTAACATACAAATTGTTGTTTTGTAATTATACAGGCCAATTGTATTTATTTACTCAGTCTCTATAATGATTTTAAGTTTGTAAGTCTTGAATGACTACTAAGATGTTCTATTTCAACTTGCAGAGCAGTCTGGTATGACCCAATCTACTATCCAACTTCATGGCAGTTGGATCCAACAGAAGGACCAAACCGAGAGAGGAGACGTTTGCAGAGATGCTATTTAACTATTCCAAATAAGTATCTCCTTAGGGACAGACAAAAGTCAGGAGGTAATAGCAACTTTGGCTTTGACTTGTAGGTGTGGCAGGTAATGGGTTATTAAATAAAACCTGTGTACTTTTTTTCTCAGCAGGTGTGGTCAAGCCACCTCTCTCTTACCTATTTGAAGATAAAACTCATTCTTCCTTCTCTTCTACTGTCAAAGACAAAGCTGCAAGTGAATCCATAAGGTATTTCTGAGACCATGCCTTCCAAATGCCGTTTCTTTTTGTTTGTTTGTTTGTTTGTTTTTCTGTGCATCCTTTCTTGGCTGTCCTGGACTCACTTTGTAGACCAAGCTAGCCTTGAACTCAGTTTAATTCCCAGTATACTATACTGAGAAACCGTACACTATAAAAGACAAGTGAGTTGAGAACAGAAATTTTCTGATCCCAGTGTCCCTGTTTAAAAAAACAAAGATAAAAAACCAAACACTAGGCTTCTTTCACACATTGAAGTATCAGTGACCTAACAGTGTCTTGTTGCATTATGAAACTGTTGTTAGTTAGCCAAATGCATGTATCTACATGCAAGCTGCAAAAATCCTTAGCTTGTTAAGAGACAAGCAACATCTGCTTACCCTAATATAAGAGATAGATAGGGCCTCTTCAAAAACCTCAAGAGATCTGCAGAATATGGCATTCAAAGATGTTTTTGTAACTTTAGAATTTTTTATATCAAGACATATCAACTCCTGACAGCACCCCCTATTCTACCCCAAGTAGAAGATGAGCATCGAAGAATCTCCAGTGGGAGATGATTGAATTAGTCACAAGCCTATCTCTTGGTAGGAAAAGCCCTTTGCTCCAACTGTAGGCAGAATGCTGTCCCAAAAGGACAAAACCTGGAAGCAGGTAAGTTTGCAGCCTAGCTCTGCCAAGACAGGGTAGGCAAGTCCTTCATAACCCCTGCTCTACAATCAATGTCTGTCAGAGAAACGGGGCCAAACGACTGAAGATCGATGCTGTAATGTATGGAGAGAAAATGGGAACTGTCCGGGCAGCCACTGGTATGTCATTTCTTAGTTTTGGAAGCTGCAGGCCCTGCACTTCCTATAAAATCAGATATATTTATCCCTCTCAGGTCTCTGAGGTGGTTGAAGAACAGATAGCTAGAGCCTCATAATTAAATTTTGAGTTGTTTAGGAGTCAAGAGAGTGTTATAGATCTAGGATAATGCTTTTAAAATTGTGTTACAAGTTAGTATGAATGTTGAGTCAGATATAGAACTTTAAACTCATGGATATGGTTAGATAGTAGAATGTTAAAGTCAGGTGGCAAATACATATGGACTGGACATTGGGAATGTACGCTAAGCCATATAACCCTCATAACTGTGGCCTAATTACCTCTGTTGTTTTGTATTGTATTTATTATTATAAGAGACATTTGTTGGACTGAAAGGGGAAACTGTAGGGGGAAATAAGATATACCTTAAACTTTAAAAAAAAAAGGGGAAGAGGATGGGGGGTTGAGGGTGGGAGGGTGGGACTGGAGGGGGGAATAGGGAGGGGACTGCGATTGAGATGTAACTTGAAGAAATAAAAAATAAAGGAAAAAAATCCTTAGCTTTTCCCAAAGATTTCCATCACTTCTCCTCTGATGAGTGTTACATAAATAGCACAGGATCGTCATTTGAGTTTGACATGCTACCTTATGTTATCAAAACTCTAGTCTGCTTTGCATTAATATTTTACTAGTTTAAAAACCTTGAAGTCTAATATTGGGCAAAAATTCAATCATAGCAATTTTAAATATGTTTTGACAGAGTGAATCGAAGATGTATCAGTGTTGCACCATCTAGAGAGACAGCTGGGGAATTGTTGTTAGGTGAGTTGGTTTCAAAATAATTTCACTCATAGTCACTCTTCCTTATTCTATTCTTAAATAATTTGAAGCATTTTCATACAGAAATTACCTCATACAAAGGTAAAATTATTTTAATATCAGGTAGGTGGCTTTGCTTTGACATTATAGAGACAATCCCTACTCACCCACAGGGCCCAAGTGTATGCTTGAAATAGTGCCATTTTTCCACATGCACATGCCATGATAAAGTTGTTATAAATTAGCCACAGAAAGGTTAACGAAAAAATGAAATAACACTGCTATCACAAAAGCTCTATGAATATGAGCCCTCTCAAAATATTTTATTGCATTGTCACCTTTTTACTTAAAGTGTGATTTTATGTCTTCTCTTGGAATCTGTGGTTTGTCAGCATTCCTACCCTTGCTTTGGGGGCTATTATTAAAGTAAAATAAAGGTTACGTGATCATAAGGTGTTCAACATTGCAGTACTCAACCTGACCACCAGCTGGTGGCTAATGAGTAGTCTTGGATGTACTACCAAAAAAAGAGATGATTCATATAGAAAAATGAGCCAATAGCTGGGCAGTATTGATATATGTTTTGCATATATTCTAATTTTATTTTTACAGTAATTTTGGAAATTCAGCTCTCACACACTCCATTTTTAGTAAGAAAAGTAGCACAGAAAGATTAAGCCCCTCAGCTCTTTTTTTTTTTTTTTAAAGATGTATTTATTATGTATACAGTGTTCTGTTTGCAGGTATACCTGCAGGCCAGAAGAGGGCATCAGATTTCATTATGGATGGTTGTGAGCCACCATGTGGTTGCTGGGAATTGAACTCATGACCTCTGGAAGAGCAGCCAGTGGTCTTAACCGCTGAGCCATCTCTCCAGCCCAGCCCCTCGGCTCTTATGGGTACTATTTTAAAGTGTTTATTGAGGATGTGGAACCATTTGTAGCTGCTGGTATTCAGACTCAAGCCAGAAGATCTCAGAGGTCCCCACCTTCACCACATTAACCTTTCTGTCCAATTACTTCCTGCAGGTAAATGTGGAATGTATTTTGTAGAAGACAATGCCCCTGATACAGTTGAAAGTTCGGTGAGTGGGGACCTAAGTTTATATTTACTTAAAACTAGAAAAAATTGAATCCTACATAAATCCAATATAGTGAGAGAGCTCACCCATTATCACTCCGTGTGTAGACTGGTATGTATTCCAACCCCTTTTTAAAAGGTCCTTTTTAGGTGCCTAGTCCTGCAGCCACTTATCGTGCCAGGTGGGAGGTAGGTATCCATAGGGGGCCTCCCCCCTTCTCTGAGGAGAAGGGGAGGGGCTGTGATTGGGTTGTAAAAGTGAACAAACAAATTAGTAGAAAGGGAAAAAAGTTTAAGATATATCTTTTTCTCCCCAACAGCTCCCCCTTTCAGTCCAACAAATGGCTCTTTCTCTTATAATAATAAATACAATATAAAACAACAGAGATAATTAGGCCACAATTATGAGAGTTATATGGCTTACCATACATTCCCAATGTCCAGTCCATATGTATTTGCCACCTTATTTTAATGTTCTACTATCTAACCATCTCCATGAGCTTAAAGTTCTATATTTAACTCAGTCTTCATGCTAACTTGCATCACAATTTTAAAAACATCTTCTTAGATCCAGAACACTCTCTTGATTGCTAAACAACTCAAAATTTAATTATGAGACTCTAGCTATCTATTCTTCAACCACCTCAGAGACCTGAGAGGGATAAATATATATGCTTATATAGGAAGTGCAGGGCCTGCAGCTTCCAAAACTAAGAAATGACATACCAGTGGCTGCCTGGACAGTTCCCATTTTCTCTCCATACATTACAGCATCGATCTTCAGTCGTTTGGCCCCGTTTCTCTGACAGACATTTATTGTAGAGCAGGGGTTAGGAAGGAAGGAAGGAAGGAAGATGAGATTATAAAACTTATAGGAAAATGGATTGAACTGGAACTACTATATTAATTCAGGTAACCTGTACTCAGAAAGACAAAGAACAATGTTCTCTCATATGCAGTCTTAGCTTCTAGGGTTTCTGATATGTAAGTAGTATATATAGAGGCCCAGAGGGTAGGAAAGAACACCTAAGAGGAGGGTATGAGGAAGCTGGGTGGGAGTAGTAGAATATGTGTGATGAAGTGGGAGAGGAATATTGAAGGTGGGAAGGTTTAAGCAAGGTTCAAGAAACTGGGGGGGAAGGTGGAGAGTCAACCAAAGCCTAATACATGAAAAGGTATAAAAGAACCTGTTATTTTTTTAGATCAATTACCAAACAATCCTTAAATGGAGGAGTGCTGGATGGAGGTAGCCTGTATGGGTAGAAAAAGGCATGAAGTTATTAAATGAAAATTGCAGTGCCAGGGGTTGGCTATCTCCCTATGAGTTGTTGGCCAGAGAGACTTCTGAAGTTCCCAAAACCATACAGGCTCTTGCCACTACTAGTGGTTGCTCACCAGAACTACATGTGTGCTGGATATTTTTATGTCAGCTTGACACAGCTATTGTCATTAGAGAAGAGGGGGCTTCGATTGAGAAAATACCTCCATAAGATCAGGCTGCATATAGGGCATTTTCTTAATTAGTGATTGATATGGGAGGACCCAGCCCATTGTGGGTGGTGCCATGCCTGGGCTGGTAGGCCTGGGTTCTATAAGAAAACAGGCTGATCGGGTCATGAAGAGCAAGCCAATAAGCAGCACCCTGATGGCCTCTGCATTAGGTCCTGCCTCCAGGTTCCTACCCTGTTTTGAGTTCCTGTCCTGGTTTTCTTTAATGGTGGACTATAATGTAATATATAAGCCAAATAAACCCTTTCCTCCCAGAAAAAAAAAAAGAAAGAAAGAAAGAAAGGGAAAAAAGATTCTTTTTAAGGGAAGACTGCCATTTCCTCTTCTTTTAGGTCTGGGTCTCAGCAATTACAGTTATGATTCAAATTCTAACACAGGCCCATTGTTTCATGTCATTCTTCCTCTTCACTGCCCTCAACAGCAACAAATAGATGCTCCCTGCCATTCCCAATTCACAGTCAAGTGCCTTTGCTATCAAAAGGAAAGGAAATTTGTGTATAATCGAATAACTAAGCCATCTTGATGTCTATGTAGCTGAGTAATGATAACAGATTCTTCTGGATACGCTAGTATTCATCATAAAAATAACTGATAAGACTGAATTCTCATATTATGTAGGATAAAGTTTTCAGTGTTTTATAAACCTAAAAAGATCTAGAAATAGTCTGGATTTTTAATTCCTAAATTTTGTATAATATACATAGTGTTATCTAGTAGGAAGTTTCAAGATAGTCTTACTTTTTGTCATGGAAGAAAGATTGTGTGTTTTGTTTTGACATGGTTTTGAATGAGAGCCAAAATAATTATTTTCATGTAATGGAAATACTTTTTGTCTGTTTCCTTTGTCTTAGAACCTTCAGGGGGAGTTAGAACCAGCATCGTTTTCCTGGACATACGAGGAAATTAAAGAAGTTCACAGGCGCTGGTGGCAACTAAGAGATAATGCTGTAGAAATCTTTTTAACAAATGGCAGAACACTCCTATTGGCATTTGACAATACCAAAGTAAATCCACCATTATTAGATACATAACTGTTGAAATTATATTGCGATCAATGATGCTAGTGGTTATATGAAGTTTAATTAAATGAAGGTTAATTTTCTTAAATTGGTACTCTAAAAGTATATAAAATATACTTTATATTTTAATTTTAGTTTAAGAAAGTCCTTAATCTTATAAAAATTCTCTTTGACCTCTAAAATGTTAAATGTGAAGTCTCCAAAGTGACTGAAAGGAATAGTTAGCACTTGCTCAGGATGTAGTCTGTCCTTGATATGCCATTGTTGCCCCAGAGCTCTTCTTTTTTTTTTTTGTGGAAAACCCTGGGAGGAGCTACACATAGTGGCTACTACCAGCTTGTCCCTGCAGTCCCTTCTCCTACCTTTGGTCCTGCTTTCTTCTCTTCATTCTGTGCAGGTTCTGGAGCCTCTGTTGCTAGCTCCGAGCTGTTCACCTGAATTGTCTCATCAGAAGCACTGGACATGCTAACTAGCCTTTCCTTTCTACTCGTGACACCTTCCTTTTTGGGCTCCTGGGTTTCCATTTTTTTCCTCACCAAGTTTCCCACTCAGCATGTTTGCAGATCCTTCTTGAGTAGCTCAGGCTCATTCTTCAGATCTTTTTTTGTTTTGTTTTGTTTTGTTTTTTAGGTTTTTCGAGATAGGGTTTCTCTGTGTATCCTTGACTGTCCTGGACTCACTCTGTAGACCAGGCTGGCCTTGAACTCACTGAGGTCCGCCTGCCTCTGCCTCCCGAGTGCTGGGATTAAAGGCATGCACCACCACGCCAGGCCTCATTCATCAGATCTTTTCTCATCTGTCTCATGGCTTTTAAAGCAATCTATATCCTACAACTTTCAGCTCTGTGTTAGTGCCCAGGCCACGCCCCTGCACACTACACCCACTTATTTAACTCTAACTACTACACCCACTTATTTAACTCTAACTTGTTATCTCCATCCTGAAAATAACCTTCCCCTTTTCCATAAATGAAACCTCACCTCTGTATTGTCCAAGCCCAAAACCTTTAGAGTGTCCTCATACACTCTGCATTTCATCTCACCTTGAATGTCTGTTCCATTCACACATACTCTTGACCCGACTAAGCTGCTGTAATCTCGCTCTGAGCTACCATCATCTCTCACCAAAAGCATTTATAGCAACCTCCTAACTGCCCAGCTGCGTCCACACCCCACCGCTTCAGTTTGTTTCATTTCTCTAATGAAAATTCTCTAGTTTTTCTCATGCCACTTGCTGAAAGTCAAAGCTGTTACAAGAGCCTAAGGAAGTCCCAGGTAGGCAAGAACCTTATTACTTCCTGACTTCATCTGCTATTTGCTCCCTTACTCATACTCTATCCATGGTGGTTTTCTTCTCCTTGAATATATCAGACACACTGATGCCACAGGACCTTTGTACTTAACTACGGCCTGAATGCTTTTCTTCACAGAACTCCCAATAACTCACTCTTACACTTTTTTCAGGCCCCTTGATCAAATGTTTCCTTAGTAGAGAGTCTCTTACTGTACCAAATAGCATCCTCTCTCTCTTGACCCTGACTATATAAAATAGTCACTGTTCTATTGCTATGAAGAGACACCATGATCAACTCAAGGCAACTCTTATGAAAGAAAGCATTTAATTGGGACTTGCTTACAATTTCAGAGGTATAGTCCATTATCAACATGGTGGCATTCGTGATACTTAAGCAATAGCTGAGAACAGGCAAAGAGAGACAGAGAGAGAAAGAGAGAGAGAGAAACTGGGCTTAGTATGGGCTTTTGAAACCTCAAAGGCCACCCCAGTGACACTACTCCAACAAGGCCATACCTCCTAATCCTTATAATCCTTTCAAACAGCTCCACTACCCGGTGACCAAATACCTAAAGATAAGAGCTTATGGGGACATTCCCATTCAACCCAACACAAGCAACCTCTCTGTAACCCAGTACCTAGCATTCCTGCCATCCTTACTGTGCTGTTTTTCTCCGTGAGTCTGTTTAATCTCCAGTACTGTCTTTCCCTGCAGAATGTCTAGACCTGCCTCTGTTCTGTATTCTATTGCCTGAACCTGGAACACTACTGGCACATTGTATCATTATATGCTGGGTAAATGAAAGCTTTTTTCCTTCCACAGTCAGTATACACTCTCACAAATTCCTATCCATCTATTTTAGAGTCAGCATTTGGCAGCCTTTGAGTTTAGGTGGCAGTTTGAATTTTTCAGCACTGTGTTTCTGTCTGTTCCTGAATTTCTCTTGTCAATTTCATTCAGTGTTATGTCTTAATGTCACATCAGTGGCTGTTCTTACACCTGTACATAAAGACTTTGAGTTGGATCTTCCAAACTCATTTAGTTTGTTTTGTTTGGGTTTTCATTTGTTTTGGAAGAGTCAGAATACCCCCTTTTCTGTGACAGAACTTTTGTTAATTTCTAAAAAAGGGTTTCTGTGGACCTGGGATATAGCTCAGTGGTAGAATGTTTGCCTAGAATGAACAGGGCCCTGGGTTCAATCTCAAGAACCACAGGGGTGGGGAGATTGATTCTATTGTTTTCAGTAAGTAATGGATTTGTACCCTACTTACATAAGCTATTGTATCTAATTCTTACGTGATAAACATCATCACCTCCATATAAAGGGTTTACCAGGAACATAGAGCAGTTCTGTCCTGATACAATCAGACTGTCAGTAGAGAATAGCACACTGTACACCATCATGCTGCACATTTATTGAATTTTTTCAGTATCTGTGTGTAAGTGACTTTTGTACATAACTTTTCCTTGGAAATTATAAGCAGATAATGCAGAAATTTCTGCCAGATAATTTTACTAGCAGATTTACCCAGCAGTAAGCCTAAGAGTCTACCTTTGGAAGGAAACTGCAGTCAAACTTTGGTTCTCTACCATTTAATGCAGATTGGATTTCAGATTAATAACATGTACACATGTCTTTCTTGCTTCTCTAGGGCTGTATCAATACACTAAAAATATCTGGTCTCTTTTTCTTCTTCTCTTTCAGGTTCGTGATGATGTGTACCAGAGCATTCTCACAAACAACCTTCCAAACCTTCTGGAATATGGCAACATCAATGCTCTGACAAACCTGTGGTATTCTGGACAAATTACCAATTTCGAATACTTGACTCATTTAAACAAGCATGCTGGGCGATCCTTCAATGACCTCATGCAGTACCCCGTGTTCCCCTTCATCCTCTCTGACTATGTTAGTGAGACTCTTGACCTCAGTGATCTATCTATCTACAGGCAAGTAAAAGCATCACATTTTCGGTTCATCTGGATACTGAATTTATGCCTCTACAGTTTTTACTTTGAAAATTTTCAAATATGCACAAAAATTTAATGATTAATGAAGGCTTTATAATTCATCTTCCCCAATTCAGCAATTGTGAATTATGAAGATTTTACCAAGTTTGCATCATTTTTTCTTCTTATTTCAGACATCTAGTTATGTCACCTCTGAATTCTACTAGTATACTTATACTTTTTTAGCAATAGGATATGTCCTTACATTATTACAGTGCTGTTATGCTGCCTCAGAAAATTAACAATCCCGATAATATTTAACATACCATCAATATTCACTGTCTCCTGCTTATATCAACAATACCTTTTATAATTGGTCATTTTGAATCAGGTCTGCTGTTGCATTTGTTATATCTAGAAAGTCCTTTAAGTTTTTGTGTGTGTGTTTTATTTTTGTATTTATTTTTGCAACATAACATTTGTTCCAGTAGTTCCTGTTTACTAGAGAGCAGGGATTAGCTCAAAAGGCTTACTTGTACTCAACTTACTTTTATTTTAGGAGGAGTTCACCATATATAGCCATGTGAACTTTTTGTCACTAGCTGTCATCAGGAGGGCTGTGATGACCTCCTCTGAGGATGATTATGACAATTTATAAGTGCAAGTCCACATAGAACTTTTTCTAATAGTTTTATCCATGACTTAATTTCTTGCATCAATTATTTTAGCAGAATTTGCATAAAGATGGTTTCCTATCTGTCTTAGTTAGGGCTTGCTATTGCTGTGATGAAATACCATAGCCAAAAATCAAGTTGGGGAGGAAAAGATTTATTTGGTTTACTTGCTGTTCATCACCAAAGGAAGTCAGGACAGGAGCTCAAACAGGGCAGGAACCTGGAGTCAGGAACTGATGCAGAGGCCATGGTGGGGTGCTCTTCACAGGCTTTCTTATAGAACCCAGGACCACCAGCCCAGGGATGGAACCACCCACAATAGGCTGGGCCCTCACCCATCAATCACTAATAAGAAAATGACTTACAGCCTGATCTTAGGGAGGCATTTTCTTAATTGAGGTTCCCTCCTTTCAGACAACTCTAGCTTGTATCAAATTGACATAAGACTCGCCAACACATTATCCTTTCATTTCTTCTGAATTAATTAGAAGAAAACATAGACACTGGGCCTAGGATATCTTGTACTAGAGAACAAGGAAACAACATAGAAACAAACTTAATAGACTCTCATTACCAAAGATAGGACAATCTGAGGATCCAAAAGAATAATGGCAACAAGAATAAGTAACTGAAGTCCCTTGAAACAAAAAATACATTGTTTAATAATTTTATAGTCTGCATGTCCCTTATCCAACATGTTTAGGTTCATATGGTTTTGATGTTTTGTATTTCTGAGTTTTAGAATATTTGCAGACTACCAGTTGAATATCATAAATCTAAAAATATGAAATATAAATTCTAAAGTCTCACTGTTTTAATGCACGGTGTGTAAGAAGCTTTGAATTTAGGATCATTTTGGATTTCAGATCTCTAGATTAAGAATGCTCATTCTTTATTTTTAAAAAAATATTGAAGCACATGCATGTGTACACACACATGGGGAGGCATGAGACAAAGGTCATTGGTACTGAAGGAACACTAGCTCACTCAAGCATGTGTCTCTGACAGGCCTTGCCTGTCTCTCCTGTTCCCTCTCCCTTGCTAAAAACCATTAAATCCCATTCCTGAAGCTGCCTCAAGGTCTGTTCCCTTATTTGGCCACTTCCTCTTCCTGAGACTGACTACCTAAGTCCAGCTATCAAAGTACTGAAGTTCATCAGTCAGAAGCTCCCTTTTGGCTGCCCTAATAAACATGCCCAATTAAAACTAAACACCTCATACTAACACAGGATTTCCCCTTTTATCTTTATAAACTGCCACTTGCCTATGGGATACGTCTCTCACCTCTCTATCCATATGCAGGCCTTGCCCTACGGTATAAATACCCCTTCTCCTATCTTTATGTCTTATTCTATGCCCTCTGGCCCTCTGTGGCGAATAAATCTCCTTTGTGTTGAGATACTTTACCTTACAGGTACCATTGGAGGTAATTTGAAATTTGAGAATTAGAGGAAAAGGATTTAGCTTTTCTCTGCCTTTCCTGAACAGTTATTTTAAAGAAAAATGGGCTTCAAAGATGCCAGTTGGGTGGTTTATGAATATTTTAATTATAACTCTCCAAAATAAGCCTGACTTGGCCCTTTTTTCAAGAAATCGGGTTCTAGTTATTTCACAATGGTACATTGCCTGTATTTTACATATTATATACACTGCTGCTGGACATTTGAACATTGTACACATTACTGGTATAAATAAATATATGTGGTGTTTCTGGAAAGCAGTTTGACAGTATGTATATTTTTAAAAACCTGTTAGCTGTACATACTCTGTTTTAGCAAGTCAGCGTCTAGGAATTATTCTCGGAAATGCTAATGGACATATGTTCCAACTTTTTTTTTGGGGTTTTTTGAGACAGGGTTTCTCTGTGTAGCCCTGGCTGTCCTGGACTCACTTTATAGACCAGGCTGGCCTTGAACTCACAAAGATCCGCCTGCCTCTGCCTCCCAAGTGCTGGGATTAAAGGGGTGCGCCACCACTGCCCAGTCATATGTTCCAACTTAACCAGCAGTTGTTTTATGAGGGCTGGGGCCTGAACTTTCCTGGTTCTTTGCTTGCTTTAGTATCTGGCACTCTGTGCAAAGATTTAACTAGGAATGTGGTACTCCTGTTGTTTTTCAGAAAGTATCTAAAATTTAGAAAGAGCCTGAAGGTCCAAAATTCGATTTGAATACATTGTTGTATGCTACAGTTACTAAAGCAGTGCTTAGAACTGGTGAGGTGACTCAGCCATTTGCTGCCAAATCTGAGGACCTGAGTTTTCTCCTTGAAACCCACATGGACAGAGAATCACCTCCCACATATTCTCTTCTGACCACCACATGCATACCATAGCATACATACCCATACATACTCATCACATACAAAGTAAATAAATGTAAAAAAAAAATACGATAGAAGCACATTGTGTAAGGATGGAAAGATATTCTTTTGTGTAAAAAAAATAAATAAATAAAGGCACTCACCACTAATAAGCAGAAAAACAGCTGGACAAATATATGCTAATATGTTTTGACTGTGAGTAAAAGCAGAGTGACTTATTTTTGGTTTATTCTGTTCATTCAACTGTAATTTGTTTCAGGGTTTTGTTGTTATGTGTTCATTTGTTTGCTTGTTTGTCTCTGTCTCTCACTCTCTCTGTCTATTTGAGGCAGGGTTTCACCAAATAACTTTGGATAGCCTAAAACTTGCTGTACAGATCAGGTTGGCCTTGAACTCACAGAGATCCATCTGCTTCCACTTCCCAAGTACTGGGATTCAGATCATATGTCATCACGGCTGGCAACAACTGTAATTCTTAATTTTCAGCCGTAATGATAAAATTTGTATCT
The DNA here is from genome assembly GCA_907164525.1 of Lophiomys imhausi. NCBI lineage: Eukaryota > Metazoa > Chordata > Mammalia > Rodentia > Muridae > Lophiomys > Lophiomys imhausi. Next base: position 181,410 of record CAJQZJ010001008.1, read on the forward strand.
AAGAAGATTTATTACAGCATTCTTAAGGAATAAAGAAAATGGACTTTGATCTTAAAGATATTTTCTTCCCATTTTGAGGGTAAATTGACATCTATTCCATAAAAGTTTTTTAACTTTTTTAGAAAGTCTCTAAGATTAGACTAGTGTCACCAGATTTTGTATTTAATGTTATTAAGCTCCACATCACTAGGAAATAGTAATTTATCAAAAAAGCTATGCCATGAGGGTATGGTAACACATTCTTATAATCCCAGTACTGAGAAGACTACAACAAGGGGACTGTGGCAAGCACAAGGTCAGCCTGAACTGTAAAGTGAGTTTAAGGCTAGCTTGGGCTTCATAGTATGGGTTTGAATATCTGAACCTTGAGCAGAGCTTGCTGTGGACTAGGTACAGTGCCAGATGTTAACATTGTAGATGGTCTTTTCCCTGTGCCTCTCAGCCAGAGCAGCAGGTCCCGCATCAGAGCTATTTCTCCTTTTACTCACCATACAGAGGTGCTGAGATGGTTTATAGTAGGTGAAAGTGAGGACATGCTCCTTGTATTCTTTGGCCTGCAAGAATGGTATGTGGTATTAATAGTGGGAACACCATTGCTAGCATGTTCATGTGCATGCACACCTGCATGGTACTGCATAACAGCATCACCCAGAAGAGTTGGTAATTCACCATGCAGGTACAGATCTTTTCTTGCATTTCTTTAACATTTTATGAGCTCATGATTTCGAATGGGAGCTGTTGGTTGCAAAGCAACATGCTTATGTGAGTTAAGGACTGCAAATTTTGTTAATTGCTCATGTTCAGGGTGAAGACATGAGGATCTTAATCCTGGCAGTTATCACATTACTTCATATTTTCTATCATCTCTTCCTTTGTAGAAACCTATCTAAGCCTATAGCTGTGCAGTATAAAGAAAAAGAAGACCGTTACGTTGACACATACAAGGTAACGTTAGTTTCTATTAATACTTTGAGACATGAAAAATGGAGCTCAATGAACTTTGTGCTTTTTAAGTTTATAGTATTTATTTTTCCTTCTTTTATTTCCTTGTATTTTAAGAACTAGAAATTATGTCACTAGAAGTCATTTTTGTCTAGTTCTATGGAAACACCTTCCAAGAATGGAAAGAAAGTATACTCCCATTTTGGAACAATTTGAAAACTAATTAGTCTGCTATATTTTCATATGCTTAAAAATTATATTTCTTATATAAAAATATCACAGATTTCCAAAGACCCAACTATTCAATGACTGTGAGTGTTATTTATATTACATGGAAATAGTGGTGTCTTTACATTACTATGATCATGTTAGTTTTTTATAAACTGAATATTGATGTATTTATTTCTGTTCTAACACTAGACATATTCACAAAATTATGCATTTTAGATATGTAATTTATATATAAATATATCTAAATACCCATTTAAATAGAAATGAGTTACCCTTGTCGACAATGTTAATATTAATGGAATTCTGTTAGGAACCTAGAAAACTGATGTACCACATAGTACATTGTTCATAATAGCATCAAGAATGATAGGAGCAGCAGAAGCAGTTCCCTCATCATTCATGTCCCTGTTCCAGAGATATCCCTCTAAATACCTGAAACTCACCATTTGACTCTTTTGCATTTGAAAATATGACAGCCTGTATCTGTGAGTTTGAGGCTAGACTAGTATACATAGAGTTCCAGGTCAGCCAAGGCTACACAGAGAAATCCTGTTTCAGAATATAAAGAAAAAAGAAAAGATGACAGCCTGTGGGAGTGAAGACATTACTTGAAAATTCACTACATTCAACTTTTTATCAGGCAGGCAGAGCTGCAAAGATGAGTTTAGATACAGACAAGAAATGCATGGCTGAGCTGCGTCTTTGCGACAGGGAGAGCTGGAGGTGGGAAAGATGACCATTTTCTTTTTAACTCTGTGTACATGCTCTGCACCACCATCATACACCACTGTGTTAATAGTGGTGATGTGTGCTATCTTACAACATGTCTGTTCCTAGAGAAGCACTCAGAATGTATCATGAGACTCTTCAGTGCAGACATCTCTAGTGGTAGAATCAGCTCTTGGTTTTTGAGAGCACCCATTTAGATATTTGGACCTGTTAGCTAGGAGTAAGAATGAAATGCAGGTGTGTTCTTATGATAGAACAGGAGTGAAATTAGGAGCTGGAGAGATGGCTCAGTAGTTAAGAGCACTGGCTGATCTTCCAAAGGATCTGAGTTCAAATCCCAGCACCCACGTGGCAGTCCACAGCTGTCTGTAATTGCCAGGCATGGTGGTGCACGCCTCTAATCCCAGTACTTGGGAGGCAGAGGCAGGGGTATCTCTGAGTTCAAAGACAGCCTGGTCTACAAAGTGAGTCCAGGGTAGCCACGGCTACACAGAGAAACTCTGTCTCAAAAAAACAAAAAAAGAAGAGGAGGAGGAGGAAGAGAGTTAGAGAGAACTGGATGGTCCTCATTTGGCCAGGGGTCAGTAGGAGACTCCTAGATGCTAAAATTGGCTGTGGGATCTGAACACAATAAGGAGGACAAGAACAGTGTCAAAGAGGTGGATGAGAATGGAGCGCACAATTATGAGTTCTCCTCCTCTGTGTCCTGTAGTACTTGGAGGAAGAGTACCGCAAAGGAGCCCGAGAGGACGACCCCATGCCTCCTGTGCAGCCCTACCACTATGGCTCCCACTACTCCAATAGTGGCACTGTGCTCCACTTCCTGGTCAGGATGCCTCCTTTCACCAAAATGTTTCTAGCCTATCAAGGTAAGGATGTCTTTTGTAACCACTCCAAAAGTCATGCTATATCATTAGAGCAAAAACCTTGATTAACTTCTTGAAAAATAACACAAACCAAGCCCAGGAAAAGGAATTCTACTTAACCAGTAGAATTCTTTTTTTTTTTTTTTTTTTTTTTTTTTTTGGTTTTTCGAGACAGGGTTTCTCTGTTTAACAGCTCTGGCTGTCCTGGACTCGCTTTGTAGACCAGGCTGGCCTCGAACTCGCAAAGATCCGCCTGCCTCTGCCTCCCAAGTGCTGGGATTAAAGGCGTGCGCCACCACCGCCTGGCTAACCAGTAGAATTCTTAAGTAAAATACTTAACCTCCTTTAAAAAACAATAGTCAAATCTTCTTGCTCTTGTCTGAGATTTTAGCTTTAGATCAGGTCTAAGTTAATAAAAATCCAATTGACTTTTAAAAAATTAAAATCTAATTCACAAACTGCAAAATTGACCAGTTAAATTATATTCAGCTCATTTTTCTTTTATTTATTATTTTATTATTTTTGAGACAGGTTTTCTCTGTGTAGCCCTAGCTGTCCAGACTCTACCTGCCTCTACCTTCTGGGGGTTGTGATTAAAGGTATATGTCACCATGCCCAGCTCAGCTCTCTTTTAAAGACTTGCAACACAATAATTATTTCAAAGCAAAAGAGTTTTACAGCTTGTGTAATTTTTTGTACAAGAATCTGTTATGGGAAAGTATTGTGATTATTTATAATAACTAGTTAATAGAGAGTATGCTGGCACCATTACTGAGGTAAAGTTTGCTACTAATCTAGCTCAGCACTTTGCATGACAGCCTGCAGACGGCCGAGAGAATTCATTATGCACCAGTAGGAACAAACTGACTGCACTGTCCAGTGAGACCTGAGGTCTCTGTGGCTGTTTCTTGTGACATCTGCGTAAGGAGCCATTGTCCATTCCATTTGTTCTGGCTTTTGTGGACTTTGTTATGTCTTTTATTCTTAAAGCAATGTCTTAGAGGAATGAATTTGTATTCCCCATGCTAGTCTACAAATGGGGCTTTTAAGTTTTGCCCCATAAGCTCACAGAGTAAAATGTCCTACATGATGGCTGTTCAAGGAGAGAGAGAGAGAGAGAGAGAGAGAGAGAGAGTGTGTGTGTGTTTTCATGGGCCAGTGTGAGTGTGCTTGGAGAAGCCATTCAGATATTCGGCTTTATTACTTTTTACCCTATTCTTTTACTAAAGGGTCTCTCGCTAAATCTAGAGTTGGTCCGGGAGCCCAAACCCAGAGATACTTCGTTCTCTCCCCAACCCTACAGCACTGGGCAACAAGCACACATGTGGCCACTCCCAGCTTTATTACATGGGTGTTTGATCCAATCTCAGGTCCTCAATGCTTATGCTATAAGAACTCCTACCCACTGAACCTTTTTTCCAGTTTTCCAAGACAATTGTCATGTCCCTTTCTTCCCTCTCAGTCTTGCTCTCCTTGACCAGTTATCCCTAGATAACTTGATCTCAGGTTGAGAGTTATCTGTGTGTATTGTACCATTCCAGCTGGTGCAAGGAACTCCCATAAACACACGAGCTGCTCTGTTAAGGGGGAGCACCCAGAACTGATTTTATACCATCTTTGCTTGCACATATAATTCTAAATGTGGGGCTGGAGAGATGGCTCAGCGGTTAAGAGCACTGGCTGCTCTTCCAGAGGTCATGAGTTCAATTCCCAGCAACCACATGGTGGCTCACAACCATCCATAATGAAATCTGGTGCCCTCTTTTGGCCTGCAGATACACCTGCAGACAGAACACTGTATACATAATAAATAATTCTAAATGTGTCATTGTTTGGAGACCTTTTTGGACATATGAATATTCATGTTTTTAAATAACAATGAAAACAGAATATTTTAATGTAGTTTGAAACACTGCAGTGCTATTAACATCCCTCTAATGAAAACCATTTCTTCTGGTGTAGCCCAAGAATCCATCAATATAAAATTCCAAGGCAACCATCAATATTATATTGCTGCTATGAATAGATTCGTATACAATATTACTTTTTCTTCATTAAGTAATTACATTGTTGTTTTAAAACCCAGTCTCATGTAGCCCAGGTGGTCTTAAACTTGCTGTGTAGCTGAAATTGGGCTTGAATTCCTGATCTTCCTTTCTCCACCTCCTAAGTGCTGACATTACAGATGTACACTGTCATGACTAGTTAGTTCTTCTTTGAATATTTATGCATAGATTATTTTAAAACCCTACCACTACCTTAATCCTCATTTACTTTCATTTCATTAGGTTTTTTGTTTGTTTGGTTAGTTGGGTTTTTTTTTCCTGGCTTTTGAATTTTTTTTTCTTAGCCTAATGAATTAGTCCAAGAACTCTGAACCTTGGCACTGTAGTTACTTTAAGGTACTTTTTTTTTTTGTATCAAGGGGTGCCTGTGTATTTCATAACATTTTAGCAGCATCTCTAGGTTCTACCAATTAATGTTAGTAGTACATGAACTCTACCATGGTTTGACAACCAAAAATAACTTGAGACATTACCAAGTAATACCTAGAGAGCAAGCGTGTTACCCATTGAGAATCATTGATCTAATATATGCATATTCTACATTCTAGTAATTTTCAGTAGGACTTTTTAAAAAACAGAAACTACAAAGAATGTTACAACCCAAACAGAACCTATTGTTACATAGTTGCTTAGTCTGAGTTCTGTATGTCAAAGGTCCATGATAGCTCCTGACATTTCTTTCTTTCTGGGGAAAAAAAAAAAAAAAAAAACACTATACATTTTGAGCCAGATTTGATTTAGTGCCCAGCCAGTGCTAACTGGCTCCCAGTGTAGTAGAAGAAAAAGTGGTTAATAATAATAATAATAATAATAATAATAATAATAATAATGGAGCCGGGCGTGGTGGCACACGCCTTTAATCCCAGCACTCGGGAGGCAGAGGCAGGCGGATCTCTGTGAGTTCGAGGCCAGCCTGGTCTACAAAGAGAGTCCAGGACAGCCAGGGCTGTTAGAGAAACCCTGTCTTGAAAAACCAAAAAAAAAAAAAAAAAAAAAGGAAAATGTAGCTCAGCAGAGTGAGTGGGTTGGAGAAAGAAATGATCTCATCCCTTGACACTGCTGTGCAGGAGCTGAGATTAGCTTGTGACAGTCTCCACACAGGAGACATGCTCAGATTCCAGCAAGTGCAGAAGCACTTTAGGCAATACAGCCCAGTCCCTAAGAGCCATACTCACAGCTGATATCCTCAGGAATGGCCTTTGCATGTCACTTAATATTCCCAGCCTGTGATTGTGTTTGCAGAAAAGATACAGGGACAAAATTTAGTTCTTTGCCATTAATAGTCTATACCTGAAAAAAATGAACAGGAGTGAGTAGGCTCTGTTTTTGTTGTTGTTGTTGTTGTTTTATATATATGAGTGCTCTGTCTGCATGCACACCTGCACACAGAAGAGGGCATCAGATCACAGTGTGGATGGTTGTGAGCCACCATGTGGTTGCTGGGAATTGAACTTAGGACCTCTGGAAGAGCAGTCAGTGCTCTTAACCTCTGAGCCACCTCTCCAGCTCTAGTAGGCTTTGTTTTATATTGATAAATTTTTAGTTAATGCTTAAGCTCAGAGTTGGTGCATCTGAAAAGGAATGTCAGTATTGCATGTTTTCTCTCTTGTGCAGAATTTAGATTTAAATGTGTGTATCTGTATGCACGTGGCATAGAAGCAGAAGGGGACTATGTAAGGGGAGGAAGGGGTCTGAAGGCAAGGGGAGGAGAAACAAATGAAGATAGTAAATGGCATGTTTTCTTTCACATGCAGAATCTAATGTATCAACACACATACATAAAATATGAAAGCAGAAGAGGTACTATCTCCAGGGGCCCATGAAGGTGGGCAGTAGCAATGAGAATGGGGAAGGAAAAGTGGGGGGGTGATAGGAGAAACAAATAGAAATAAATTACAGTGAAATAATGTATGAAAATGTAATGGTAAAACTTTTATTTTGTACACTAAAAAGTTTAATTTTAGAAAATGCCCCCACCCTTTAGGAAAAAAAAAAACCTAAATAGCCCTGGTGAAGAAAAGAGCCATGTACTAAGCTTTATTCTCTCCCTCCCCCTCCACTGTGTGTGTGTGTGTGTGTGTGTGTGTGTCTGTGAGTCTATCCATCCATCCAGCTTGTGGAGACCACAGATTACCAACAGGTGTCCTCCTCAAGTGTCCCCCAATTTATTTTTTGAGACGTGATCTCTCACTCAATGTAGAACTAACTCCTCAAGTCAGCTAAGCTGAATGGCCACTGAGCTCACACAGAGACCACCCCTGTGCTGGGGTTACAGAGACACATCTACCCAACTGGCTTTTACATACGTCTTAGGGACCAAACTTCTGTCCCTATGCTTTTGTAAAAGGTACTTTACCACCAGAGCCATTTCCTCAACCCACAATTTTCCAATTTTTAAAAAAAATTATGCATTCCCGTCATAAAGAGATCATTATTGTGTGTCCATTATGTGCTGGATATGGGTGGGCCTTGGGCTCCTGCTTTTGTGAAGCTTTTGTTCTAACTAGGTAGACGTTAGTAGTCATTCAGGCCAGTAGATGATAGAAATTCTGCTATTTAGCGGCATGGTGAAAGCATAATGCAGTTGAAAAAACTGTGATCTCAAGAATCTGAATAATCCTTTAAATAAACCAAAGGACCATTACTTTAATTATCTTTGAAGAACAAAAGTTATGGGAAGCTTCAAGTGGAATATGGTCTTTGTGTCTTCATTGTATTATTGGAATTTCTTTGTAGATCAGAGTTTCGACATTCCAGACAGAACTTTTCATTCTACAAACACAACTTGGCGCCTCTCATCTTTTGAATCCATGACTGATGTGAAGGAGCTGATTCCAGAGTTTTTTCTATCTTCCTGAGTTCTTAGTGAACCGTGAAGGTAAGCAACAGGTCATTTCTCACATATTTTGAAGGGTGTGCAATAGAGTTATAAATTTCCAGGAGTAAAGGTGGCTTTTCTAAGACTTGAAATTTGAATTCCCAAATAGGAGAGATTCACTTCATGAAATCTCTAATTTTATTTCCAGGTGTGCTTGAGGATTTCCTAAGTTTTATAGGACTGGCTACAGTTGGGGAACTGTGTTTTTAAAATATCAAAGTTATTTGTAATGTGTATTTTAACTTTATTACACAAATTTTTTTCTGTTTGTAAGAGGAGTTACACTGATTAAAAAGAAGCAACTCACTTAAAATGTAATTAAATAAAGTCTGAATGTTTTTACAAGGAGATAATAGAAATAAAACAGTCTAGGGGTATGATTCAGTTGGTGCTGTTCTTGCCTAACATGTACCACATAAACCAGGAGTGGTTGTGCACGCCTGTAATCTAGAGCATGGGAGGGGAAAAAAAAAAGCAAAGAAGGAAAACTCTGTAAGAAGAATTATCTACTAATCAAAAGCCAAAGGGCATTCTGAGCATAAAATTCAGTGCTATGATGCCAATGACCTTGGATACCCTTCCCTGTTCTTTGACAGAAGCTCAGTCAACTCTAGGAGGGATACTTCTGAGTTGTTTTCCTTAATTTCACGTATCCCTTGGGAATACATGGAATAGAGACATATCTTTAGGTAAGTCAGTGTTAGACAAAACACCTTAGAATTTTATTGTATGCTGTCTTTTGAGACTATTTGGCAAATTATTAATGCACTCAACCTACCAGTTACCCTGAAGCTGTTTCATCATGTTGGCTGTCTAAAGCCACCTCAGTCTGGAGCTCCAGTGGCACACTCCATGTGCAGTACTAATACAAAACTACAAGTCAGATATCAGTACCTGCAGCTTGAGACACACATGTGGCTTTCAGTTTGGAGCTCATTTAAACCACTGCCTCTTCTCACTGCAGTCTTTTGTGTATGTTCCTCTTATGGCTTTATGACAAATCACCCCAATACCTAGTGACTCCAAGGAACAATAAATTTGACATTTATCACAGTTTTCACAAGTCCAGGTCAACCAAGTGTCCTTGGCTGCATTCAGAGCTTGGACCTCTGAGGCCAGGGGAGTCACAGGTAGATCCACAGGTCCATTTCCTTAAGGTGGTATGTGCGTTCCAAACATGTGTTCAAGAGGGCTGGTTTGGGCTTCCTCACATACCATTTGGCTACTCAGGCTCCAAAGGCAAGTATCCTGGGAAAGATGGAGAGAAGCTAAATTACCTTTGCCAACCTAGCCTTGTGAGCCAGATAGCACCCTTCCTCTGCTTTGCTCATCTGTGTCCACCTGGATCCAGATTGACTACTCGCAGTCTGCCACTTGATAATGGAGAAATAGGACCTAGAAAAACACAGTAGATAGGAAATATCATAGCCTCCTTTTTAAAAAAGAATTTTTAACTTTTACTGTTTTATTTTATGAGTATGGGTGTTGTGCCTGTATGTGTGTCTGTACCACATGCATGCACTGTCGCGTCCCCCTCGACCAGCAAGGATGACGCAACTCGCAAAAGCTCTTCTCCAGCAGTTTATTCAGGTCCCTTGAAAACAGTCTTCCGAATACCCGGGCAGACCCAACCCACAGGCTAAATACTATATGAACAGCCAATCAAGTAAAGCCACGTGGTGCTATCTTAGAGGCCCACGTATGCGGAAGCAAGCCAGGTCAGCGGTCTTAACCAAATATGGGCTTGTTTACCACCGAGAGCGCTCACCGTCGGGCTGGTGGAAGGCGGAAACCGGCGCCATCTTTAGGGCGCAGCACGTCGCAGCTCTCTACAGTTCTCCCTTTTTTATTTTTATTTTTTAAAGTTGGTAGAAGTCCCTGGAAAGGCTTCGTAATCCCCCTATCTGGGGATCTCACAGTGGGCCTGAGCCTGTAGGAGGGCGGTGCTCAAACTCTTACCCGTCTCTGGGTCAGCCTCCCCACTCGGGACTGCCCTGTCTTAGGTGGCCGAGACTTACCCGTCAACTCCGTCACTGACTTGCCAGACCCTAATATCCGTGGAACGAATACCTCAGTGGGCAGGGACTATGCTCAGTGAAGATTTAAGGCTTCACGGCAGCGAGTCATGCCTGAGGGGACTGGCCCGCCTCAATGGCGACAAGGGCTTGTATAATCATGGCTGCATTACGCTTTTGTGTGGCTCTCATTTTGTAGATGCACCATAGGCAAAACAGAGAGGCTAGTATCATTAGTATCGCCAAAGAGCCTACGCCCACCCACTCCTTAAGATGATCCATAGCCGTCTGTATCCAGGAAGTCAAACCAGTAGCCAGGCTCAGATCCACCCGAGTGGAATTGATGTGGACGATTGTTGCTCTCAGCTCTCTCATCAAACTTTCAAATTCAGCTGACCAATCCTGTAAGAGGAACTTTGACAATTGTCTAGACAAATTAGCAGCCTTTCTAAAATTTTGATACTGCACGGAAGTAACACACAAACCTTGCATTTTCCACTCACACCCCAATTGTGCTAGTTGCCAAAGAGAATCAATCTGCTCTTGTATTAAATCTATGCATTGATTAACTATCATAAGACCTCCTTTGAGATGAGAATTCATAGAGGTCTGAGTATCCAATGCCTGTGCCACAGTGGCTGAGATGTTATTCAGGGCATTGGCAGTCTGTATAGAACTAGACAAGGCAATAGCTGAGGCAGTAGCTCCCACAGCAGCAATAGTGATGGCAGTAACAATAGCTGCAGTGATGCCAAAATCTCTTTTAAACCTGAATAGCATCATGGTATTAGGAGCCTCTATAGGAACTGGTACATATCGAGGCATTCTAGTCACCACAGCCACAGGAAAGGCTGTGGCATTCCAGCATAGGGCATAAAAACATATGCCCGGAGTGCATACTAATTTTTCTTCACCCAAGGATGCACTCCCATTACTTGCAATCCACAGAAAAGGAGGCCAGAGACATACTGGCGAGGCTGAAAAGTTCTTGTTGCGGTAAGAATGAAACAAAGAATTCCAAGTACCAGAGCCACTACCGCTAGAAAAATCCAATTTGGTAGCGGACCCTAGGGAAAAATTACCTCTTTGATAAACTCCTCCCCCAAGCATAATGACAGGTCCCAAGTCCATGCAACTTCCATTTACCCCACACAAAAGCCACAAATCAAAAGGATTGGTGGCAGTCTGCTGAGGATCCCTAGTAGATATATCAAGCATTTGATCTTTGATATGTATGTAAAGGACATTGTAATGACCCCACGCCCAGTAGCCAACCAGGCTGGTGCCATACCCATCCGGTATCCTTTTCTCAGAGATGGGAAACTAGGATACCAACCCATATGCAATCAAACATGCCCTTCTTGAAGTCGCTAGAAGCTGACCCCAAGTGCAGTGCTTAGCCTCGCATCCTGAGCGTGATGATAGCTTAGTCCTTTAGGACAGTCAACCAAGCTTGTGGCTGTCTAGCCTCCAAGGCAGCAAAGGCTTGCACCAGCATGGCATTGCTTCTCCTCTGTGAAATCCTCATCTTACAGATACACCATAGGGCAATGAAACTGACTAGGAAGAGCATGCCTCCTAGGGCACCCATTCCCACCCATTCCTTCAGATGATTCATGGCTCAGAGGATCCATGTTGACAGTCCTTCAGCAACAGAGACATCAACCCGGGTGGAATTCACATGCACGATGGCAGTTCTCAGATTCTGCATCAGCTTATCAAACTCGCCAGACCAATTTTCCTGTAAGATACTGAGAGAGTTGCTTAGACAAATTTGCAGCTACAGTATAATTTTGATATGGCACAGAGATCACACACAAACCAGTCATTTTCCACTCACAGCCAATCTAGGCCACCTGCCACAATACATCCAAGGCCGTGGCTACATTGGCTGACAAATTATTCAAGGTAGCGGCAGTCTGCACTGAGGCATCCAGGCTTCCAACCCCTTGTTCTTATAAGGGGTGATAGCTGCTTTACATTCCTTTGTACATTGCTCATACACAAGTTGTTTAATTAAGGGCATTGCCAAATCAGGGTCTCCAAATACCCTTCCAGCTGCTTCAACCATTATAGCCACAAAGTCTGAGAAAGGCTCCAGGGGATCCTGAATAACCTTGGTTAGATTGCCATTCACTTCCCCTTTGTTAGGCAATGATTTCCAAGCTCTGGTTGCAATTAAATTGATTTGCTCAAACACCTGAGCCGGATACCCAGTTTGTTGTTGAGCATATCGACCTTGCCCAAGAAGCATGTCCACATCCCAGGCTGGGTTTCCTGCTGCATGATTAGCAGCAGCTTGTTCATTAGCAAACTCAATCAAGCAAGCCTTCCAATCTAAATACTGTCCAGAGGACAGGCAGGCACGTGCCAAGCTCATCCAGTCACTAGGAGTCATGCAATAACGATGAAGAGCTTCCACCTGAGCTACAGTGCCTTTGCTAACATTTTCAGACTCTGAGCTATCTTCTTCCAAAGTATCTTTCCCAGATTTGACCGAGCGCTCCTCTTTTAACTGCTCTAATGCCTCTTGTCCCTTTTCCACAGCCTTGCAATATCTCTGATCTTCTAAACAACTATGAACAAGTCTCCAAATAGGCCGTGCTCCTCCCTGCAATGTACCTTGCTCCCAGGCAAAATCTAGATCTCTCCCAAGCTTATCCCAGCAACTGATAAAGGCCAGCAAGGCTAGCATTCGCTCCATTTCTGTGAGGCACTCTCTGCTTTCCTCACCTTGCTCTGCCAGTTGTGTCTTCTACTCGTCCGAATCACAGAACTTTATTGCTCCCTCCCGGAGACCTTATTGCCTCTTTACCGAGGTCCTTATTGCTCCCTCCGGAGACCTTATTGCCTCTTTACCGAGGTCCTTATTGCTCCCTCCGGAGACCTTAT
>CAJQZJ010001008.1:194038-242414 GCA_907164525.1 Lophiomys imhausi
TATTGCCTCTTTACCGAGGTCCTTATTGCTCCCTCCGGAGACCTTATAGTTCGCAACTTCCCGCGAAACTTTACCTTTTGTTCGCAATCTCCGTGAAACTTTACCTTTTGTTCGCTATCTCCGCGAAACTTTACCTTTTGTTCGCTATCTCCGCGAAACTTTACCTTTTGTTCGCTATCTCCGCGAAACTTTACCTTTTGTTCGCTATCTCCGCAAAACTTTACCTTTTGTTCGCTATCTCCGCGAAACTTTATTGTCCTAATTTATCCCAGGAACTTACCAGCGCTGCCCCTGACTGCAGGAGTTCTGAGTCTTTTTTGGGTCCCCGTACGGGCCACCACTTGTCGCGTCCCCCTTGACCAGCAAGGATGACGCAACTCGCAAAAGCTCTTCTCCAGCAGTTTATTCAGGTCCCTTGAAAACAGTCTTCCGAATACCCGGGCAGACCCAACCCACAGGCTAAATACTATATGAACAGCCAATCAAGTAAAGCCACGTGGTGCTATCTTAGAGGCCCACGTATGCGGAAGCAAGCCAGATCAGCGGTCTTAACCAAATATGGGCTTGTTTACCACCGAGAGCGCTCACCGTCGGGCTGGTGGAAGGCGGAAACCGGCGCCATCTTTAGGGCGCGGCACGTCGCAGCTCTCTACAATGCACCACCTGCAGAGACCAGAAGAGCATCGGATTCCCAGGACTGGAATCACAGACAGTTGTGAGCCTCCATATGGATGCTGAGAATTGAACCCAGGTCCTCTGGAAGAGCTACCAGTGTTCTTAACCATTGAGCCATCTCTCCAGCCCCTTTATCCTCTTATTAAAACTATAACTTCCTATAATGCTCCTCGTGTCTTTTCTGTCAGCATTCCTCTTGGTGCCCTTTATCCATTCTGAATGATGAGTGTCTCTTTTTTGATGTGCCCTCAGTACCTGAAAGTTTGGAATAGTGATGGAGCTCATGGTCCCTCCCTAGCCCTTCTGCCACACTGGCAGCCATTAAATTAATCAGGCCTTCCCACCAAGCCCACCCCTGCTCTCCAGGATAATATATAGATTCTGAGATGCCTACATACAGGTCTTAGACATATCCTCAGTTTATATTTTGTATCATATCATTACAAAATGCTTATAAATTGGTGAAGAGCCTTCATACCATACTCACTCAATCAAAAAACAGGTAGACAACTTAATTTTTAAGAAGATTCTTTTTTATTTTTATCCAGCTTATAATAGCTAGCTTTTCTATAGAAAAGTAAATCTCTGTTCAAAGGGGTTTGTTTGTTTTGAAAGACACTGTCTCCCTATGTAGCCCAGGCTGGCCAAGAAACCCCTGTATTCCTTTTTGAGCTTGACAAAGTCTGGGATTGCAGGCATTTAAATAAATATTTTAAAATATTTCTTACATTAGCAGATAAATGAAATAGATATTAGCATATATTCATATATAAATAACCCTTATAGTCAGCTGGGTGGTGGTGGTGTACACCTTTAATCCCAGCACTTGGGAGGCAGAGGCAGGTGGATCTCGGAGTTCGAGACCAGCCTGGTCTACAGAGCAAGTTCCAGGACAGCAGGTCTACACATAGAAACCACCTGAAAAAAACCAGAAGCAAAACCAGAATCCTTTTAGTCAATATGTTATTTTTTTTTTTGTTGGTCTTGGAATGCTTAATAGAAAGGAAGTCAGCACAGTCCTATGCATTACCCATAGAGTCAACATACTATGACAATTCATTTTAGGGTGGTGTCTACTTTGTAAGGAGTTTTCTAAACTACAGAATATTGATATTTATGAAAATACCAACAATCTAGAAACTCATACAAAGCTTTAATCAAGTTTATGATTAAATAGTTACTTGAGCACTCACTGTGTTTGAAGAGTTTGGTTGAGCATAGTACTGGAATTCACGGGTACTGATTTTCTGCTTTTTCTACATCCTGTTAGAAATTGGTCAAAGGGTAAAGCTGAAAGTCCCAGCTTAAATTAGCTTAGCACCGATCCTGCCCTTTTAGTACAGAAAGAAAACAAGCAGTGATTCTTACTGTAGGGAAGTTCGTCTTACTACTCCCAATGGGGTTGTAGTGCACCGTCACTGTTTTCCAGAGCTCTTATTTTCTGTGGCTGAATGAAGCATGCGTTGGCAGAGTTAAACATTGTTTATTAATTTTCCTTAGGGTTTGACTTCGGTGTGCGTCAGAATGGTGAACGGGTTAACCACGTTAACCTTCCTCCATGGGCTCGCAATGATCCTCGGCTGTTCATCCTCATTCACCGGCAGGCACTAGAGTCTGACCACGTGTCCCAGAACATCTGTCACTGGATTGATCTGGTGTTTGGCTACAAGCAAAAGGGAAAGGCTTCTGTTCAAGCCATCAATGTTTTTCATCCTGCTGTAAGTGACTCTAAAAAGACTGTGCATGTGATAAGTTAGGACCTGAATATTTTAAGATTGGCTGTTAATCTATTTCATCAAAGGGGCAGTTAACACTAAGCTGTTTCTACTACTAAGCAACACTTTTTAGGTTTTATCTTTGATCTATTTAAAGGTGTCTTAGATGCTATAGTTAGGGGTTCGCCAAGACCACTCTCATATTTAGTGACTTACTAAATAAATGTATAGACTCAGTTTGCAGCTCTGATTTATGACAGTGAAGGACACAAAACATAACTGACCAAAGGAAACAAGCAGTAAACAAAGTCTAGATGAAGTCAGACACTCACACCTGACTCCTCCCATTAAACCACAAACAGCGTGCTCACTTTCTCCAGGAGCTTTGATGACACACGTGCAGTGAGTGATTCCTGCCAGGGAAGCTGCCTAGAGATTCAGAGTTCAGTATCTCTTTGAGAATGGTCTCTTAGAAACCGTCTGCCTAATGTGTGCTGAAATTCTAGACCATAAGGAATACAAGTGTTGAGCCTCGACCACATTGTTTGCGTAGTGTAGGCAGAGTGAGCTCTACTTGTTACCTAAGAAATGGTGGGAAGATTCCTGAAATCAGCTCTCAGACACCAGGCGAGACAGCAGCTTTGCAAGGAGAGTGGGCAGCTAGCTGAGTTAGGTCTTTTCTGCCTGCTACTCTGAGTGCCTGTTATGGTTTTTGGAGGACATCATTTTTCTTCTTGACAGAGACATTACATTTGCCTTATTAGAAAATATGAAAAATGTAACTATCAAAAAGAAGAAAATATGAAAAATAAGGTTTGCTTTCAGCATCTAGAGATAAATATCAAAACCACCTTCAAGGCTTTTTTCTATACCTGCATATTATCATAGTAGTTTAATTTGTTAATCATGTTCTTTAGATCTTTTCCTCTCTGAATAATACAGTCTTAAATGTATTTAAGTTAGGAGGTGTCATTCTCCATGACTGTAATGGCTACTACTATCAATATCTAAGACAGCTTCTAATTCCCTAGAAATAGAGTTGTTAATTTGTACATGTACTAATTTATGTTTCTGTGTAGACTTAGAAAACATTTACTATGCTAGGCCCTTGGGGCACAGAGGTAACTAGGGTGAGTACCATAGAAGGAAGGTGAGTCGGGTGGGCTGACTGCATATGTTAGGAATGTTCCAGTGACGTGGGTGAGAGGATACGTCTGATGAAATAGGAGGCGAAAAGGCAGAACACAAAGAGAAAGATATTCCTGACTGTCTGCTGGGTACTCAGTGCAGACCAACAGATCAGCTGTTATCCATTGCATGACACGTGACTTCTCCAGATTTCCACTTAGCAAGGTGAATTGACTGACTGTGGACTTGACCTGCACTGTTGGCTGTGTAGATGATCCAGATCTGAGAGTGTTTCTAACAAATACAGCTAAGTGTACACCCGAATCCTTACAGATAGTTTGCATCTGAGCTTGTTTGTACCAGAGACGCATGCCCAAAGGTGGTCCAAAAATAGAATTCTCTCTTCAGTCCATCATTGTCTGTAATTATTTTGGACACCTCAAGGTATCCTTAGAAGGAAGAATAAAGCAGTCTCTATGAAGGCTCTAGTAGAATATGGCTTTGAAGAGGAGATCAGGTTTTTTTTTTTTAATTTTAAATGAGAGCATTTTATCATTTGGTTTACAAATAAGAGTTTTACAAGAAAAGTAGAGGAAAAATACCTTTTCCTTCTACCCACCATATGTTCCTCATTGGGGACTCCACAAAAAACAAAACAAAACAAAAAAAAAACCAAAAAACAAAAAAAAAAAAAAACAAAAGCCAGAGATTAACAAGAAAAAAGTATGAAGACTTACCTAGCACACACTTTCATAACATCTGGCCCTTCCTAAGGGAAAGGAAGCCCTCCACAAGTGCCCAGACCTGAGATTGTATTCTAGAGCTGATGAGAGTGGAACATTATGGAGTTTGTGACAAAATAAAAGCAATATTAGCCAAGCAGGTGAATGGCAAATAGTGAGGCCTTTGGGCTCACGTCCATCCTCTGTGTGTTCCTTCAGTCTTCAGACATGAGACTGCTTCTTTCCTCCATGGAGGAACAGGTGGTACTTCCAACTTGCTTCAGGAAATGGTCAGAAATCCCTCTCTAGGTTTTTTTTTTTTTTTGGTTTTTCGAGACAGGGTTTCTCTGTGTAACAGCCCTGGCTGTCCTGGACTTGATTTGTAGACCAGGCTGGCCTCGAACTCACAGAGATCCGCCTGCCTCTGCCTCCCAAGTGCTGGGATTAAAGGCGTGAGCCACCACGCCCGGCCCTCTCTTGGTTTTAAGAGCTAAGTCTTCCCTCACATTCATTCTTCAGTTCAAAATCCTGCATATGTCCAGGCACCATGTTCTGAGGTACCATGTTCTGAGCTGCTTTCATATTGATCCTGAAAGGCAACATTTAGAGCAATTATTATTTTAAATATTAACCTCAGTATACCAAGTTCTGTGCACATTTTGCATCATCTTTTCAGTAATTCTTGCTTAAATCTATCTAGAGACTGAAACATAAAAGGTAATTCATCTAACTTGAATGTTTTTCCCTAAGTCTTTGAGACTTTAGTATTCTAAAAAGTACAGTAACCATGAGGGTTATTTAACTTCTGAAGTGCCTTGGAAATGTTATTTTGACACTTGTAAAAATGTTATATTTAGGTACACGTGTGAAGACTGCTATAACTGATTAAATGCTAAAACCTGGGACATTCACAGGGGCATGCACAGCACTAATGGCCAACAGATTTACAACAGAGAAGTGCACAGAGTACATAGGACAGACGGTCAGAGGCACAATGCCAAGAAGGAGCATGGCGTTTCCAGAACCCCCCCCCCCGGGCCTTCCTTGGTGCCTTTTCACACCACTGGTGGTCTCCATTGTGAGCTCACTTACCTGCTTTGCAGCATAACTTCACCTTTGCCGCGTTCCATGTATTACCTTGGACAAGCCGTTTCCTCAGTAGTCTACTTCATGCCTTATATGGCATTCTCAGGCCTTAAATTTGAAATGTTTTATAAACCACCTAATTAACACCAACTAGACAAGATATATTATTTTGTTCACACATCAGAAATATTGGTTATTGTTACTATCTAATCCCAGTAAAAACCAGTATGGGTGAGTTAACCAGATCAGAAACATTTTTAAATCATTTTCATTCAAAATAAATTACCATTACTTAAAAAATGAAGCAAGCTGTTTCCTTTTCAGCACCATGACTGATTCTAATGTCCCACTGCTGGTGCCGTGTTCTTTGGCTTTCTCTCTGCAGACGTACTTTGGGATGGACATCTCTGCAGTTGAAGACCCGGTGCAGCGGCGGGCTTTAGAGACTATGGTGAAAACCTACGGGCAGACCCCTCGCCAGTTGTTCCACACAGCCCATGCCAGCCGACCTGGAGCCAAACTCAGCATTGAAGGAGAACTTCCAGCTGCTGTCGGCTTGTTAGTACAGTTTGCTTTCAGAGAAACCCGAGAACCAATCAAGGAAATCACTTATCCGGTATGTTACTGTGATTTCAGTGAAATTCAGCAAAACTTGATTGAACTCCTGCCATTCCCCTCACCTAACTATGAGGATGCAGACATGCAGAGTGTAGTCCTAACCTGTAGATATGCACCAGTTGGTGCAGACATGCAGAGTGTAGTCCTAACCTGCAGATATGCACCGGCCGGATGCAGACATGCAGAGTGTAGTCCTAACCTGCAGATATGCACCAGCCGGATGCAGACATGCAGAGTGTAGTCCTAACCTGAAGATTTGCACCTGCTGGATGCAGACATGCAGAGTGTAATCCTAACCTGCAGATATGCACCAGCCGAATGCAGACATGCAGAGTGTAGTCCTAACCTGCAGATATGCACTAGCCAGATACAGACATGCAGAGTGTAGTCCTAACCTGCAGATATGCACCAGCCAGTGCAAGACAGGCAGGGGCAGCCAGGGCATGGCCTGTGTGTGCGGTGAATGCATCAGTGACATGGACAGAGTGCCCTGCAAACCCAGGGAAAAGAAGCATTGATTGGGGCAGACAGCAGCTGCCTCAGGGAGCACAGAAGAGTTATTACAGGGAAAGCCTCACCAAGCAGAATTCTAAGTAAGATGTGCAAATAAAAGGGG
Organism: Lophiomys imhausi; assembly: GCA_907164525.1. Taxonomy (NCBI): domain Eukaryota; kingdom Metazoa; phylum Chordata; class Mammalia; order Rodentia; family Muridae; genus Lophiomys; species Lophiomys imhausi. The sequence goes on from CAJQZJ010001008.1 coordinate 200,599, forward strand.
CCAGCTGGTACCTGTGTAAGTGACACAGATGGGTCCAGCCACCATCTTCAATCAAAAGCACTAACCAGAGGTACCTCCCCAGATTGTAGTAATAGAAAATACTGTCTCTAAAAATAGGAAGTAGGCATAATTTTTCTTTCCAATTGAAAGCTAAAGCAAGCAGGCCTTAAAAGGAAAAAGAATTTTAGTCTTCACGTGAGTTCTTCATACAAAAGTAGCATAAAATACTAGAACTTAAATTGTAGAATGTTGCAAAGCATTTGTAGAAGAGAGCCACTGAAAATAAAAAGGGAAGAGACATTAAAAATTAATCAAACAGTATGCCTCAACTGCACTAAGCTGTGGTCCAATTTCAGTGAAGAATTTTCACAGACCTTGTTTTGAAAATGTTTTGGAAGGATATTGCTTAAATATCTTAGAACTATAGGTTCTAAGGTAAATTTTTTGTGCATATAGCTCACATCTGTGAGTTTTGCGTGTTAAATGCAAAACAGAACCCATTAGATTACTAGAGTCAACCTAACAACATTTATTAATAGTGGTGTTCTTTTAAAACCAAATCACCAATATTGAATTTTGTAGTGGAAAGCTAGATTTTTATTTTGTGGATTTAAAGGCTCATGAGTCCTGTTAGTCATTACCAGGGTTGCTATTTTTAACAATATTTTAACATGTCTGAATAATAAATATATTCCTGAAATTTAATGAATCCCATTTAATTTACTACTATACTTACTGGGTGAGATGTTGTTGGCTTTTGGGGTTTGATGTTTGGGTGATTTTGTATTTTTGAAACAGGGTCTCTGTGTAGCCCAGAGCAGCTAATTGCTGAAGAACCTCCAGAGTGCTAGATTGCCTTATCCTCCTAGTGCCAAGCTATACTGAATACCTGAACTATGCTCAGTGCTAATCAGCTGCTTAAGACTAATAGTATGTAAACGCACTAGGCAGTTTACCCACTGTCATTGGGAGCACAGTACCAACCTGCTTCATTCCCACCGTAGGACCGTCACACCAACTGTTCCCTCCACCAGACCCATCCCCACATACATCCCATTTGGCTCTCTCATTTCAGTAAAGCCTATGTTCAGATAACCTCTCCTCTGACAGTCTTCCCTGACCCCCGTGTCTAAGCCATCAGCTCCATTGTTCTTAGTCTTCTCCTCTTACTTTGCTTCGGAACACTTTGACTCCTAACACACATGCAAGTGCTTGTTAACTGTGCCTCTCCATCCCTACCTGAATGCAATGCCATTGGAAAAGGATGTTGTCTGACTTGTCACTGTCTGTGTTTCCTAGGGCAGTGCTTGGCACACAGTGGGCATTCACTATTTTACTAAATAAGTGACTTCTCAGGCAGGTTCTTTAGTGTTTGGCTTGCTTTTCCTTCTGTATGATGTGCAGTGGCATTTATGCCACAGCTTTTCTTTGTTTGAACCACAGTGGGACCCCCCACACAGTGCTGTACCATAGCCTTCAGGCAGCCGCTCCACAGGCTCTGACACACAGCAGCAATGCTGTGCTCAGGAGGGTCCTGCACACACCCCAGCTGCACTTGTGTGAGCTTCTGCTCACTGTAGAAGGTGCATTCAGAGCTGTAGGAGCATCACTTGGAAAAGGCACTCTTTCTTTATGTACAAGGTACAATGTAAAACACTTAGCCATCATACAATGGTTAGTGTTTGTGTTTAACTCAAAAATGGTTAGCTTTGTATATAACTCAAAAAAGCTTAAACTCTGCAATTATATGAGAGTTTTCAGGCAAGGAATTATAAACAATCAGTCATAAGCAGAGTCTGACACCACTTTTTACTGACTTTATATAGATAGGCTGAAGGCCTTAGGAAGAAAACGTGTTCTCAAAATACCTGTTCTAGCCTCTCTCTTCCCACAGGAGCAGTCCTGCTGCTCAGCCTTCCCAAAGGGGCCTACTCCAAGACTCCTCCATGCCACTTAACACTGCATATTACTCTGTCCCCTAAACGGGCTAAATCAGAAGAAATAGAGCACTGACTGCCATGCTTTTTTAAACAATAATATGTAGGCCAACAGGGCCTGCTTCTTCATTCAGATAAAAAAATTACATAAGCAAAGTACACTGAAAATTATTTGCTGTTTTATGGAAACAACTGGAATTTGTTTAGTGTGTTATCTTCATTAGATTTGGGTAGCACTTCCTCTGAAAAATTGAAAGTATAAAACTAAAACTTTTAAATGTCTAAAACCAAGAAAATATATTAATAACAAGAGATTAATAGAGTCTAACAGTCAAAAAGACAGTGGAAGAGTAAAGGTATTAGGGGAAACTCTGAGAGCTGTTTTCTGCCCTTCCTAGACTTTCTTCTTGATAATTGCTCTTACTTAGATGGAGGAAGGGTTTGGTGTCTGTTCACAGCAGGGGTGTGCCCATCCTTGCTAGTGTCTTCCCTCACCTTTCCATATTCACAGCCTGCTGCCCCTCAAGCACATCTCTTCCCTGGTTCTCTTGGACAACACTGTCTTCTCCAGGATTTCCTAGCCCTCTCTGGAGCAATGAATACTCTAACCTTCTCCATATATTCTAAAAAAAAAACTCTCTGAGCATCCATGAGAAACTGCTGTGCTTCCGTCATTCATGTAGCAGGGGTCCCTTGATTCTAAAACTTGTGACTAAGTGAATTCTTCCATGCTCTTATATCTTCACTTCTGTCATATGTACATGTGACTTGTCACAAATCTTAGATATTTTAGCTAAGAGAAATGTGTATAGTAAAGCTTCTTTTCTCTGCTTGAATTTCAAAATTGTTTGAATTAACAACCCACATTTCCTTCAAGCTAGGCCAGAATCACAGAACAAAAATCAAATAAGGAACACTTTTCTATATGGTAAACATGGGGAAGTAAAATACATAACATAATTCTTACCCTCAAAGAGTTTGTAATCGAATTATTTTCTGTTTAGAATTTACATTGTAATTAATAATCATAACCTTTTATTTAAAAAAAGTCATAATCTTCACTTTCCTTCATTTTAGAGCCCTTTGTCGTGGATAAAAGGCTTGAAATGGGGGGAGTACGTAGGTTCCCCCAGTGCTCCAGTCCCTGTGGTGTGCTTCAGCCAGCCCCATGGAGAAAGATTCGGTTCCCTCCAGGCCCTGCCCACCAGGGCCATCTGTGCCTTATCTCAGAACTTCTGTCTCCTGATGACCTACAGCAAGGAACAAGGTAAAGGGAGCATAGTGGGGTCAGTCTGGGAATCCTTTACGAGATTTAACTTTCTGTAGTTCACCTGTGCTGCTGCCTTGTTTGTCTTGTAATGTTGCACAGTCTTTGGTGAAAAGGTCTGTTCAGAATTGTAGTCACTTAACGCAAGCGAGGCATTAAAATGTAGAACATAAAAAATTGAGAATTAGATGCAGTAGTGCAATTCAAAAGGAATATTTGAGGAACAAATGTCTTGCTCACAGGATGAAAACATGGTTAGTCTGATAGAACTATACACATTCAAACTGTCAATCCCCAAAATGGACACATGTGTTTAAACAGATTTGTTACCTCAAAAGGTGCAGCTTGGGTTAATCATATACATGGGAGTGATAAGTGTAAACACATGCCCTGAAAAGCAGCTCTTCTGGTCCCCACATCCAGCTCAGTGGCAGTGAAATGTGGAACAGGACTAGGTAGTGGGGAATCACTTCATATTTCAAAGTGTCACCTAAACACTGCAGAACTGACTACATTTTCCCCTCAGCAATCCCTCTGTCCTTCCTGCTAACATTCTCTAGTGTAGAGGCTCTCCTGAATGGCTGAAGATACTCATGGTCATGTGAGGTTGCTGAACACTAGTGCATGTGGCCGGTGGTCCTCTTTTAAGCCTCCTGTGTCAGCATCCTTTCACTCAGCATTATGTAATTTAAATGTGTCCCCCATAATTCTCAACCTATTTTTATCGCTACTTTTATCGCTAAATCCCAGGCCCTTGATGGGCCTCAAGAGCTATGTGCATTCTGTAACTTCTCTGTCGAGTGGGCTTGGATTCATCAGTCTAGGTGTGTGCACAAAGATACTTACCCCGTAGCCTCGGGAAGCACAGTGTCTTAGTTTGTATCCATGCTCTGCCCTCTACTACCTGAGACCTTCCAGATCCTGGCTTTTGATCTATAAAAATAGGAATACCAAATGGCCTCTCTCCCAGAGTGATGTATTTGTGAAGACTCAAACTGATGCATGCGCATGATTAGCAGAGGGCCTGGATCATTGTAAGTATTGGTACTTACAAGAATCTCTTCCCTCCTGGACCAGGGATTGTCAGTGTTCAAAACTTTGACCTAAACCGGAACAGTCCACAGAAGCATCCCAGAGAGCAAGGACTGACCCCTGACTACACCTTGCAGATGGGTGTTAAGAGTCCTGCTTGCAGCTGGACATGTTGAGTGCTAATGTGTAAACGGCATAGCCCTGTGTGGCTGACAGCCGCACAAGGTGTACTTAATGATCTTAAGACCACCGTAGGCCACCTTCTTGTGAACTGCCCCTCAGAACCGCCTGAATGCTTTGCCACTAAGCACACTTTCTCTGTCCCATCCCCAGCACCTCGTGAACCTCTAGGGCTTGAGTCCAGACCTACATGCACCCAAACTGCAATTCTCTCCTGTTAAGAATACACCATTACATAAAGTTTCTTTTTCTAAAAGGAAAAAATGAAAATCGGAAGTCCAATTAATTGATTACCAACCATGTAATCAATGATGATTTACCATTTAATCAATCGTGGTCTTTAGTGCCGAGTCAAGTAAACCCCAGTCAGAATACCCCAGTGAGAAAGAAAATTTCCCACCCATTAGTCCTATGAGATGGATAGACTGAGGGGTCTCCGACCTTGGCATGTGGCTTATTCCAGCAGCTCATATGTAGAAGAACTTGTATTTTGTGAGCATATCTCAAATCTTTAGTTGTGAAACTGATGCCTACATTTGACTATTAAAAAATATATATGTGTGTGAATTGTATTTTCAGTGTGCTGCTAATTCATTTAAGAACTGTTAGTTTGTTCATCTACATGCTGTGTGTCCTGTGAGGTTCTGGAATTAATAAAGTACATTCTCTCTCCTAAAACTCTTATGTTACTTTAAGCTTTGCACATTTGAAGGGCAGGCATTGCTCCGTCTTCCTGATGTATTTACTGTGATGAAGGGCAGGCATTGCTCCGTCTTCCTGATGTATTTACTGTGATGGCACATGTATAGACAACAGAAAGTTCCAAGAATGAACACAGAATGTCCAAGTCTTTATGCCAACATGGCATAATACTATGCTATAAAAACAAATAAAAGACCAAAACCCTCTTGAATGGTAGTCTGCCATGCCAGATCCTACAACTGACCAGAGTGAGTCTCTAGTTCAGGGAAGGTAGGCTTCTCCACAGCACGGTTCACTTTCCAGTGTTCAAAGTTGTTCATGATGACTACTCAGGAGTATATATCTAAAAAGTTTTTGAACAAGTATTTAGTTCATGTTTCCTTTTTAAAGAAAAAGAGCATCTCAGAGCATGAATAGAGTAAACTTTATTATTATTGTCTTTATAAAAATTTAATTGAGAAGATATTCCCACCATTAGGACTAAAACTAAGACTATTCTATCTTGGAAAGATAAGGATATATTGCCTGAAAGGAGTATATATTCGGCTACATCAATGCCAGCCTTTAACTTGCCATTGTCTGGGCTGTCAAATGATACTGTAGCGACAACTAAATGCTTGCTTTCCCCTTCTCTTGAGGTGTGAGAAGCATGAACAACACAGACATTCAGTGGTCTGCTATCCTGAGCTGGGGTTATGCTGACAACATCTTACGGTTGAAGAGTAAGCAGAGTGAGCCACCGATCAACTTCATACAGAGTTCACAGCAGCACCAGGTAAGCTTGGGCGTAAGGACTGCATGCTGACTAAGCTCGGTGTCTTGGGAAGGAGTGAAGAGTCCAGCTGACACTGGCTTTACTTACTGCCAGCCTAGAAGCGACTATTTGCAATAGATGTCCTGGTTCTTGCTCATCCGATTAGGCCCACAGTTTGGTTTTTGCTTATTTCTTCATTGAGAGTTGTCATGAGCACCTCTGTGTATCAACCTGGTGCCCAGTGTTTAAACAAAATGAGCTGCTTTCATCCTGGATCCGTTTGCAACTAGGTCATTTTCTGTCACCATAGCATCATCTCATTACCTGGTTTTCCCTAAGTAGCCCAGGTATTCAGCCTCTGATGAAGCAGGAGGACAGTGGCCTCATCTCCCAGAGCTGCATTAAGCTCCCAGCTTTGATAGCCACTGACTATATTATCTTTGGCAGACAACTTAGCCTTTCCAAACTAGAGTGTCTTTCTTCCCCTTTAAAACTGCATTTATTCAATTTACATTGATCCCTCAGAAAGCCGTTGTAAACATGCCGCTAAAATTTATAAAATTTGTCTGCTGGGCATGTCTTATAGACGTATGGTACTGCAACCGCCATCACAGGCTCTGAATTGAACACACAAACACTACCTGTTCATTTACGCTGACATGCTCCTGTCCCTGGAATCCTAGCAGCTGGGGAAACTTCTCTGGGAGTGGTTGGGAGCAGAACCAAAAATGGCTGTGCTGTGTTTTATAGGCCATTTTTTACTGGGCTTACCCAAAGTCAGCAGAGCCGAGACAGTGAAAAATAACCTTATTACAAATGTTAATAAGATTTTTTTTGTTTTGAATCATATTGGAGCATTTTATGCAAATAGAAATATGTATCAACACAAACAAGTGATGATGAATCATAAGAAAGCTGGCAGTATAATTAAATTGCAAATGAGTCTGCAAAATCAGTGAAAACACAAGAACACATTACAGAATAAGTATGTCCCTTGCTGCCTCCTTTATGGAATTGTCATGAATTGCAAAGGGAAAGAAAATAGAGTGGGAGCTAGATGTATACTATTAAATATCCTATTTCTGCAAATAAGTTGACCAATACATTCATGACTGGGTGTAGTCCTTGGTATCAACTGCTGCTGTCAAGGGAAAGCTGTGAGGCCACATGGAGAGCTGAGCCAAGCTTGAATGGTACCTCCATGGTTAGGAATGAAGAACTCTGTACCAAAGGAGTAATCCTTCACCTTTATCTTTCCTTCTCCTATTTAACACCATTTACAACTGTTACAGTGATACCTGTCTTTATATATGTGCTGCTTCCCCACAGAAGACAGAAAGAGAATGCATATAGACAAAAAATGTAGTCCAGCTTGGTGGCTTCCAATGCTTAATTAACTTAGATTGGAGGATCTTGAGTTCCAAGCCAACTTGGGATACACAATTAGACCCTATTTCAAAAAAAAAAAAAAAAGAAAAGACTAGTACATAAATGTTTGCAGCACTCATACATCACATTCATACTCAAGCTTGATCCTGTATTTTGTAAGCTGTGTAAATTTCTAAGGCATAAGTGTGTATAAAATTATAAAATTGTGAGCCTGGCGTGGTGGTACATGCTAATCCCAGCACTTGGGAGCCAGAGGCAAGTGGATCTCTGTGATCTCTGTGAGTTCAAGGCCAACCTGGTCTACAAAGAGAGTTCCAGGACAGCCACAGAGAAACCCTGTCTCGGGGGGGCGGGGGGGAATATATATATGTATAATTGTGAGACAGACAGACAAGCATGCACACACACCAGAAGCCAGCAGTGAGTGGCTGAGGACAAGGGGGATAAGGATTGTAGGGAGAATCTAGCTCAAGTAAATTAAAAGTCAACAAACAAATAACTAGAAAAATATATAAAATTATTCACTATTGTTTTAAAGATGTTGTAATCTGGAAACAATTGTTAAACATTTTTGCTAAAAATTGTTCAAAGTACTATGATTATATCTGCTTCTGCTCTGATCATATCAAATAAAATGTTTAACTGAAAGTTTATGATCATGTATTTTTATGAGAAGTTCTCAGAAAATGAGAAATTTCTCTTACTGCTTTGACACATGTTAGTCTCTGATTTGTTCTTTTCAAAGGTGACCAGCTGTGCCTGGGTGCCTGACAGTTGTCAGCTCTTCACTGGGAGCAAGTGTGGTGTCATCACAGCCTACACTAACAGGCTCACCAGCAGCACGGTAGGTCCCGGCTCAGTGGCACATGGTTAAGACCTTTATTTCATTGAGGAAAGCCTGGGTAACGTGAGGTATCCTTGTGTAAGGCTAACCTAAAACATATGTGTTAGCCCTTCCCTATCCTAGCTCCTAGGAAAGTCACAGACATCACTCACTGGATTTAGGTTTATTAAGAACAATGAAGAATTTTGAAAATAATCATAAAGGTCTTTTTTTGCTTCAGAGACATAATATTTTGAGTTATGGTCTGCTTTGCATTTGGGCTTTTTCATGATTGTCTTTGAGACAGGGTCTTACTTTGTAGCCTAGGCTAACCTCAGATTTTTGTCAGTCCTCTTGCCTCAGCCTTCTAAGTGCTGAGGTTCTAGGCATGAGCCACCAACAGCTTTTTTTTTTTTTTTTTTTTTTTGGCTTTTATGACATTTGAATCTTGTCTGTTTTCATAGTATCAACTTGAACATTTAGGAAAAGTATATATAACATGATTTCTATACTTTGTACTCAGAAGTGTGGAAACCCTAATATTGTCCTCTTAGTCTCTGGCTAAATTAGATAACAGCAAAATTTAAGTAGCTATCTTAATTCTGTTATTTACTAGAAAGCATTTTTTAAGCTGTCCACTGAATGTACAAGATGAGGTATTTAAATAATAAGACAGTCTTAAAAAAAAAGACATGTTATACAATGTTGCTTTTTAATTTTCTGTCTCCTTGCTTGAACCTTGTGGTACTGTTCAGGATGTAGCAAGTTAAGGTAATAATCTTTCTAATCTAGAATCTTCTCTGGTCTATTCTTTTCCATTACAATTTTTGGAATTATATTATTAAATATATTTTACTGATTGAAACTACTATTCCTAGCATAATATTACTTCCAAGTTCCTATGGTAATTCCCCTGACCCTGGGGGGGGGGGGGGCGTTAAATGTGACTATAATACTGTGTTTCTATCTCTTCCTAGAGGAGCTATCAGAATGCCTTAGCAGGAGTAATGGGCCCCTGTCAGTGCTCTGGGGAGACCCTGTAAAACCTGCAGGCTGAGATGGAGGCTAGGACTGGATGTATGGAAAGAGGGATAAGGGGACAGACTTCACAGGAAGGGTGCCAAGAAGGTTATTCTTAAATTCGGTACTACGGTGTGGAGAAAGGAGACCACCACAAATGTGGCACCAGCTTGCCAACGAGGGTTGGCAAATAATTTTCCGTGTAGTTAAGGCTGCAGTGGTAAGACTGAGATGGAAGACACAGAGCGGTCTATGGAGCCAGGCATGAGCGTCTTATATGCCACGGTCACTAAGGGACAGGAGTCCAGAAGTGCTGCAGCATGCAGAAAGTCTCCTTGTGATTTCTCCTTTTTACTCTCAACCCCTCACCCTATACAGTACCTCCAGTCACCTCAGTTTGTACTCTGTTGCCTGGCCCGACCTGCCTTAGGACAGCTGTCTGCTGAGCACCATGCAGAGTTGTCTTTTTAAAGCTAACTTCATCTTTGCTTTTTTGTTTTAGTTTTTTGCTCCATTTGCTTCTTGACAGGTTTAAACAGCCTTGTTCTTAGTTTTTCTCATTTCTGTATCTCTAATTATGTACCAATGCACTATATAGTAGCAGATTTTAAAAAGGATTAAGATGTCAGTATAGGAGTAATTACACACTGTTGTAACTATTTTAACTTAAATACAGGAAGACTTGTTTCATTTGGTTTTAAGTTGTAGCAGGCTGGTGAAAATCCATCTTGCCTACCATTTCTTTTTCTTTTTTTATTTTTTTTTTTTTGGTTTTTCGAGACAGGGTTTCTCTGAATATCTCTGGCTGTCCTGGACTCGCTTTGTAGACCAGGCTGGCCTCGAACTCACAAAGATCCACCTGCCTCTGCCTCCCAAGTGCTGGGATTAAAGGCGTGCGCCACCACCGCCCGGCAGCCTACCATTTCTTTTATATAATTTTCCTGAAAGCAGATTTTCCAGCTCATTGCTAAGGGTTTGCTTTCCTTCTAAGTAGTAGGTAATTGAGTTGTGAGAGTAGGAGTTACTACTTACCCAGTGTCAGAAATGAGCTTAGTTCTGTAGTTCTAGCAATGTTTGCTAAGAGCTCACTTAGATTTTCACAGATGCTGCTTCCGATGCCTTATCCCAGGGACTATCTCAGCAACCTGTCTTTCTGATTCAGCCCTGGCCCTGACTGTAAAGTCAGAAGGAGGTTTCTGACAGTCACTTTTTTTTCTGCAGCAGCCCCACCATGAAGGTTCTGTTCCTGAAAGCTTTTCTGTGTTCCTTCAGGGGGCTTTTACACAGACCAAGGATAGCCCCACAGTTCCACATAAGCAACACCAAAGTCCTTGTAGGAAGAATTTTCCAGGGGTTCTTATGAAATATCTCCCTTTGCTGGTAAACCACACCTAACTTTGGCTACTTAACTACTCAGCTTTCTGAGTCTTCTCACTGCCCCTTCTAAGATGCCTTCTAGTTAATGGTAGATACTGACTTCTTAAGGGATGGTTACCTGTAAGTCAGGTGACTTATAGAAGAATGTCTTCTGAATGTAATTGTTGTTCTTGAGACAGACTGCCTGGCATTATCTTTAACAAAGTAAAAAAGCAGACACTATTGGCTCAGAGTTTGAGAATGCATACATTAAAATAAGTATATACTGGCTATAAATTTAGACAAGTGTTAGTGCACCAATGCAGTGTAGAAGTCAAGACTTGTCAGGAAGAGTCCAGGGTCAGATACACTAGTCTCAATTGACATGCACTTCAGGTTCCTGGTGAGCAAGTGGCAGAGACTGAAGGTGGCAGAAGCCTCTAGGTGGCCAGGAGTCTCGAGGTGGCCAGGAGTCTTCTACTGGCAGAGGCAGTAGAAGAGATGTATCTCTAGGACTTGAGCCTGCTGTGTGCTGAGCGTGGATACAGGCCTGGAGCTGGAGCAGATGTGGGATGCTGTGTAAAGCGATTGGTCCAAGATGTCCTCTAGCCAGACTCTGCAGCATCTTCAGTCAGGGCCAGTTTAGTCTGCAAAGTCATAAGGCATTCCTGTGTTGTGATTGCCAAAGGTCCCAGGCCCTGGGGGAAAAATGGAAAATATACTGACTTTCTTCTGCAACAGACACTCCTGGATACCAGTGTCCTCAGCCCTGTTCAAGGCCTGTAGTTCTTGTGGGAACAGGGACTTGAACTGGGACAGTTTGCATATCTTTATATCCAGCAGGACCTTGGAAAGCCTGAAGACACAAACTTCCCAAGTCCTCATCAACACCACAGTCATCAGCATCAGGAGGGACATGCAGCCCCACCTCCGTCTGGCTTCATCCTGCTCTTTGGTGTCTGTAATGAAATGAGAACGTGTGTGTCCTTGAGGTTCTCTCCTGGGATCTCACTTTTGCCTGGAGTTTCTAGCCTCCATCTTCCCCTGTGAATCTTGTCCTGCTGCTCTGTTTGTATCACTGGATTTCCAGCTGCATCTAGAACAGGGTTACTATCTGTGATTCACTGTACTACTTTTAGCTTGGCCTGATGGGCTCCAGCTGATGTAGGGGAGGTGAAAATGCTATGGGAATTGACACTGGCCACGAGGGAAGTCTGAGACTAGGGAAATCCAGAGCAATACAGGACCAAGAGCTAGGGGAGCCACTGAAAGAGAAAGTTACAAGGACTTAGTCACCTAGGATATGGTGAAGCTAGAGAATTCCTACAGGAAGCTTAACTCAGGGGCAGCTTCCTCACACAGGGATGGTCTTGGTGACCTCTTGAGTGAACCCCAGACAGGGTACAGTAGGGGACTTGCTTTCTACAAGACGCCTTGTGCAGGTACAGGGAGGGACACCTAGGAGATGGCACCCTGGGAACATGGAGCTTCTTACTCAACAGGAGGTGACAAAAAAGAGGGGATGTGAGAGAGGAAGAGGAGTGGGAGTGGAAACACCAAGAGTGAAGTGCCATGGCCATGAGGCCCCACCTCCTCCCACTTTCTATGAGAAACATTATAGGTTTTCTTGCCTTTTGACTAGCAATTAAAATATATTCTACACCTAGTGTATCAATACAGACATTTCAAAACAAGGAGAACAAAAAGGCAAGACACAGAAGATATCTCAAGAATAAGACCATGAATACTTAACAAAGTTTGTAGACATGAAAAAGTACATGTGTGTATAGTTCTGGAGCGCAGAAATATAAAACGTACATGAGAATATAATTGCACAGGTAGGATAACAATAGCTTCTCAAAGGTGCATGCTTCATGTTTAATGCACTTTTATTTTAAAATCAAACTAAAAATATTAGAAGTTAAGATTTCTTAGCCGGGCAGTGGTGGCGCACGCCTTTAATCCCAGCACTTGGGAGGCAGAGGCAGGTAGATCTTTGTGAGTTCGAGGCCAGCCTGGTCTACAAAGCGAGTCCAGGACAGCCAGAGATATTCAGAGAAACCCTGTCTCGAAAAACAAAAAAACAAAACAAAAAAAAAAAAAAGTTAAGATTTCTTAAACTGGTGGATAGGGCATAACTCCTTGTAACACTTTTTTATTTTTCAGGATTTTTCCCCATTTATCGTGTGTGTGTGTGTGTGTGTGTGTGTGTGTGTGTGTGTGTGTAGTATGTATGCTGTGGTGCACATGTAGAACTCAGAACAACTTACAGGATTTAGCTCTTTCCTTCAGACATGTATAAGTTCAGGGGATTGAATTCAGTCATCTGGTACACAGGCGTGGCTGGCATCAAGCACCTTCACCTGCTATACCCAACAGGAAGCTCACCTCAGGGGCAACATCTACACACAGGGATGTTGTTGGCTACCTCTTGAGTGGATCTCAGTGGGGGTGCAGACAGGGGATGTGCCTTCGACAAGATGTCCCATGCAGGAGCAGGGAGGGACATCTAGGAGATGCCACCCTGGGAACCTGTAGCCGCTTTCTCAGCAGGGGGTGAACCAGTCCCATCTCTGTACCAGAGTACAGAATGGAAAAATCTGAAGTGCCAATGAGAGTAAACACTCTAATTAAAAAAAAAAAAAAACCAGGTCATGGCCATGTGGCCTTCAGACATAATTGGTTTTAGAAAGTCCATCTGTACTCTTTGAGAAGGGACACAGCATTGCTACCTGTCAAACTGAGGAAAGGAACAAAACTCTATGGCATTATATATAACTTGAAAACAGGTGTAAATGTCAGTAAAAGGTACTCATGTAAACTATAACTATATGGAGTGTTATATACCATTAAAATCATCTGAAAAAATATCAAAAGTAGAATGCAATAATGCAAAAGAATATTGAATACAAAATAGAAATTTATTTGTATAGCAATATTACAAACTGTAAAAATGCATGTGCCTTAGAACAAAGACTGAACAAGAACAAATACAAATAGAAGGCAATGCAAGTTATTACAATTGAGCAATTCAAATTATAATTCTTCATTAACTTTTATCATTTAAAAAAGTTGAATAGGATTGAAAAATGATAAGAAGAATGCTGAAACACTTGATTTTTTTTCATTTTGAGATAAAACAGATTATCTTGTGTGGGTTTTCATCTCATCCTTCACTTAATATTCAAATTCCAGCCCTCAGAAATCGAAATGGAGACTCAGATGCATCTGTATGGGCACACGGAAGAGATAACCAGCTTGTGTGTCTGCAAGCCATATAGCGTGATGATAAGTGTGAGCAGAGATGGCACCTGCATTTTGTGGGACCTAAACAGGTACAGAAGTCTCTCATCCAGACATGGCCGCTTAAAATATTACATGGTTGACAGTATACAATAAGTATACTAAAATCATGTCATTATATTGTCAATTTAGGCATGAGACACATGCTTAAAGGGAGTAAAAGTACCTCTATAGTCTTGTTAAAGTCAGAAATCAACTACCTTATAAAAAGAATTACACATACTGAGAAAAGGAAATATAAAAGACAGTAATCCCATGTATGACTAGATCTGCAAATTCATGTCATTTTGTTTTCTAGGCTGTGCTATGTACAAAGTTTGGCAGGACACAAAAGCCCTGTAACGGCTGTCTCTGCAAGCGAAACGTCCGGTGACATTGCTACTGTATGTGACTCAGGTGAGTTGTGTCCAGCCAAAGCCTTGGGCTGCCCATCCCTGACAGGCTCCCTCAGCTCCCTTCAGTGCAAGCACTTTGACCATGGCGGGAATGTGTGCCACAATGTAAGGCCCTAAGCTGACTTCTTACCACAGGCAGAAGTTAAAGTTGTGGTTTTCCTGATAGATGTAAAAAAAAAAAATTGAGTGCACTTATACAAATTATTGTTACCTAACTATCTGAAATTTCTTGGCTTTTTGTTTTCTATACTGCTTTGCTTTGGGTTTTTGACTATTGGCTTCGTTACTTTCCTTGTGCTAGAAAACAAGCTTATGATAAATTGAGTTTGATGATACTACTTTTCCTTTTGCTATGATAAGATACTCAGAGAAAAGCAACTTAAAGGAGTTTGTGTTTATTTGGCTCATATTCCATGGTATAGTCCATCATGGCAGGGAAGTCATGGCAGCAGGAGCTGGAGGGAGCTGGTCACACTGTGTCCATTGTCAGGAAGCAGAGAGCATGAGTGCTGGTGCTCGGCTCTTTGGCCTTCTCATGTAGTAGAGGATTTCAGCCCAGGGAATGGTGTCACCCATACTGGGCAGATCTGTCCCATTTTAATCGACCCAATCAAGATATTGCTCTAAAGACATGCCTAGCAGCCTACCTTCCAGGTGATTCTAGCTCTCAAGTTGACATTTGTGATCAATCATCACAGAGGATTTGATGGGCTTTTATTGATGGTTCATGAGCTGGAGGCACCATCTGAGATGGAGAGATATTCTGAGCCAGGCAGGGCAAGTGGGCTGTGCAGGCAGAAGAGAGTGAAAAAAAAAAAAAAAAAGAGGGGCATCAGCCACTGACCAGCGCTGAGTGTGTCTCCAGCTCCTGAGAGCAGAGTGAAGTAGTATGAAGTCCTTAGTGGAGGGAAGACTTGCTTTAAGTTCCAGGAGACAGATATATCTCCTGATTAAAGGTCATGATTGTGTTTCCCTTTATTGTCTTTAAAATATGATGCATCTGCAGCTGTTGAAGAGTTTCATGAATTTTCTAATTGTATTTCTATTGTAAGGATTTAAAAATTGAAAGGATCTTTTGAAAATTAATTTTTTTAATATCCATTTATTACTGAGTACCTCTGGCACAACTCTAGTGGGTGAGCCTCTGTTCTTTGCTTGGTTACATTTTGCATTATTTGGGGGTTTTTTTTTCATTTTATTTTTATTTAATTTTACATTTTATTTTTTAGTTTTATTTAATTAATTAATTTATATTTAGCTATTTTGAAGATTAGGTCTCACTATATAGCCCAGAGTAGCCTTGAACTCTTAGCAATGGTTCTGTCTCAGCCTCTCAAGGACTGGAATTACAGATATGTACTCCATGTCACAATTCAAATCCAGCACTACCTGAAGTTAGCAAACATAGATTGTCATGACCACAAAGGTCCAGGTTCAGTAGTTAAGTGGAATGACTTTAAGAACTCAGAAAATGCAGCACAAGTTGAGTATACCTGATCCGAAATGGTGGAACCAGAGTGTTTGGAGGCGGGGAGATACTAGAATACTTGCATATATATAGTACAGTGTCTTGGCGATAAGTCCCAAAGCTAAGCATAGAATTCACTTCTGTGTCATACACACTTTACACACTACCCTGAAGGTAACTTTATACCTTCTACTTCTCCTACTTCTACTTCTACTAAGGTAGCCTTAGTGTGCCTACATGTCAACTACAACTCTCCTGTCAACCCCAAAGCCAAGTCTGCTGTGTCCACTAAGCACTATGTCCTGTCCCTCCTGCCCACCTCCCTGGGATGTCACTGGCCACCTGCTCTACTTCCATCTCTGTGACTACCTATTCTAGATCTTTTGTTTTGTTTTCTTTATTTTTTATTGAAAATAGGTTTTTTTTCATATAGTATATTGTGATTATGGTCCCCTCTCCCCCCAAATCCTCCTAGATCCTCCCTACCTCCCCACAACCATAATCCACACCCTTTCTTGCCATCTCTCATTAGAAAACAGACATCTAAAAGGAAAAAGAAAATACAGAGAAACAAAGAGCCAAAGAAAAAGCGCAAGAAACACAGATAGATGCAGAGACACACATTGGCAAACACAGAAATCCCATAAAAATAGAAAATTGGAAACCATATGCAAAGACCTGTAAGAGGGGGGAGGGGGAAAAGCCCTGATAAAGCATTATGAAACAATTGAGTTTGTTTTCTATTGGTAATCCACTACTGGACATGAGCCTAATCTTAAGAGTGGTCTGTATGCCCAGTGAGACACAACTGGAGAAAACTAAATTTTCATTTTCAAATTGCAGATAGTGTCTGGGTTAAGGATGTAGGCTTATGTTCACTAACACTCTCAGCACTTAGACCCCATCAGACCCAGACCTCTGCATGTTGCTACAGTCTGTGTGAGCTCATATGTGGTTACAAGGCCTAGTTTCCTTGCTGTTCTACATCCCCTCTGGTTCTCACAATCTTTCTACTTCCTCTTCTACAGGGTTCCCTGAGCCCTGAGGGGGAAGGAAATGATGGAGACAATTCATTTACAGCTGAGTGTTCCAAGGTCTCTCACACTCTGCATACTGTCTGGCTGTGGGTCTCTCTGTTCCCATCCACTGCAGGAGGAAGCTTCTCTGATGATGACTGAGCAAGACACTGATCTATGAGTAGAGCCGAATGTCATTAGGAGTCATTTTGTTGCTGTGTTCCTTTAGCAGAACAGTAGTATTGATTTTCCCCTAAGACCCTGGCCTATCTAGCCTCAGGGTCTTGGTCATCCACGCAGTGTCTGGCATGGGTTCTAGCTCATAGAACGTGCCTCAGACCCAATCAGGTATCAGTTGATTAGTCCCACAAGCTTTGTGTTAATATTGTCCTAGTGCATCTTGCGTACGACTCACCATTGTAGATGCGGGGTTTGCAGCTGGGTTGGTGTTTACCTTTCTCCTTTGCATGATACAGCATCCTCTAGTGGTTCAGTGTGGGCACCAGCTCAACTTGTCTATGTCCAGTGAAGTGTGTATGCGCTTTCTTCAGCA
Source organism: Lophiomys imhausi (assembly GCA_907164525.1). Classification (NCBI taxonomy): domain Eukaryota; kingdom Metazoa; phylum Chordata; class Mammalia; order Rodentia; family Muridae; genus Lophiomys; species Lophiomys imhausi. The sequence goes on from CAJQZJ010001008.1 coordinate 217,794, forward strand.
ATAGAGCCTCTCCATCTCTGTCCAATGCAGTGTGTAGGCGCTTTCTTCAGCAATAGAGCCTCTCCATCAGGAGTGCCTCTTTGGTTATTCACTGCTGGGCACACCAGGCTAGCTGGCCCACAGACTTAAAGGAACTCTGTCTCTACCATCTGCCTTACCATGGGAGCGCTAGGCTGAGTGGTCCAAGATATTACATCCAGCCTTCTGTGCTCTGAGTTTCATTACCTGTTGCTAAGATAAAACACCTAACAAAAACAACTTAAGGGAGAAAGCTTATTTGACTCAATTCCAGGTAAGTCTGTCATTGAAGAGAAGTCAAGGTGGCAGGAACTTGAAGCAGCCACAGACAGTAGCGGAGAATTAATACACACAAAGCTAGTGTTCTGTTTGCCTTCCCCATTTTATATAGTCCAAGATCCCCAACACATGGAATGGTCCTGCCCACAATTAAGATATGTCTTCCCACACTAACTAATTCTATTAAGACAGCACTCACAGACCTTCTCAGAGGTTACACTTCATCTGGAGAATTCCTCACAGGGTATCTATCACACTATGTGCCCAGGTGCCAGTGTGAGCTGCAGCAGTCTGGGTGTCTGAACTTGTGTTCTCAGGCTAGCTCAGTAAATGCTTTGCCCACTGAGCCAGCTCCATCCAGCCCCTTACTCTGTAGTCTCTGAAAAAGAAAAACTTAGTTTAGTTCCATTCTCATAAATAATCCTGTGTTATATATTCTGAGGAATAAGAATTTTTTAAAAATTTTAAAAATTTGTTTTTTAAACACATATCATTTTTACTGCAACTATTTTTTTTCTTTTAAAAGTCACATAGATCAATTTTTGGGTTTTTTTTTTTCCCTTGGTTTTTCAAGACAGGGTTTCTCTGTGTAACAGTACCGGCTGTCCTGGAACTTGCTTTGTAGACTTCTTGGCCTCAAACTCACAGAGATGCTCATGCTTCTGTCTCCTAAGTGCTGGGATTAAAGGTGTGCGAAACCATGCCCAGCAATAGATCAATTTTTTAAAGGTAGAGTCTTTATATGCAGCCCAAGCTGGCCAGAAATTCACAATCCTCCTGCCTCCCAAGTGCCCAGTTGCAGGTGTATGCCACCATGCTTAGCTTAAGCCAACCCTGTGCTAAGGGTAGGGGGTGCTGCCCACATGTGGTTGCATGTGTACAGGCCAGGGCTTGGCTTTAAGCATCTCCATTACCCTTCACAGTATGTTTTGAGAGAAGGTCCCTCAGTTTTACCCGCTAGAAGTTACCATTTCATCCTGACTCAGTGACCAGCAGTTCCAGAGGATCTGCCTGGGTGTGCCTCCCAGCACTGGGGTTACACACATGAACCACTACACCTGGCTTTTATGTCATATCTGGGGATCTGGACTGCTTTCATAACAGCATTTGACTCAGTGAGCCATCTCCCCAGCTCCCTTAAGTAGCTTCTTTCTGATGGTTTCACAGAATATTTTTCTCTCTTTTGGAGAATCATATCTAGGTACTTTCAAACATAATTAAGATTTGCCAGTTTATACACAGAAATGTAATCACACAAAGATTCCTGATTCATTTCCCTCAGTATGGTTTTATTTCATCATTAGTCACTGTCCACAGAGGACCAATACGTAAGACTGTACAGCTCTCAGTGTAGTAATTCAGTCATTAACCAGGGCTCCCTGTGAGCTGCATCACTGAGCACACAAGAGTGGCCCTGATGGATACCCTAGGGACTCCATGAGTGAGACCCTCCCCCCCATTCTGGTGCTCCATGGGATGATTTGGTGTTTCAGCTGGAGGAGGCAGTGACCTGAGACTCTGGACAGTGAATGGGGACCTCGTTGGACATGTCCACTGCAGAGAGATCATCTGTTCTGTAGCTTTCTCCAACCAGCCTGAGGGAGTATCCATCAATGTCATTGCTGGGGGACTAGAAAATGGCATTGTAAGGTAAGAGAGTATTTGGCTCTTTTCTTCCCAGTCATGGATCATTGCAGTTTGAAAAATGTCTTTTCATGTCTACACATATGAATAATATAATGAATAATAATATGAATAATGAGATTTAAAGTCACTTTTGGGTGTAGGTCTTTATTTCTGTTGTATTTATAAACAGTAAAGTCAGTGCAGTTTGTGAGTATGGTGTTAACTATGAAATATTAACCGTAAGAAAGTATACAAAGAGTTCCTTATTCCCACCTGCAACCCCTGCAGACTTCCCAGAGGCAATGCTGCTCTCTGCCATGGGTTATCCTCATACCTCAGCAGATAAATTCAGTGCGTGCAGTTTTAGTTTGCACGACTGAGTAATGACTTCTCTTCCCTCTAGGTTATGGAGCACGTGGGACTTGAAGCCTGTGAGAGAAATTACATTTCCCAAATCAAATAAGCCTATCATAAGGTAAGATCTACCTCTACCTTTTATTCTTCATAAAATAATTCGTGATTGTATTTTTGTTAGAGATACATTAAACCATATAGACCCAAAGAATGTGTGTATGAAAGCTCCATGAAAAGCCAGGCTCTTACCATGCAACAAATTATCTGTTACTAGCAGCAAGCCAACACACTCTTGTCATGTGGAACTCAGTGTCTAGGGTCTAGTGAAAGACAGGCTGGCACTGTGCCAGGAAACCATAGAAACTGTTCTTTACACTTCTGGGTTTTTTTTTTTTTTTTTGTTTTTGTTTTTGTTTTTTCGCAGTGACAGTCATGTGACTGACTGCCACAGGGATGTGCTTGATATAACAAACACCAGTCACCCTTAACTTGGCTTACAATTTTGACTTTAAAACTCAATCAGTAGTTATGATATTCAGATTATACTTAATTAAAATAGTTTGATTTTGCTAAATTTATAATTTATTGAACTTAAGTTTTCTATTAATGTTACATTGCTTTACCTTTTTTTCCAGAAAAACAAAATATATTTTTTAAAATAAATGTCATTTAATGGCTGGGTGTGGTAGCACACACCTTTAATCCCAGCAGCTGGAATGCAGAGGCAGGTAGATCTATCTGTGTTCCAGGCTAGCCTGGTCTACATAGCAAGTTTTAGGACAGCCAGGACTACATAGAGAGACCCTGTCTCAAAAAACCAAGTAAATAAATAAATGTCACTTTATGTTTAAGGGGAACATATAATACTATGAAATCTTTATGAAGTCTCCCATTCAGGACATGAGCTCTGGGGCTCCAGTTTTATTCTAGCTAGACTGAGCCCCGAGCCTTGTCAGGAGGATGAGTATATTAGAGTCAGTCAGCACAGACATCTTCTCACTTACAATTCTCTGGAGTAGAAACATCTTATCTTCAGCACCTCAGTCTGTGCGTTAGGAACTGATGTGTATAATGGGTTTGCTTTTTGCAGCCTGACATTTTCTTGTGACGGCCACCATTTGTACACGGCCAACAGTGACGGGACAGTGATTGCGTGGTGTCGGAAGGACCAGCAGCGCATGAAGCAGCCCATGTTCTACTCTTTCCTGAGCAACTATGCAGCTGGATGAAGAGAAGGACCATCCCTGTAGGACATGAGCACCGTGCTGTGGAGCCTGGCTCCACCACTGCAGAGACAGATGACTAAGCAGATACCCAGTAATGACGGCACCTGTCCCTTTGCGCCCACTCCCCAGCCTCCATGGTCCTGAGGGGAAAGCCCTGCCCTCGTTCTGTTATGGCGTGGAAGGCCGGATCTACACTAGCCAACAAGCTTTGGGTCTTCCGAGGCAAATTAAAGTCAAAATCTTGATGCTTTTCCCCAAGAACGTAGGCTGAATCAAAGATTAAGGTTTCTCTTCTCTTCTTTCAAAAAGAAACAGCCAAACTTAAAGTAGCTGATTATCTAAAATACTAAACATTATATTTTAAAAGTTTCTAGTATATCCCCTACAAACATGTACACCCCCCCCCCCAAAAAAAAAAGGAAAGGAAAAAATTAGGAATTTTGAGGACTCAACAATTGCTTTCTTTGAGAAGCCAACTACTCAGTAGGTGCCTCTGCACCAAATACATTCCAGAACATCTGAACAAAAAGGAACTGCTGCAGCAGCAGGTTAAGCCGGATTTGCCATTGTTGTCTTCTCTGCCCACAGAATAGCTGGATGTCCCCAAGAGTCAAGGCAGGAGTGCAGGTACTTTTGATGTCTACACATCCTACTTCCTCATAAGGGCCCTGGGTTGAGTGACTAATTTTCAGATATGCTGGTAAATCTTAGTGCCTGCCATTAGCAGTGCCAATTGATAGAGCGCTGAACACTTACTTACCATCTGCACTGACAAGTCCCACACAGCAGCTACACTGTTAGCAGCATGATGGAGGCCCAGCAGCTGGTCTAATCCACACAGAGAGAGCTACTGTAGGGCCGAGCTGTGGAGGAAAAGAAGACAGCTAAGTGCAAACAGAGAAGAAGTTACTCTTCTTAGGGAACCAGCTTTACTCGTTCCTACTAAGCAGCCGTGTGAGAATCCTAGGGAAGGTGGAAAGCCCTGCATGTGCACCCTGGCATGTGGGGGATGCCATGACTGCCACTCTGGGACCGCTGGATTTTTACTTGAGGTGCATTAATGGCTTTGAAAACTGTTGTGTAGGCTCAGAAATATGTCACCATGGGATAGAAGCATGTCTTGCTGCCTATGAATGAAATGACTTGTGCATTTGTTATGGAAATTTAATTCATATAATGTTTACAGAACTACTTTTGTAATTTCTGGACTTTGTAAAACATTCTGCTTATATCTTCAAGATGCAATCCCAGAGTCTCTGCTGTGGGTACAGGGAGATGAGGGCCTCATGGGACCTTTAGGCCCCATTGACATGGGCCACATGTTACTCCTGTGGTCCACTTAAGAGTAGAGAAAAACATTATTCCTACTCACGTTGAAGTGATTGATTTATTTTTTTTTAATTCAGCTATTGTCTGTCTTTCTTTTTTTTTTTTTTACTGAGAACTTCAAGTTAGTTTCCTGTTAGAACAGGGATGCTATGCAGTCTTGGCTTTTTTAAGGGCCAAGTTTCATCATTTATCTAAAGAGAAAATATGCAAAATATCTGGTCTTGTTAAGAGTGCAATATCTATTTTTATGTAAAAATAAACATTCACTGGGGGGATTATTTATTAAGCATGAAACCTAGTATGTATATGTTGGAAACGCTTTGTAACATGCATGTTGTAGCACACATTCCTGGAAGTCATCACATGCTGTTACCTTTTACACACTGCCACTTCAGTTTGGAAATAAACTTGCTAAAAATAGACTTAAACCCATGTCTTCTATATGACTTGTGAATTATGACCAGATCCCAGTCCATAGCTGTTGCCGAACAAGGTGTGTCTGAGAGTCCTCTTACTAGTCAGTCACTGGCTGTGGTGGGAACAGTGTCCTTCAAGCCCCTGATCCTCCTCAAGGAGTGGAACCAACAAGCAAGCCATAGGTCATAGAAGGAAAACTGCTTTCCTTTATTTCCATTATTTCCACAGAAACTAATGTAGGAATGGGAAGAGAGGGAAGGGCATGGTGGGATCCTGTCCCTTGGGCCTGTCATATCCATTGTCCTTTTGAACTCTGACCCACTGTGACTTCCCTCAGGAGACCTGCACAAGACTGGGCCTGTTAACTTTCTGTCATTGTGGGGAGAGCAGCCATCTCCCTCCCCAAGGATTTATAGTTAATGGTTGCTAGGAGGGAGTGGTTCACAAGCCACAAGTGTCTGTCCCTCTCCCCAAACCTGAGCATTTACAGGCAGATAATGGTTGTAGGGATGAGATGCTCCCAAAGCCCCACTGCCCTGAGGATTTATTGGCAGTTAACAGGCTCAGGCTCACTAAAAGTTTGACAGTTAACAGTTGCTGGGGAGGGTCTCCCAAGGTCCCACCCATAACAGATTTACAGTTTATACAGTTAATAGTGACTCTTAGGAGAGGCTCACAGGCTGTGCCTCTTCCTAAAGACACTGAAGAGTTAGAGGAGAATTATTTTTCCTGCAGAGGTGCTCATGTTTCTGTAAGTAACCCCAATTAAACACAATCGATTCTCCATTCTACACTTGAACTATTTGTTTTGTCTCTGGGGTCCTGTCTGAGGTGAGATATTTGTTCTTATCCTCAGGAAAGTTCACACAACAGTACAAGCCCCGTCTGTTTTCTTTAGTTCCCCTATGAATTTCTACCACTAGAAATAGGTACAACAACTCTCATTCCTTAGTTTTGGCTTTTGTTCTAAAATGCTGAATTTCAACCTTTCCTATCCTTCAGTGAGCTAAGCACATCAGTTCCAAAATCAGCCTCTCATTGTGGAGAAGAGTGTCTGTCCCTCTCCTTGTGGCAGACCTGTATGGAGATCTGTGGTTATATCACATAGCCCAGCTGCTCTGCCTCCCGAACATCACAGGCTGGTGAGAAACCACTGTAAATGCTCAGCCTGTGTGCAAGTCACCATCCATGGTAAGTGCTTGGTTGAGGTGATCTACAGAGCCTCCTACATTCCCAGCCCTTGTTTTGTCAGAGAGGGTTTCTCTGTATCCCAGGCTAGTCGGAAACTTCCAGTCCCCCTAAGCTCTAGGATAACATCCATGCACCCCTATGCCCAGGTGGAAAGCGTCTTTAGTTACTAAAGTGTTGTTGCAACAGAATGGATAAATAGAAATGTCAGTGAAGACAGACATCAGAGTCTTGCATAGTACACATTCCAAGACTTTGGCCGGAATGCCAGCAGCAGGTCCAGGCCAAGGATGGGAAGGACCATCTTCCCACACCCCAGCCTTGGCGGTGAGGACGGCTGCAGAGTAGCAAGTACCTGCAGTGACAGAAGGCACAGGGCGGAAGCTGTTGCTCCTCTGCCTGGATCTGTGGGGCTTTACAGCTTTTTAATCTGTCCCAGGGAACTCAGCAACAGCACTTCATCAGTGTAAGCCTGCCAACTCCATGTCTTTCCTCTGCCTGCCTGGTTTGTATGTCTAAGGATGCAGAAAGGAGAAGCAAGGGTGCTCCCCAGGCCTTCAGCGCTCTTTCTTGGCTATCTGGTTCCCACTATTTTAGATAACTTTCTAATTCCCCACATTGACAAAGGAAAGTTATAGTGTTGTAAGTTACAGAACAGTAAGTAGAGAAGAAAGAAGCACCCCAGTTTTACTTTATATTGAGTCATCTTTCTCAGGACCCCCCGGTTTTACTTTATATTGAGTTATCTTTCTCAGGACCCCCCTGGTTTTACTTTATATTGAGTTATCTTTCTCAGGACCCCCCGGTTTTACTTTATATTGAGTTATCTTTCTCAGGACCCCCCTGGTTTTACTTTATATTGAGTTATCTTTCTCAGGACCCCCCCCTTTCATTCTGATTATCCTTTAGCTGTTCCTCGTTGGTCCCCATATAAGCAACAAAATGTTTCAATTTGTTCCCGAATGTGTCTCATGTTTTGGACAGCTTTACCATTTTTCCCAGCTGAGAACTCCTCAGTCAGGCAATGCTTTATGCATTATGAAACCAAGACACTTCAAGATCCAGCAGGCTTGGTTAGTTAGCGCCTCCCTCAGAAGCAGGGGCAGAAAGGAGAGGTGGGGGTGGAGACTTGTCATATGAAAGGATAGTTCAACATGAAGGCCAAAGGAGCTCGGCACACAGTGGCAACTGGGAAAGGCTCCCCTAGACTAGAGCACTGCATGGCCCGTCAGATAGTTCTCCCAGGTATGTCCAATGTAAAACTACAATCGAAGAAGCAGCTACAGTTGCTAAAATGACAAGCACACACTTAAATGCTCTACATATTACATGACACCGACAAAAAGGCATATCCTGCTGCTGCTGGAAGGAAATTCCATAACACCATCCTCCAAAGACCAAGGCCGGGGATCAGTGTTCTGGGTGTAGCACTGAGAGTGTCTCCCCTCAAGAGCAGAGGCGAGTATTTAACAGATGATCCTGTGGCAAGTTTGGTTCATTCTCAATGTCAAATAAGCTGGTCTCATCCCAGCTTCTGTTGACTGATTACAAAAAAAAAAAAAAATTTCACTCTCAAATTTTGATTAAAATTCAATTCAAAGTTTTTTAAAATGGTGTTTTCTGAGATTTTAGTAAAATCTACAGTATAGTTTTCATAATGGTTGAATAACAGATTCTTTTCCTGTTGCTGTGATTTTTTTAAAATATAAAATGTCTTGAAAGCCACTTGTTAAATAAGATTGAGGATGGTGGACTTGAACACAGAGTCCTAGCAGAGGTTAGCCCAGCTACATTTACATCTACCGAGAAGTTCTTATCTAGATCTTTTTTTTTTAATCTAAAAGTTCAGTTATTGTCCGCTGTACCAGAAGCAGCGGGTCTCTTTGAGTTGGCTACCCCTCTATCCTGTGCCCTCAACACTTTATCAAACAGTACTCAGTTGTTTTTAATTATCCTTGATCATGCTCTACTTAAGATGTTTAAAGTCTCCCAGAGGCTGATGTGTCACAAGTTTGGTCCCCAGAATGGCGCCTACTGGGAGGGGGCGGGGTCTTTGTGTAGGAGGAGGCCCAAAGGGATACAACTTCCCGCTCCAGAGCCGCTGGAGGCGGAAGAGTGGAGTGCGTGTGCCTAAGACAGGGCCTGGGAGAGACAGAGGTGGCCCAGCGGTGGCCCGGTCTACCAGAGAGTTTATCTATTGACATCCCATACGACTGAACAGTTGGCATCAAACTCGTTAGCCTTTTGGTAAAAAGAAACCTAACGTCAACTTTCTTGCATCTGCTTTGGGGGAAAGAGTGTAGACCTGAGCCAGGAAGAGAGCAGGAGAGACAGTGCATCCGAGAGTGAAAATAGTGAACACAATTTTGTGCTGCTTGAATTGTCAACTGTAGCGTCTCTAGGTCTTTCTCAGTTAAACAGTCTCTGTGCTGTGAATATTACTGACTACATCGTCGCGACGTCATTTAATTCTGAAACCTAAAGGGGCTCCTGAGAGCTATGAAGACAACCCGCGCGATTTTCCGCCCCACTGGGCCTTTCCGTTCTCTCGGGGCAGCTCCATTCTGCCACAGTGCGCCTTTGTGGAGGGTGCGGTTCGGCATGTCACATAGATCTGCGAAAAGCTGAGGTTCCCTGTCCAGCGTCGCTTATAGCAGGGATGGTTGCTGAAGGTGGACCAGAGGAAGATTTTCAAGAAATCTTCCTGCCAGTGGTGTTTACAAACGGAAGTAACACTGCTACCTTCCTTCTTCACTCATTTTACTGCTCGAAATGCTTTCCCTGCTTCTGTCCTCCGAGGGCTTTGTGCTATTTTATGAGTTGGAAAACGGCCGTGGCTGACGCTGCTTCTCCCTCCAGGTAGAGGAGTATGCTAATTCATGGGTTTGCAACAAGATTCACGAAACACAGTTTCTTTAGGGCGAGGCCTGGCGGGGGCCGTGACCATCTCACCACTGGGAGTCGCCAGGATTCCCCGCGGCGGCGGCGCCCTGCTGCTGTTCACTCTCAGCCCGGTGACTGGCTGGGAGTCGGCTGCTCTGCCGGGCCAGGACGCGCGTGGCAGTCCTGCCCGCGTTGCTTAGCGACGTCGGCGGAAGGTCGATGCGCATTTCCAGATGCTCAGCATCTGCGCCCTCCGCGCCCACCTTCCTCGGCGTGAAGCACCCTAGGTGTCCCCAGGTGAAGGGCCCCGAGCTGGCCGTCCCCACTCTGCACCTTGGGGATCTGCCCCACGCGATCAGCCCCCCAAGCCGCGAGCTCCGCGGGAGGGCGGGTCTGGACGGCCCGGGACTAGGGGCGCTGGGAGACCGGCGCGGGAGCCCCAGTGACGCACCAGTGACGTCGGCGGCGGCGGGCGGGATTTCCCGGCCCCTCCCGGCACGGGAGGAGACCTGCCGCGGAACGGGGACGCGGGAGTGGGTGCGGTCGGCGTGGCGCAGCAGGCGAGGGTTGGGGGGTCGCCGCCTGGCACCCCGTGGGCGCCCTCTACGCAGACCCGGAGCCCCGCTTGCGAGTAGCTTTGCTGTGGCTTGGGCTCTGCGCCGCGCCCCCTCTCTCCCCCGACGCGCACGGTCTTCCGCGGCCCGGGACCCCGCCGGCGGCGGCGCGGGGCGCGCGACGCCACTTGGCCTGGCCGCCCCCGTCGAGCGCCGCGCCGGGAACCCAGCCGGCGTCTGAGCGGCGCCGGCTGCACGCCGGCTGCGGTAAGTGGCGCCCGAACCCCCCGGGAGGGTGCGATGCCGCGTCGGGGAAGCTCGGCCCGGGCCCCCCGCTAGCTCCGTGAGACCCGGACCGAAGTCTTGAAACTGGAAAGACATTCTGGCTCCCGGGTCCTCCCTGGAGGTGCCACAGCACGCGACACAAAGACCCGTGGTTCCTTGTGGTGGGGGCTGCATGGTGCACGGCCACGGGGCACCTCCAGCCTGAGCCGCGCAGCCCGGGCCTCGGGAGACACAGCCGAATCCCTGGGGGTCGAGGGGGTCGAGGAGGGCCGAGGATCCCAGGGGACCCTTCTGCATTCGTGGGGCGTAGAGTAGTTGTCGTCCCCAGTGCAGAGGACTCTAGAAGATGGATGGCGTGGCCACTGGTCATCTTGTTTGGAGCAGTGTTTTTGTGGCTGGGGTTCGCAGACGCCCTCCCCTTTTCCGATGCTGGGATACCTGCCTCGGGTAGAGGGGAGCGCCTGGTGACCAGGGCGAGTTTGTGTCCTCCGTCTCGTTGGCGACTGTCCCTGAAGCAGGTGCTGAAAAGCGCTGCTGAGCATTTCCCGGGGGCATAGCCTTGGGAGAGCGAGCTGTGCTTTAATTTTTAGTCTCCTGGGAAATAATGAGGCGAGATGCCAGTTATGGCTGCAAAAGGCTCCTTCATTTAGGTGAATCTGCTTCTTGTCGTGTACTTGGAGCTAAGATGTGAGTGAGGATACTTCCAAATGTGAAGGTTTGATCCAGTGATTGGCTCCCAGGCCTCCCGGATCTGTAAAAGGCTGGTAGCAGGCAAGCAGGCAGTTCGGCCAGAGCTAGCCTGTGAGGCTGTGCCAGGGTTCCCGTGAAAAAGCGTCACTTCTGCCATCTGCTCCAGAGCGAGGTGTGATGGCCTCCCACAGCTGCAGGCACCTGGGCTGTGTGCAAGCTGGCTGGTTGACCATTACTGGGGCACCACCGCCCTTTTCCTCAAGTTGGTGTGCAAGGAGGAAGAGGCAGCCACCTTCTCATCTAGCCCTGCTAACCTGGGAGACACCATTGTGATGAGGCACCCGGAGTTTTCAGTCTAGAGAAACAAGACAAGCTGCTTGTAAGCTGCACTTGGGGCTGGTGGATTTCTCCAGCCTGCTGAGAGGTGTTGAGAATGCAGAGCCTACTGGGGTGAATTGCTAGCCAAGGGGCTCTCAGGCTGAGAGAACTGTGGGACCATGAAACCCTTAGGCCCCAATCCTTACCCCCTTGGAATATAAATCCATGGAGGAAGCCCTGGAGGGACTTGGACAGCAAACTGCACAGGGGAAGAATGGCCATCCCAACAGAGAGGCCTGAGTGAGCAGTTGCCTTCCCCCTTTTCACGGTATTCTGTAAGGAAAGATCCAGAAGAGAGCTTCCCCTGTTAATTTCATAGTGTTTAAAGAATGACTGTCCCCAAAGCTCCCAAATCTCAAATGCTCTTCAAAACCGTGGACCATCAGATGGGCACAGGGCCCTGCCCTTTGTCCTGTCTCGGGGTCACTGGTCACCTGAGACTGAGAGTGGCTGTGTATGCGTCCACCCACAGCACCTGCTGGGAATGCGCCGATCAAATGGCTAAAGTCTGGCTCTACCTGTTGCCATATCTCATTGTCAGTCACCTTTCTCAGTGTTCGTCTCACTTGATCCTGTTTGATTGACAAGGGAGGTGTTGACAGTGTCTATTAGAAGTTTCTTTTGGGGAGAAATTTGAAGCAATGTCTGATTTTTTTTAATCTACACTCTGCTATCCAATCTTGATGATTTCCTTTTTTATTTTTTTTTTCTTTCCAACATCTTTATTGCCTTTAGACAAATCAATCATTGAGACTTTTAGTATTCAGGTCATAGTTGTTTATTCAGTTCCCTTAGACCAAATACTGAAACATCTTAAATTCTACCAAAGCATCAACACTGGATAGCACAGAGATTTTCACTGGAAGCCAGAGGATCCACTTAAGTGTCAAAGAAGGGAGACAGGAGAGCAAGCTGAGGACCCTTCTACTAGGAGGGCTTCCTAAAAACTAAGAATAAGACAGAGGCTTTCAAGAAGCCGGGGTGGGGGGGGGCACAAATAAAACTTCCACACAGGGAACAAAACAGAGGCAAGAAAAGCTGATGAAAGATTCATGCAGAAAAATCAGGACATCTGCAAAGAGATCGGTGCACTGAGCTATGGGCCACTGTGGCAGCAGCTGCTGCAATCTCTGGCAGGTGGAGTTGTGTGGAAGCAGTGCTGCTTCCTGTGGGTGGGCCCTCACTGCGGACAAGGAGTGAAGACACATGAGGAGTAGTAGTGGGGACACTGTACATCATGTGGTCTTGAGGTCTTGGGGTGTCTACAGGGAGATCCACAAAGGCTTGGCCTATTAGAGGCAGATAGGTTGAGGAGCCCGGGTGATCAGGCTCAGGGCTGGGGACAGTTCTTGCTGAGCACTGGCTGGGCAGGTGATGAGATGGCTTCAGTGGGTCCTCATGTGACATTTGTCAGGTTGAGGTTTTGCAAAGCAGCATAGTTGGAAAGTGTTCTGGCAGTGCCCTTGGTGGGTGGTGGGGACTTCAACAAAGGAAAGTGCAGAGAGATGACAAGGAAAATCAACTGAGCCACATGGAAGTGAGCTACCGCATGAGCTACTGAGGTGGGATGTGGCTCTTCCCAAGGGTGAAGATATGTCCTTTCTCCTCAGTTCTCTCCAAGTGGCTGGGTCAGCTGTCCCTCTTGGGATGTGCTCTGAGGCTGTGAAGAGGTCCCTAGATGTAGGAGAAACAACTCTCCTTGTCCTTTCAGATCTGAGGGACCATTTCTTCCCAGCACATGTATGTACAGTGCCCATGAGCTGTTGACTGACCCTGACTGCGCTTTTGTGTCCCTCTTCTTCCCACTGGTTCCTGGTGGAACCAGGGTTGTGTGTGTTGTGTTGTGTTGTGTCGTGTCTGAGGCTCACCTATGAGGCCTTTACTTCAACCAATCTGAGCTGTCCAAATAAGGAAATTGAACTTAGAAAACAGGAGAGGATGGTGAATCTTCAAAGGAAGCAGACTGGGGTTCACAGTGTCCCAACTGTTACCAAAGGCTCTTGGGAAGGCAAGGACAGAATTCACAGGGGGGTGATTGTGCCCCATGTGGGGACCGTCTTTTCACAGGTCAGACTCTGGGAGGCAGGGCACAGTGTGGGCACAGGCTTAGCCAGCCCCTGTGCAGTAGCCCAGCATGGATCAATCTATGTGGGGCTACATGCCCCCAAAGTAACTGTTACACCCTTAAAAAGGAGTTGTGCATTCCCTCTAACCCACTACTGTTGGGGGCCCCTGGTAGCTCGACTCTCACACACCAAGCATCTGGGGCTTACACATCTCTTTCCTATCTGTGTGGACAGTTGGACATGCCCAGTGTTTGTGTCCACTATAGGGTGTTTCCAACCTGATTGAAAAGCCATTTGTACTGTCTTGGACAACCTGCAGGTCACGTGCTGGGTGGAAACTTCCAGCAGGTGCTTTCTGCACCCCATAGCCCGTGGCATGCTAAGGGGAAGTGAGCTGATTACATTCAGCTCTGTTCATTTATCTTGGGGAATTTCTCTCTTCTCTATACCCAGTTAATTTGCCTCTCAGCCCCAGGCTGCACCTACCTATGAGTACTTATCCACTGCTTCACATATGGTAGTCTGTCAAGAAGGGGAAGCCTGCAGTGAAGCAAATAGAGCCAAGTCCAGTGCAGTAGGCACGTTTGGTGTCATTTGAGGGCAAGAGTGTTCTGTAGGTAGAGTGACAGGCTCTCTAATCCTCCAGGACAATTATGGAGGTAGGGTGATGGTGAATGGTGAGTGGAGAATCCAGTGCCTTAACTGACCTCAAGAGAAGAAACAACGGAAGGGTAATGCCCTCTGAATTCTTTCTGAGGCAGGGGAAGGCGTAGATTTATGAATAGGGCTCATTCAATGTCACACACTTCCTCTTCAGTTGAGTTTTACCTGAAGGGGAGGGGCTGGCATCTTCTGGACACTCCATCATCCCAGGAGCAGTTCAGCGTGTCATTCCTTGCCTCTCCTCTAGCCTTGTTGTGTCTTTTGTGTTTCATATAGGACAGTCCTTCCTGCATACGCTCAGTGCACATCCCAGTAAACATGCCCAGTCTCCACTCTTACATCCCAGATTCCTGAGTTCACCTTTCTCCTGCCCTCAGGGGTACACAAGTGGTTGCTGTGTGATGCTCTTAGGTCTGGCTCCCCCTCCCTCCCTGCCTCTCTCTCTCCCTCACTCCCTCAGTCCCTCACTCCCTTCTTGGTTCCTCATTCCATACAGCTCAGTTGGGTTTTCTCACTGTGCTTTCTCAGTGCCAGGAATGACACATCAGGGAACAGGACAGGGCATAGGCAGTAGAGGGCTGGGCTCCTGGTCGCTGGACGTGCATTTCAGAGGAGGGTTCTTCTCAAATAGTAGGGTGAAGATCTCTCAAAGGAGAGTATGCAGCTGAGAAAACACAGATAGTTTGAGCAGAAGTATATCTTATCAAAGAAAAATGATAGTACACTGCAGAGAAAGAGTAGAGCTGGCTAACCCAGATGGGTGGAGGCAGCCCACTGGACCCTGTGTTGTAGACTTTTAAAGAGATTTGTGTACATATGCACACTCCCTAATCATGGTGAAGTGATGATCTTGTAGAGTATTTCTTCTCATGATCTTCTTGAAACATTCACAAGGGGAGTCAGCGGTATGAGGGCGATCTGATTGTAACATCTGTCACTATATTAATCGCTGGGGTTGATTTGGCTGATCAGACTGGCTAGGTGGGTGTCCCCCCCCCCTCCACAGCTCCACATCCATCTCTTCTGAAGCTGTGTGCTTAGCAGGCTTCCTGGATATAGGAGGAGGACCTTCCACCATACAGGAGGATCATTCTTGGGTCAAAGGTAACTGTAGCTGTACTCCCTGATAGAACCTCCTAGCAAGCTATTAAAGGGTGTTAAAATCATTATGCAAATGATACTATGATGAAGCTAAGGTCTCTTGAGAATACAGACCCCTTTGTTTAGTATTCATGTGAGAATTGGGAAAGTGCCCTAATACCTTAGTTTCTGATACAGAGGGAAGAACCTAGCTTCAGCATCCAGGATGTTTAACCAGAGGCAGGTGTTCTAACCATTTGGAGATAGCCTCTAAGATACAGCTGCCATGCCCTTGGTTCCCTCATCCCTAACTCCCTGCTTGCCTCATCTTACCACCACCAATAAGAGGTAAGAAACTCAAAAGTAGGGCTGGAAAGATGGCTCAGAAATTAAGAACACTGGCTACTCCTCCAAAGAACCCAGGTTCAATTCACAACACACACACACACACACACACACACACACACACACACACACACACGCAGCAGCTCACAACTGTCTGTAACTCCAGTTTCAGGGTATCCAACAGACACACCAGAAGGTATAACACCAATGCACATAAAGTAAAATAAATCATTTTTAAAACCCTCAAAAGTCATTTAAATAATAAATGAGCTTCTTGAGATATAATAGGTGCATACAAGAAAAATGGAAAAAGGAGTGGGTCGTCAGAGAGGGCATAACAGAATGGAGGGAAAGGCACATAACACTTGGGAGATAGCTTTTCTTACTCTGAAATAAACCCTTCACACTGGGGATCCAAGGAAGCACTATTGTGCTAGTTTTCTCTGTGACGAATACTGGTCATGAAGCAGAGGAAGGTTTTACTTGGCTCTGAGTTTCAGGACTTTCAGTCCATGGTGTCTCCATTGCTCTGGGCCTGTGTAGGGTATAGCCATTGACCACTTAGATAAAAGAATCAGAGAGGACAGTTGAAATGGGGCTGAGAGTAAGGCATGCCTTCAAAGGCATAGTCTCAGTGATCCACTGCCTGCCACTAGACCTTACCTCCAAAAATAATGTCACCAAGACCTCAGCACATGAACCTAGGGTATGACTTCAGATTCAGAAGCTATCCCTGGTCCAGACTAGGATGTAGAATCCAGTGACTCCAGACAGCCAGGTACCAGGTAGAGGCAAAAGAAACTCAGGGTCATGGTGGGAGGCAGGGTGAACATCCTGGGAAGTCAGCCAGTCTTGAAGATGCTGCCAACACATTTCTTGTGGCGTTGTAGGTGTCATTTGTTTCTCGAGGCACTGGTCATTCCTTTTTCCTTTCCACCAGCTCTACATGCCATTTCCTTGTAGCTCAGCCTACCTATACAGTCCATCATTGATCCAGCAGCAGCTCCCATGTCTAGGTGTGTAAACTTTGAGCCACATTTTGAAATACAACTTCATCAGGTTCTACTGTGGTCACTCCAACTCTGTGGATCTAGATTAGAAATCTGTGCATCTCAACAGGTTTGGGAAACTGAGCGAGCCATAGACCCTCCCTCTTGGGTCTTATGTCTCCTATCTTGCCTGTGTCTCTCTGAATTTCCATTTTCTACATGGTCTCATCTGTCCACACGTAGCCATGCAGGCTGCTGACCAGTAAGCGCAGCATGGTACCACACCTACAGGAGCCCAGGTCTCCTCTCCAGGCTCAATTGCAGATCTTCTTTCCCCTGCCTTGAGAAAAACAAGTCTTCTCTAAAGGAGATCTAGCCGCTCACCCCCCCAAAACCACCTCTCAGTCCTCAGAGGCCCCCAGTGCGAACTTTCCCACCATGTCTTCCTCCCATGTCACCAGTGGTAGCTCTGAGGTGATGAGTGGAGATATGCAGACCCATATGTATCTCCACCAGACATTTGACCAAAGCATGGCCCTGGGATGGTAAATGCTGGTTGTGCACCTGATGGATTAATGCCTAGTTTAGTGAATACACCCCGTGTCTGTGAGGACGGTTCCAGAGGCAATTACTCTATGGGGTCCAGTGTAACAGCACTGTTGGAGGGAGCAGGGCCACTGGGGGCATGTCACTTAGATAGAGCCTCTGTCTCAGCCTGGCCTTTCCTGTGTCACCTCTCTGATTCCTGCCCACCATGATGTGAACAGAGCCCTGAGAAACTGTGAGCTAAAAGAGATAATCCCTCTCTAAGATGTTCTGTCAGGGATTAAGTCACAGAAGTGATAAACTAACATCTCTTAGTGGAAAGGAAGACAGGCTGTCTCCCTGGTGCTCTCAGTGTAGCAGTATCTGCTACAGCCTTCACCTGGGAAGGCGGAATGTCACCCTTTCAGAAAGACACTCAACAGTGGGGCCCCGGCACAGAGGTTAGACTCTGTCATCTGCGAGGGGATGGAATTTGTCCCTGCTTGTCTCTGGCCCAGCCCCAGCGACAGGTTACCTGCATTGCTTCAAATCTGCATTGGGCTATGAGCACCTGGAAGAAATAGCCGGGTCAGCTTGCCTGTCTTCTTTCCTGGAAAATATCTAGGTCACTTCCATACTTGTTCTGTGTGTCCCATTTATTCTCCACTACTGCTGAAATATTCTCTCCCATGCATAGACTACTTGAGCAACATAAATGAGTCTTGTATGGAAAGAAAACCACTGCGGAAAGTTGTTTGTACTGTGTGTAGCAGGTGACTCATCGCGTTGCGTTGGCGGGTGGCAGCCGTCGGACCCAGTGCTTCCTCACTCTCTTCAGGCAGTCTTTGTCTTCTAGTAGTCATTCGTTGAGTCCAGAATGGAAACTGCACTCGTAGGTCTTTTCTTCCAGGATCAAGCTATTAACTTGATCTCAGCTCTCACAAGAAGGGAGGCACATGACAGCATCTGCCAGACCATGAATTTGTCAGTTTTGTGTCACTGGTTTTGTTCCCATTGGTGGCAAATTTTGTTTGATTATCATCATCTTGGGGCAAGAGACTGACCAAGAAAATACAGAAAGATAGAATCTTGGTTGAGTCACACGAGTAATTGGAAATGGAAATAGAATTTGTAGCAAGTATGGCTCCTCTTGAGTTTTCCCATCTGAAAAAATACCTTTTCTGAATGTTCATGCTACATCTCTAGGCCAAGCAACCCACCTATTCCACTTCTGCAAGCCAGTCTGCAGCCACAGTGAGCATCGTGTGCCCCGGGAGTGCATGTGAACTAAACCACATCTCTACCTTGTCTGTCCTACCCCTGACATGAATCAGCTTTGTCCTGTTTGTGCATGCTGTATGTGGTACTACCTGTTAGTCACCCCGTAGCCATCTCAAATTGTCACAGTGTTTGTGTTCAGAAAAGACTAACCTTTTTCATAGGTGTATATGCATAGGAAAACCCATAGCAAATAGGATGGATGGTTTCAGGCATTCACTGGGGGGTCTTGAAATATACTTCCTGCAGATAAGGAGGATGACTGGATTTGAGTAGAGACAGACTTGGGAGCTAAGTAATAACAGACCATAAGCAATGCAGTCAGGTCTACACTGGCAGAAGAGAGGCACAAAAAGAACTGAACAAGATGTGTACAGAGAGAGGTGAGATGAGCAGCCACCTTTGGGTGGCTAATGCGGAAAGTCCTTAGTTAGAAAGGGTAGATGTTGGTTCCTGATTCGTTAAGCTAGAGTTTCCTCTTACTGTTGCTTAGATGGGAACCCTAGGTGTGAGAGCTACCAGGGCGGGAGCTGCTGTGGGATCCTCGCTTGCTGAGAAGACATGGAGGAAGCCGAAGTACACGTTGCTAAGTAAGAGAAGCCAGTCTGACAAAGCTGCAGACTGATCCCAGCCACATGACATTTTAGAAAAGACAAAATATGGAGACAGTAAAAGTATCAGCTACTGGGGCCAACAAGGTAACTCGGTAGGTAGAGGTGCTTACCCTGGTGATCTGAGTGCCATCCCCAGAACACATGCAAAGGTGAAAGGAGAGAACCAGCTTCCCATTTGTCCTCTGACCTCCCCATATGCCCATGGCACATGCATGCCCAAATTTACACATCTTGCACACACAGTAATAAACAAATACTTTTTAAGATTAATAATTACCAATGGGGTAAATAGCATACAGATAACTTCTAAGGCCAAGAGTCTATTCTGTAGGGTCCAGGTGGATGCGTGTTCCATATTTGTGCAGACAGGCCTACAGAATGCTCACACCAAGAGTGATCGATCCCGGGTGTAAACTTGCCAGTGTTGTTGTATGTCACAGATGCTTGGCTCCAGTGTGGAGTACTGATTGTGGGGGAGAGTGGGGGGGGGGGGCTCAAGGGAAGATAGGAACTCTGTGCTTTCTGCTTAGTTTTGCTGTGAATCTAAAACTCCATAAAACTAAGTGGATCATGATGATACATTCATGTAATTCCAGACCGTGGGAAGTGAAGGCAAGAGGATCAATTTATGGCCAGCCTCAACTACATAGTGAGTTTGATGCAAACCTGGGTGACATGACCAACACCCCCCAAAAAGAAGGAGGAGGCAGTTGGGGGTGTAGCTCAGTTGATTGAATGCTTGCTTAGCAAACACAAAGCCCTAGGGTTAGACCCCTGCCCTATAAGGACCAGACATTATTGGCACATGGCTATAATCCAAGCACCATAGAAGGTAGAAACAGGAGGATCAGAAGTTCAAGGTCGTCCCAGGCTACTTTGTGAGTTTGAGGCCAAACTAAAATCTATGATCTCTCTCTCTCTCTTTCTCAAAAAAAAAAAAGTCTGTGTTTTACAAGAGCAAAGTTTGGGAAGGTGAGATTGAAGAACATTGTCCTAAGGCAAGAAGAAAGTGCAGGGAAGGAATGCCAATCCGTGGGTGACAATGTCTGTTTCCAATGGACTTGTTTCCTTAGTCCCTCTTCTAAAACCCAAGAACACCAGCTGGTAGAGCCACCTCTACAGCCTGGCAGCTGCCTACTCTAACCATTACCTCTCATGATCAATCCTTAGCAGACTCTGGTTCCCCGTGGATCCCCTTAGAGGGCAGCTGTCCCTAGTGTGCAAACAGTCGGCCATGTGCTTGTTACAGGTTTCCTAAGTGCCACACCTCATCAGCAATCCCTTTCTGCTGCTCAGGCACCTGTACTCAGTGGCACCATCAGCCGAGGCATATTGGAAGCTGGCAAAGGAACCTGCAGAGGTGTGGTACAGAGAGCAGGCAAAGCTCTGAGCTGTCTTATGCAGTCCTGAGAGATCTCTCCAGAAGCAAGTGAAACAGGAAGGAAATAAAGTGTAAAGTCCTCAAAATTCAGAACAAAGTCAACCTATTAAAAGACAAAGACGGATTCTCCATGAGTGTGAAAATTAATGGTTTGCCCTAAGACTATTGATAAGAAAGTCATCCTTCTTCAATGATACCAGGAGCTGGACTATGAAACCATTGTTCTTTCTTTGCATGGAAAACTCAAAACTTATCATTTTTCTCCAAATGTCACTTCCCATTGTAAAAAAAAAAAATAGCTTTTCTGGGGGCATGCTGTCCTATGAAACAGAACTTAACATAGTCTGAAGTACCAGACCATCTTTCCTGGTCTGCCATAGCCAAGGCCTTCAGGCTGCTTGTTCCAGCTGTGCCTGAACAGCAGCCACCTAAGGATCTCCACCCCTTCTCCAGCATCCGGGAATCTCTGTAGTTTTGGGATTACAACTTTCAGATGTCTGTTCTGTCTCTTTGTTGTAGACTCAGGCACAGAATAGAAACAATCGTCCCACCTTTTCCCTTATCACCTTGGAGAGCCAGGGATTTAGCAACAATAGGGTCATGAGGACCTCCCCCGTGTGAGGCTGCAGGTTGGCAGGAAGACAGACAGAGAGAGTGAGTGTGTTGTGGCCAAGTGGAAGTGAGAGTGGTCAGGAAAGATGTCCTGGAGGTCATGAGAGTTGAGTAAGGTGTGAAGTAGGCAAGAATGGAAAGATGTCAGCAGAGTGAGTGACATACAGAGTGTTTCGGTTGGAGCAAGCTCACAGCAGCCCCTCCCTCAGCAGACTGCTACTAATGCTCCAGAAAAATAGAAAAGGCAGTCAATGATCTGAGGGCTCCAAAAAGCACAGGAAAGTATGTGGATTGTGGAAGAGGCGTATCACAAGAGAAGCTGCCCAAAAAAAAGATGAGTCCCCTGCCTGTTTTCATCCCAGCTTTCATGGCAGTGCCCCAAGTTGGCTGAAAGGAGCTGTGGTGTGGGAAGCTGGTGTACTACTGTGAGTGAGCCCCACCCTTCAAATATTAAAAGGCAAATGTTAGAAAAAACTTGATGGGGTGCAAGCAAAGCAGTTCTTCAGGTAAAGGCACTTACTGCCAAGTTTGGTGACCTGAGTTCAGTTTCTGGAATCAACATGGAGAAAAGAGAACCAACTCTCATAGGTTGTCTTCTGCCCTACACATCTGAATATGGCATTCATGCCCCACCCCAGTAATGTTTTTAAAGAGAGAACTATATGTTCATAAACTCAACAGCTTTTGATTAAATTTCTGAACTCCATGTAAGATACACTAACTCATATAAGAAGAAGTAGAAAAACTGAATAGTCCTAATTCCACTAACAAATGTGAATCTGGAATCAAAGATCTTTTAACAAAGTAAATTCTAACCACACATGTATTTGTGGGAAAATGTTACCAGGCCTTTAAAGGGAAAGTTAAGTTAATTATATCCAAACCTATTAAAGTAATTTGAAGATAAGGATACATAGCCTTGGAAGGCAAATTTTTTTAATGCCAAAACCTGACAAAAATGTTGTATGAAAATAGCATATCAGTATCTGACATGAGCTCTTACCACATCCTTGAAATCCTATCACTCAGGACTTAAAGGCAGGAAGATCAGGAGTTCAAGGCCAGTCTCAGCTACATAGTGAGTTTGAGGCTAGCCTATGTGACATGAAATCCCATTCTCAGATTCCGAGGTACCAGTCCATGATCAGTTGGCCCCAGTTTGGCAGAACAAAACTACTCATCTGGTAGCCAGAGAGAAAAATATTAGGAAGAGATTAGGGTCTCATAATCCCCTTCAAGAACATACCTATTTCTACCTTCTAAAAGTGACACTCAGTAAACAAGCTTTTGACCAATGAGCTATTTGGAAATACTCAAGTCCAAAGTACTGTACGAAGTGTATGTATCTTAGATGTCAATGGCTAGGAATGGGGTATTCACCATTGGAGAACTCTAGTAATTCAGGGTGCCTGAAGTAGGGTAAGAGGAGGGGAGAGCCAGGAATGGGTCTGTAGAAGGAGGGGTGACACTGCCTGAGAGTCCTGCCTCACCACCATCTCCCTCTATTACCTTGTCTTGTTTTCAGAGTCATCTCAACTGACAAACGTGCTAGAGCAAATGGTGGCAGACAGTCGACAAAAACAACACAGACTGATTTATTACATTTCCAGAGGTCAGAAGTCCAAAACATGTCCTCCAGAGCTGAAACCAAGGTCTAGCAAGGCTGCATATCTTGAGGGGCTCTCGGGAAACCTTTTACCTGTCTTTTCCCAGCTTGTGGAGGCCAAATACAAACTTGGCACTGATTCCCCTTCAAGGCCTTGGACGTAGCATCTTCAAGTCTATCTGACTCTCACCAAGTCCCATCTCCCTCTTTCACTTATAAAGACCTGTGATCACATGAGGCCCAGTGGATAATCTATGACAACTTGCCTATCTTAATATCAGCTGGTCAACAGCACTAATCCCATCTGCTACTTTAATTCCTCTGTGTCACATAACACAGCACGTTCACAGAGTCCGGGGATTAGGACATTGGGGGAAAACCATTATTCTGCTACCATACCCTGGAAACCAGATAAGATATTGCATGTCAGCTACGTTGCCAGGCAACCTACTTAGAGTGAAAATGGGCCCTAGTTGGTAAACAACATCGGGGCCTGGGGCAGCTGGGAATGAGTCTCAGAACCTGGACGACGATGTCACTGTGTGCCAATTTGTCCTGTGTTTGTTTGGCGTCTGTGTGACAGTGGCTATTACTGGTTCGGGAGATGCCACGATATAAGTTGAATGATTGAGACCTGCACTATAAAACATATCAAAGTTCCTGCTGTAATATTTAATTTGCACAGTGGTTCATGCTACAGTAGGTGAGAATTCGTGCTCCTGTGGGGAGGTTGTGGGGACAGTGTGCCCACTCAGATCCAGGTCCTGGTTGCCTGGGTAGGGTGACATCTATTTTCTTGGAGTTCGTTTCAGGGGATATTCAATTGAATCTCAGGATGATGGAGAAATAGTAATATTAGTGATGCTAAAATATCCCTTTAGATGTGTTTGAGAACAAATAAAGCTATGCTCCATGGAGTAGACAGGGACCAAAAATCTCCCACTCCTAGCTGAGTTGCTGTTGGCAGTTGCTGGCTTCTGGGGGAAGGAGAGACATTTTTTAAGGGTATGCTGGGCAGCCCCACACCCAGGAGTGTATGGGCAGTGCAAATGGACTTGGTAGGCTATTAAAAAAAAGGCGTGAAGTTGGGAGGGAGTGGGCTGGGGGAGGTGGATCTGAGAGGAGTTAGGAGGAAGAATGGAAGTGAAGATCATCAAAATACATGTATGAAATAAAAAGTAAAAACATTTTTAAAAGCAGTGTAGAAATTAAAACATAGTAGAAGATAAACAGTTGTTCAAACTAGTTGACAAGGAAAGTTGTTTGATCTCCTGTCTACTTCACTATATTTGAAATATATCAAGCTAAAAACTAAGAAAATAAATCCTTAGGTGTTAAAAACTGCTCGCTCACTCTCATTTGCTCGCTCTCCCTGCCTCCCTCCCTCCCTCTTTCTTATTGAGACAAGGTATTACTAAGTAGCTCACAGCCTCAAACTCTGTGCCTTTTCCTTCTTCCATGGTTACAACTTCTGGTAAGTTCACAGGTCCCTTCCCTTTTCAGTCTTGTGTCACAGCTAGGGTGATATCCCTTATTGGCCACTCTAAGATATTTACTCAATGTGTGACATCCTTGTTTATCCCAAAGCTGTGTTGGAAGAGCCTTCAGTGCAGACATCCTGTGCTTGTGATGGGCTGCATCCTACCTATGGCTAAGGGGAAATGCACTTAGCACACACCCCTCAGGCACCACTCAGCAGCATGGCGCAGGACCTCATTGCATGCCACACCTCAGTGCTATATGACTGCGTTCACTGCTGCTGTCCATGTTGTTTTTTTTTGACAACTGGGGGTCTTACCTGGGGTCTTGAACATGCCAGACAAGGATTCTTCCTCTGAGATATACCCCTAGCCAAGGATCATGTCTTCTTGTTTATCACTGACTAGATAAATGGTTCCAATTCAAAAGTGGTTTGTATGGCTATATACTACTTCAGACTGTGGGATCCCGGGTTCAGTAGGTGACGTCTCTGAATGCAGGAAGAACCTCTGGTCTATAACAGAACCTTATGGGGAACTTCCCTTCCTTACATGGCTGCTTGCATCTCCTTCCCCTAAAATGCAACAACAGTTTGAGTCTGTGCAATAGGCACCAAGCAATCCCAGAAGCATGATGGCTGACCACTCAGGGCCCTAGATGTTAGATCCACCCAAACATGAGAATCCTTGCCTCAGACACACACACACACACACACACACACACACACACACACACACATACACACACACACACACA
>CAJQZJ010001008.1:251154-261575 GCA_907164525.1 Lophiomys imhausi
AGAGAGAGAGAGAGAGAGAGAGAGAGAGAGAGAGAGAGAGAGAGAGAGAGTTTAAATCAATATCAAATTTCTTTATAAAAAGTGATCCCAAGCCAGGCACATATTTCTTCTCACTGAATATTTCTGAGGATCTGTCCCCTCCTCATTGTTATCCTTGGGCCATATTATCTCCAGGTCAGCCCAGATTGAATCCCAGCATTTGGGAGGCAAAGGCAGGTGGATCTCTGTGAATTTGAGGCCAGCCTGGTCTACAAACCAAGCACAGGACAGCCAAGGCTACAGAGAAGAAACCCTGTCTTGAAAAACAAAGCAAAACAAACAAACAAAAAAGTCGTATTTATACAACTACCCTGTTATTGCTACAATGGCATTATGTGTCATAAGCACATCCCATGGGTTAAGGGTTCAGGCCAACAAGACCATCCCCCTGTGGACACTCGTCACAAGTTCCAGGTGCCATGTCTATCTGCGTTCTGTGAGACTTGCCTGCAAATTCAAAGGTTCTCAGGGACACCCAACCCCCAGGATCTATCACTCATAAAATAATAGACCTCATATACCTTGGGAAATGTCTTATTTTTATATACCAGTTTATTTTAAAGAAGATAAGACAGGAACCTCCTGACAAGATGCCCAGGACAGGCGGTGGTGGCGCACGCCTTTAATCCCAGCACTTGGGAGGCAGAGGCAGGCAGATCTTTGCGAGTTCGAGGCCAGCCTGGTCTACAAAGTGAGTCCTGGACAGCCAGGGCTACACAAAGAAACCCTGTCTCGAAAAACCAAAAAAAAAAAAAAAAAAAAAAAAGATGCCCAGGACACAGAATTGTGGGTCTTGATGCTCAGCTTCCAGGACTTGTGTAAGAGTGACATGTCCCAGCCCATAAATGTGTTTACCACCTCCAAGCTCTCCAAGCCCATGGTTTAGGGTATTAGGTGGTTTCATTATATTGCCATGATTACTAACACATTGGCGAATCAATCTTCAACCCTTCCTCTGTCCCTGCAGGTCAGGGGCAGGCTGGAAGCTCCACTTCCAATCCTAGATGTCTTTCTAGTGACATGCCCCCTTCCTGTCCAGGCTGGTCCCCAGCCACCAGTCATCTCATTAGCTTACTACAGAGACTCTCACCAGTCAAGAGAATCCTAGCATGTGGTGCTCTGTGCCAGAAACAAGGGACAGAGGCCTCATGCTCAATCTAACATACAAGGCTGACTGCTCCTGGGACCTAAAACTCTGCAGTGTGTGAAACACACCCCATCATTTGCACGGAGATTCCTCAGCATTGCACACATGACCATCGATCCACCTAGCCCACCATCATATTTAGGAATCACCAGCTTTCTTGGTGGCTCATCTCTTAGTACTCCCTTCCATATGCGTGTACACCTGCCCTTCATCATCAGCCTTAAGAATATGCCATCTGAAGAGTGTGCTCCCCACCCAGAGAACACCTATCGCCACTTCAGAGAGTGACTCTGACTCGGAGCTCAGGCCTCAGCATGCTGTCTGTCTGGCCCGCCACAGAGGCATGTGTTTATGCCAAAATGGGGCATGGCCAAAAACCCAAGACCTTCCTCCAGGGACAGGATGTGCTGTGTGAAGAAAGTATTATTACCTTCAGAGAACATGCAGTCAGCACGATCTAACCATGGGTTGCCAGCACCTCCTCCAAAGGCTAAATGAGGCCACAGCCCGCCAGCCCAGCTACACAGGGACGGATCTGCATTGCTTCCATAGACAGGGCAAGAGGCTGAGGACACTGCTTAAACTGTCCTCAAGCACACAGCAGGTTTGAGTTAGAACTGCTCTTTTAAAGAGTTAAAAGAGAAAGAAAAAATAAAAGGACTTGTGTAAACATTCTGCCAGAATAACAAGGAACCAGACTGCAGCACAGAAAAGGCTAACAGAACACTCATTTGAGGAGACTTTAAGTGCCTCAGACTCTCAAGAAAAGTAAAGGAAGTGAATCTAGAGGAGGAGCTCAAGGGAGAGAGAGGATACATGAGCTGAAAGGGTGGCAGGAAAGCTAAAGCCAGGTCTGGAGCCATAGACCTGTAATCCCAGCTACCTAGGGGCTGAGACAACAAGATTGCAAGTTCAAAGCCAGCGGGGGATACATAGAAGTTTAAGAACAGCTCCCCTGTCTCAAAAGAAAAACAAACAAACAAAAAACAAAAAGAAAGCTGGGAGATAGTTCAGTGGGGAAATACTTCCCAGTGTGAAGCTCTGAGTTCAATCCTTGCTAATGAATAAAAACAAACAAACAAACAAAAACTAAGGAAAGACTGAGGAGAGAGAAGGGTGGAGGAAGCCATTGGGAGGAACAATGGCTATAATACACTGTAGAAATCAAATGACAGAGGTTAGGATGAAAGGTACAGCAAAGGGAAGAGCAAAACCAGAGATCCAAGCAGCTTGGAGATCATAAATTCAAGCTGACCACACCCCACCATTTGCAGAGAGAACTCAGAACAGGAAAGACTCTTAAGGGCAAAGTATGAAGCGCTTCCATTAAGGAGAGGAAGAGTCTGCCCAGCATCTTGCCACACATCCAGCTGATAGCAGAAATGACAGATGCTGAGACACAAGCATGGGAGGTTCCCTGCTCTCTCAGAGAGGCATGAAGTGCTTGAGTGTTCACAGCAGCTCTGAGACCTCAGTACCCCAGTGTCTCATCTCACAAACAAGAGCTAAAAGACACAAGCCCAGAACCCAAGTACTACTCTTGACCACATGGAAGAAGGCTTCTGGCTGGCTGCATCCCCTGCCACATCCAAGGTGACATGACCACGTTCTTAGTTATACAGCTGCTTACACTCACTGCAAACGTGGGCTGCTTTTTATTAGCAAAACCACTTCATTATATAATTTGAAATTTGCTCCAAGAGATCCAGGCGTGCTTAGTTTTGTGGATAAAGAGATTTGAGGGAGGTCATAGAATCGTTGACTAGAGCCTCAGATTCTGCTGGTGACTGAGCCTGGTGACTGCTGGCTAATATATCTATATCTCCCATAAACCTTTGCTCAGATTTTGATTATGCAGTTTTCATATCATTGGATCATATGGCTAAAGTACATTTAGAAAATGTAAGTTGCTGTGTCATTTTGCAGTCCCAGTAGCAAGGACTGACAGTCCATTACTCTATGTTCTTGCCAGTATTTGATATTGTTGGTCCCCTTTTCTGATTTAGTCATTCTAATGGTGGGTAGTAGCATCTCATGGTTTTAATGGTTAATTCTTGAAAGCATATCACACTGGACATGTTTCTATATGCTTGCTTACCCACTGTGTGAGTGCATGTGTGCGTGAGTGCACATGTATGCAGGAATGCATGCCTGTGTTTGCAGCAGCCAGAACACAACAGAAGTTGTTCCTTGGGATTTATTCACCTTTTCCTTTTGAATCAGGGTCCTTCATTAGCCTGGAGCTTGCCAAGTATGATAGTCTGTTACCAGTGAGCCCCAAGGACCCTCTGCCTTGTCTTGTCTCTCCCATGTTGGGATTACAAGTGCACACTAACGTGCATAGCTTCTTTCTTTTAACCATGTTTAACAAACGTGGATTATGGGAATTGAACTTGGGTCCTATGTTTGCAAAGCAAGGAATTCCCAGCTAAGCTGTCTCCTCCTGCCATTATTTACCATTTTACACCATCTTTGGTGAGATGTCCATTCAGATGCCTTGCCTTTTGGTGGTGGGGTGGGCAGCCAGCAAGTCCTAGCAATTCTCCTGTTTCCACCCTGCTCGGCGCTGGGGCTATGCAGTTTGCAGGGATTCCTGGCTCATTATGTGGAGCTTCCATCCTGGGTCCCAGCTCCTGCCCTCAAGACTTCAAAGCAAGCACTCTTAACCACCGAGTCAGCTCTCCAGCACCTTGAGCAACAAGTTTCTTACCATCTTCTTTCTTTCTTTCTTTCTTTCTTTCTTTCTTTCTTTCTTTCTTCCTTCCTTCCTTCCTTCCTTCCTTCCTTCCTTCCTTCCTTCCTTTCTTTCTTTCTTTCTTTCTCTCTCTCTCTCTTTCTTGTGTCTCTGTGTGTGTTGTGTGTATGTATACATGTGTTGAGGGATCTTCATCCTGAATAGTAGATGGCACCTCACCATGGCTTCATGTGGTTTTTCTCTTATGCTTGGAAGGTGAGACAGAGAAATCCCTTTGTCATTTCTTCCACTATGAGGATACCAGCCCTGCCAGATGAAAGCCCTGACTTATGAACACATTTAGCCTCAATCACCCCCCCCCAGAGTTCTGTCTCCACCTTCAGTCCATAGCTTCTGCGTTTGAATCGAGAGGAAGTGTGATTCAGTCTATAACATTGATCAAACATTTAAAGATTAGCTAGACATAGTGGAGGATCTCTGTGAGTTTGAGCCCAGTCTGGTCTACATAGCAAGTTCCAGGGCAGTCAGGCATGACATAGCAAGACCTTGTCTCAAAAAAGGTTTAAAGAGTCATTTTTTGTGTGTATGTGTGTTTATCTGAGTGTATGTATTTGGCTCATATATATACAGGTACCCACAAAAGCCAAAAGAGGGCACTGAATCCCTTGAGCTGGAGTTATAGGAAGTTATGAACTGCTGATATAACTACTGGGAACCAAACCAGGGTCCTCTCTAAGAACAGAAAATGCTCTTAACCTCTTCAGCCTCAGATGGCATATTTAAACTGTGTGTGGGGATATGCACCTCTAATTCCAGCAATCAGGAGGCTGAAACAGGAGGATCACCACAAATCCAATTCCCACTTTGGCTACATGGTGAAACCATCATCTCAAAAATCGAAGACTTAAATTTAACAAATGAAACTATAAAGTACTTGGAAAGTGGGAGTCTTTGTAGTGTGTGAATTTGAGAAAGTCCTGTCACGTGATACCACAAAATCCACAGCTCACACGTGCACTGAGAGTTTTGCCTGCATCTTTTAAAGTCCCACAAGTGAAAAAGTCTCCCAGTCAATAAAGAGAAGTAACTGCTACCTAAACAAGAGTTAATTCCTCAAAATAGATTATGTCCTGCAAAGTCAATGAGGTGGGGAAAAGAGCCCTGGTTTTATTTTCTTTAACTGGAAGGGACCAGGGTCAAAATGTATCCTTCAGTGCACACGTGTCCCCCAACACCACCCACTTCCTAAACCAGGCTCTGCTACCTCCCAATAGGCTATTAAAAGTCTCATTCTGGCCGGGCAGTGGTGGCGCACGCCTTTAATCCCAGCACTTGGGAGGCAGAGGCAGGCGGATCTTTGTGAGTTCGAGGCCCGCCTGGTCTACAAAGCGAGTCCAGGACAGCCAGAGATATTCAGAGAAACCCTGTCTTGAAAAAACCAAAAAAAAAAGTCTCATTCTGTAAGTGGATTAAACTATTTGATAGTGCAGTCACAGACATGGACAGAGTTGTGCCTCTCGGTGCTGACTCTCCTGGCATCTCTCGGTCCAATCAGTTATCCCACTATTAAAATAGTTTTATTATCTTCAGAATGTATGGTGGTCATTGTTGAGTATCAATAGTGGTATTCTTTCCCAGAATTCCCTCCTTTACAAAGGTGACATCTTGTCCCTGAGGGCTGGGTTCCTTCTAGACATGAAGGTCTTTGGAAGGAGTATGCTGGCACCAGGACAGCAGTAACCATGCAGCTTAGTAAATAGAAGGCATCTTTTCCTTCCTTTCCACATGAACTCTCATTGCCAAGTAAGCCCTCAGTGGATGCTGTCCAACCTGGCAGCTGGCTTTTGAGCAGTCATTTGCAAGTGCACTATCCATTGAATCTACACCTTCTGTATTACTGCAGGCAAAGGTGGCCTAACAAAAAAACACAGCCATATTTATATGTAAATAGCCTAAATAAAAATTTACAATATATTCCAAATCTAAGCATCAGTTGGGTTAGGGTTGTTTCTCCTGGTTTTCTCAATGTGGCTGAGCTACCTGGTATAGACATTTCCTGAGCAAGCCCCGTGAGATCAAGCATGGGACTTTTGTACACTTGTATTTGTGCCAGAGTTTTTCATGATGATGCTTCTAACAAATGAGACTTCAGCACCTCTTACCTTTACTTTCCCTGGCACCTTCTTAAGAGTTGTGTGCAATGCCACTGGGTGGGAATCTTTAGAAAGAGCAAAATGTGATTTCTGATTTCTGTCCCCACCTCACAAAGTCTATGAATTCAAACCAGAAAAAAAACCAAAACTGGTATTTGGTAAGACACAGATAAGGATGGTCAGCAATTGTAGAGTTAGGATCCAAGGAGAACAGCTTTTTAACTAAGGCAAAGAGCAGGGCAGGGTGTCCTCTGTCCTCCTGGAAAACAGCTGCGTGAGTACAGGAGTCACAGCAGCTTCAGGGTGGCATCCACTATGCAAGCAGGCACTGCTGCCACTTGCTGAAGTGAAAGCTAGATGGACTATCTGTGGGGGGGGGTGTCCTGCCAACAGGACAGGACCTGTCAGTAGCCGCTGAGGCTGAGTTGGGCTGTGTGGTGTGTGCTGCATCGAGTCAGGAAGATGGGGATTGTGGGTGCCTGCTGAGACTGTCAGGACTCACACTTTTCCCTAGGAAAAATAAAGCTCTCTACCAATGTAGAATCCCTCTGTGCCAAGACCAAGGTAGGTCCTTGTTGCATTCCTCCTTGACCTTCGTGGTTTGACTCGCTATGTAAATACTCTATTGGCAAAGTAGTTAGATGCTCTTGGTTGTGTCATCTTGTTTCCTTTAGACAGCGCCTTGTCCTCAGCTTCCTGAGTTATTAGGATCACAGGCATGCAGCACCCCACCTAGTTTTAGTTACAGCTTTCTTTGTAGGAAACTGGGAAGTCATGAAGACTGAGAGTTAGTACCTCAGTTTAGACCACAGTTAGGTGGACATCTGTCCACCTACTGGAAGGACCTGGTTAAGTCAAGATCCAGGGCACATGGGGGTCAATTGTACGCTACACAGGCTGGGGACTGTTTGTCCTGTGGTGGTCACGTAAATAACAGTTCTCACTGAGGTGGACTTGGTGGTGCTAACCGAACCCTCCCCATTTCTGCTTCCCAGTGTTCAACCAGGTTTTGATATGAAAGGAAAACAGTTGTGGTGATGATTATCCCACTTTTAGAGACATCTGGCCTTAAGATGTATTCACACCATCACCACCTGGCTTTCACCCCTTCCAGATGCTCTCTAGGGGCAGGACGCTCCCTTCCTCAGGACAAGACCTCCTGTGCAGCAGAAGTCACCTCCCCATTCAGACCATTCCCTGACAGCTAGGAGTTTCCTGCACTGCTCTGGGACCTGCTGAAGGCTAAGCTGTACAGTGCCTGGAGAACATCCTTAGGAGCCGGGTGTGTTGGGCTTAACTGTGTTTGCAATTAGAAAGAAAAGTGCACAGGAACTCACTCAGAATTCAGAGGCGAGACGTATACTCGTGATGTCCTGAGGATCGCAGTGCAAGGGCCCATGGTAGCCCCTGTTGGAGTGTGCCCCAAGCCTGACCTTAGAGGAGATACCATTGTCCCACACTGACTACAGCCTGGCAGCACTCTTAACCCTGTCACGGTTTTGTTTTCTGGGGGTGGAGGGAGGAACAGGCAAAGCCACCAAGATACTCTCATCGATTCAATATTGTTCAATAGACCAGGACTGCTAAGAAGTAGGTGCCCTCTTGACTTTGGATGCACAAGATAAGTGCAGTGGGTGTCACAGCGAGAGTAGTAATTATGTCATCTGTCTTGTCATGTACTGTGACTAAAGTAATTGCAACATTTTCTCCCATCATTGAAGCTGGTAATTATAGTGCAACTAACGGCATTATGTGCTAACTTGGGCTGTTTTAATCACCTCTTTTACTTTGAAATGCAATGGGAAAATTCCACAGTTGTTCCCAAGCTACCCATTTCTCTCAGCATCTGCTGCCTTATAATCCTAACAGCTGGATGCTGAGGTAGGAGGCAGGGATGCTCACAGCAGCTCATAAAGGTGATCTCAGTGCTTGAAAAGAAAGCATCAGCAAGGAAACAGTTGTCAGTTTCCTACACTGATAAAATTTTGTCTTTGAGATTATCCATTTTGTTTCAGATACAGCAGA
The DNA here is from genome assembly GCA_907164525.1 of Lophiomys imhausi. Taxonomy (NCBI): domain Eukaryota; kingdom Metazoa; phylum Chordata; class Mammalia; order Rodentia; family Muridae; genus Lophiomys; species Lophiomys imhausi. The sequence goes on from CAJQZJ010001008.1 coordinate 259,214, forward strand.
TGTTTTGGCATCTGGCACTGTCTGCCACCCATATCTTGCAGGAAGGAAACCTCAAGCCACAAAAATCAATCTACTCTGATTAAGAAAAACTTCATTCAGCCCTGGCAGAAGTTGGGTTAACTAATGCTGGGATGGAACACTGTGAGCCAATGTGTTACTTTTCTCATTGTTGTTATGACAAAAATACCAGATGAAACAAAGTGGGGAAGGGCTCATGGTTTGAAGATAGCGCCCATCATGATGAGAAGGCATGGCAGCAGCCTGAAGCAACCAGTCACATCACCTTAGCAATCAGGATGCAGGCAGATGAGTTCCGGTCCTCAGCTCATGTTCTGCTTTTCATTCAGTCCAGGACCCCAGTTCATGGGAGGACTCACTCACATTCAGCCTGGTTCTTCCCACCTCAGTTAAACCTCACTGGAAACACCGTCATAGACACACCCAAAGGTGTGTCCCCTCAGTGATTGTAAATTATAGCTATCACAGCCACGATGGCATCTATTACAGGTAGTGTTCCATGTCTGAACACAGTCTTTATCTGCATTTGTCCTCTCTGATCACAGGAGAGTGAATACCGGCAGATATTCCAAGTGCTTGACTTACACTGAAATAAATGGACTTTGGACCCTATTAAGTGAACTGAGGGGGTCTAGTCGGGGTGGAAAGTCCCTTGATTACTTTCATGTAAAGTGATTTATACTCCATTAGATGCTTCTAGGCATTCGGCCATTCTTTACAGGTAATTGTTTGAGTAAAAGGTAATCCCTATGAAGAATCTAGAATTAGCAGAGCATAGTCAGAAAAATAAAGTAAGATCATTCTTTGGGAGTGTAGAATGACTGAAGGGGGCCATGTTTGAACTCTTCTTTCCTCCTGGGATTGTTGGGTCTTTATCCCTGACCTCAGGCTTTTTCTTTGAGTCCACTTACTGCAACTGTAACAGAATTCTATGGTTGAAAAATGGAAAAGAAAGGGTGGGGGAGGGTGTTTCTCCGCCCTTCTTTTTGGTTATTTGAAGGTTAACTGAAAACTCTGTTATGTAGGGGAAGAGACTACAAGCTGATAAATGATCCTGTCTTAATGGGTTTTGGAGATTAGCCCCAGGGAATTCCTACTTTTCCTTCTCTGTATCCTTCTTCCTCTCCTATGTAGGAGTGCATGGGCTTGAGAAAAATGAGATATAGTCATAGCACAGGAAGGTCCAAGAAGAAGGGGCAGATTATTGAATATGCCCTTATACCTTTGTATATTGATACAAAATTAGTAGGTTATTTGGCTAAAGTGGTATTGACCATTGTTTATTGTGCAAAAATAAGATTGTATTGGATTACATAGGTATTGATCTTTGTATATTGATACAAAATTAAGATTATAGTTGGCCACAATGGTATTGACCCTTGCATATGGACGTAATATTAAGATTATATTGGGCTACATAGGCATTGATCTTGGTATATTGATACATAATTAAGAGTATATTTAACCACAATTGAATAGATCTTTGTATATTGATACAAATTTAAAGATAATGCTTCCCAATGGTATCATACCTAGAGATACTTAAAAATAAAATGTGAAGCTCTGACCACTTGATACCAACCGTCTAAAACGGTCTAGGATAGTTAAAACATACTCCTAGTCATGCAAACATGTCTCTTTGTTAGCTACTATGACAGTCTATCACAGATATTCTTTAAACTACCCAGTAATCAAGTTGCTAAGAGACAAGCAACATTTGCTTATCTAAATACAAGAGATGGTTAGGGCATCTTCAAAAACCCCTAGAGATCTGCAGAATATGGCATTCAAAGATGTTATCTTAAATCAAGATTTTTTTTTGATATCGAGACATATCAGTGCCTGACAGCACCCCCTATTCTACTCCAAGTAGAAGATAAGCATCGAAGAACCTCCACTGTAAGATGGTTGATTTAGGGGCAAGCCTTTTTCTTGGCATGAAAAAACCCCTTGCACCAACTGCAGACAGACTGCTGTCCAAAAAGGACAAAACTTGGTAGCAGGGAAGTCGACAGCCTAACTCTGCCAAGACAGGGTAGGTAAGTCCTTCATAATCCCTGCTCTACAACAAATGTCTGTCAGAGAAACAGGACCCAAAGGCTGAAGATTGATGCTGGAATGTATGGAGAGAAAATGGGAACTGTCCAGGCAGTTACTGGTATGTTCTTTCTTAGTTTTGGAAGCTGCAGGCTCTGCACTTCCTATATAAGCAAATATATTTATCCCTCTCAGGTCTCTGAGGTGGTTGAAGAATAGACAGATAGAATCTTATAGTTAAATTTTGAACTGTTTAGGAATCAAGAGGGTGTTATAGATCTAAGAAGATACTCTTAAAAGTGTGTTG
>CAJQZJ010001008.1:261975-278617 GCA_907164525.1 Lophiomys imhausi
TCAAGAGGGTGTTATAGATCTAAGAAGATACTCTTAAAAGTGTGTTGCAAGATAGTATGAATGTTGAGTCACATATAGACCTTTAAACTCATGGAGTTGGGTAGATAGTAGAATGTTAAAGTCAGGGGCCAAATAGGTATAAACTGAACATTGGGAAGGTATACTGGGCCAATTTAATCTCATAAATGTGGCATATTTATATCTATTGTTTTGTATAATACTTACTGTTATAAGAGAAGGAACCAGCTGTTGGACTGAAAGGGGAAACCTCTGGAGGGAAGAGGGTGGAAGGGCGGGTTAAGAAGGGGGAATAGGGAGGGGTTTGTTACTGAGATGTAACTTGAAGAAAAAAAAATAAAGTATTTATAAAAAAAAAAAAGAAAGTTTTCTAAAATACCAATGGAAAAAAAAAAGAAAAATGGAAAAGAAGATGGGAGAGAAGACAGGAGAAAAGAAGGAAATATTGGAAGAGAAACAGGAAGGAAGGAATGAAAAGGAGGTGTTTCTGGAGCTGGAAGTCTAAGAGAAAGGTAGTGTACCTGGACAGGGCCCCCAAGCTGTGCCATAACATGGTGGGAGGGCAAGCCATTAAAGACAAGGCAGGAGGAAACTCAGGCCAAACTTCTTGTCAGAGCTTCTCCTCCTGCAGTAACACCATAGCCTACTGGGGGAGGAGAGGAGTCACATGACCCATTTGTGAGTACCCCTAACACTTTTGTTTTCTTTTTTACATTTACTTATTTCTTCAAGTTACAGTTCAATCACAGTCCCTTCCCTCCTCACCTTCCCTGTCCCACCCTCCTGCCCTCTTTCCCCTCACCCTCCTATCTACTTTTTTATTTTAACTTAAGGTGTATCTTCCCCCCCACCAAACAGTTCCCCTTCTAGTCCAATAAAAGGCTCTTTTTCATATAACAGTAAATACAATACAAAACAATAAGAATAATTAGACCACAATTATGAAAATTATAAGGTATAGCATATATTCCCAAAGTTTAGTCCATACATATTTGGCAACTGATATTAATATTTTATTATCTATCTGTCTCAATGAGTTAGGTATAGAACTTTAAACTCATTGAGATAGATAGATAATAGAATATTAGTATCAGTTGCCCTTAACTTTCAATGTGAGTTTTAAGTAGACTTTCAAACTGCAACAATCATGTGTCAGTAATTCTGAGTGTACTAGAAAGCTGGCATAGTGTGAAACCAACCCAGGTTCACACACTTGCCCTGCTCTTACACCAACTGCCTCCACTTGGTACTGAGTCTGACTCTTTGCAGATTCTGTTGGGACATTTGGGTGTGCAGCTGGGATTCCATGCAGGGGTGTGGTTATGATGATACAGATGAAAAACAGGCCACCTAAGAACAGTGTGTTCTCCTAACAGGAGCATGGTGGCATCAAGCATAGTCTCACCTTTGTGACATGACAGAGAAAATGTCTAGACAGAACCTGCTCAGAACTTGGTGGACCAGACACCAGGATAATTGTCAGGTGTTTCAGCAACTTGTGTGAGACAGGAGCTCAGATCTTGCAGATCTTCCACAGGGCACCCTAACCCCAAGTCTCAGCATCTACTGAACCCCCTCCTTCAAAGTCTTCTGATAAGTTTGAACTTGGGGTTCTCAGAGTTAAGCCTGTATAATTCACACACACACACACACACACACACACACCCCACAGTGTGCACTGCTGGTTGTGTATAAAAGTGAATTGGTTAAAGGAAAGCAAAGGTGTTCTGACTACACACAAGGACAGCTGCCTATGGCCACTCCTCTGCCTCCACATTTGTGGCTCTTCAAAGAATGCTGTTGTTTGTGGTGGCTCTGTCATTTCTGAGTCTTCTCAGTTGGCTCTTGTGTCTTGGTTACCTCTCGGCATCTTCTCAATTAGCTCAACAGGATAGACAGATGCTCAGTAAACACTTCCTGGGTGAGATAAAAAGTAAATCCTATAAAGAATTCAGAATTAGCACAGCATGACCAAGAAAAGTGAAATTGGATCATTTTGGGAAGCGTAGAATGACTAAAGGGATTGGTTTGAACTCTTTCCTCCTGGGATTGTTGGATCTCCATCCCTTAACTCTAGCTTCTTGTCTTACCTCCACTCCTAAGGTTGCATGTGATCTTTGGCAAGGAACTCACCTTCTCTGACCTTTACCTTCTGGATTAGTGACATTCAGGGTGTTTTTGTATCTCTAAGCTCATTTTACTCAGCTGGTCTACCTTTAATAGCATAGTCAGCTCTTTAAAACCTAACTGTGCACTGAGATGGGAATTTCCCAGGGGAAGACCAAGTTTGCAGGGCATCTATTTAACCAAGACAAGGGACGGGAGTGTGGGGCATAGAGACGACCATGATGGACACGTAGATCAGGAGTCACATAGTGATGGCCATGAGACAGCTGTGGGCACAGGAAGAGAGGACCTGCATGCTCACGCCTGCTCTAACCTTCCAAGTAAACGTCAAGTGCTTCCCGACAGTCATGCTCACCTCTGCCAACACACAAAAGCTGCCTCAGTCTTCCTACAGCCACAAATGTGGGGAGGCAGTACATACAGCCAGCAGCACTTCTGGAAACCCCCAAAGTATGCTCCAAGCCAGACCCTCTATACAGCCACCCTTTTGTCTGAGCATGCTCCAAGCCAGACCCCTCTATACAGCCGCCCTTTTGTCTGAGTATGCTCCAAGCCAGACCCTCTATACAGCCGCCCTTTTGTCTGAGCATGCTCCAAGCCAGACCCTCTATACAGCCGCCCTTTTGTCTGAGAATTCATACTTCTGTCCTCCACCGAAGTGAGGCCCCTGTAGGAGTCCATTTAGGCCTGTTTCACCTGACCATCACACCCTCATCAACAATCCAGTTTTCATTTTTCCATTTGTATGAACTATTTTTCCTGATGCTGTGACAATGCAGGAAGAGTTTATTTCCTGGACAAAGGGGAGTGGAAATGGATCCTTTCTTCATCCCACACTCCCGACAAGTGTAGCATTTGTCACTGTTTGGCTTCACTCACCCACTCAATGTGACATTATCTTATCAGAGGAAAAAAAACCATCAACTCGTGTCTGCTGGCGTCATCTCTGGGAGTCCAGCTGCCACAGACACAGGCAGGTATGAGGCGGACATCAAAAACAAGAATCTATAATTGAGGGTGGGAAAACCCCAAAGCTGGTGTTTGGCTTGCTGGACAGGGCTTTAGAGTATTCTCCCCTCATCTGTTGTGATGGCTGATCTTGGTTGGTCAACTTGACCTCAACTGGAATCAACTAAAACCTACTCAGCTGGGCACACCTAGGAGGTATTTTCTTGAGTAGATTGTTTGAGGCAGGAAGACCCCCTTAAATCTGGATCATTTGAGGTCATATACCCACCCTACATCTGCGCCACACTTTCTGGTGGCAGACCACATAAAAGGATTCACCATCTCCCTCTCTGTGAACACCCACTCTTTCTGTGGACTCAGACTAGGGAAATTTACTACATAATTTCCATGTGTTGATTAAGAAAAGTCTGGAAGGAAAACAGAAGAGATGGCTTCCTAGCCAGTAGCAACCTGTCTGTAGGGAGCAGCTGCTTGTCATTAAAAGATGTGGGCTTGAGCCAGGGAGACAACTCACCTGCTGAGTTGTCTCACCTGAAAGCCTGGCAACCTAAAGGTTGAAGGATAGAACTGACCCCACAAAAAGTTTGTTTTCAGACTTCCACATGTGTGCATTGGCATACACGTGCTCCCTCCCCCACATGTGCACACATCAATATATAATCTATAATATTATTAGTAGTATATTATTAGTATGTATTATTATATATACTATATATAATATAGTATATATACTAAATATATATTATTATTTATACTAATAATAAACTAATAGTATATTATTGGATTATTATTATATAATATATATTATATTATAATATATATTATATATGTATATAATTACAATATAATTAGTATATATTATATACTAATATAATATAGTAATATTATATAAATATAATAAATATATTTTGTAAGATGAGAGCTTATAAAGCAGAGCTGAATAAGGGGGCTGTTGAAAGGGACACACTGTCTCTCTTGGTTTGGCCATGGGAATGGACTATAGAAAAACCAACACTATAAATACAATCAGCCTACCTTGACCAGCAATAGCTTCTGTGTTATTCTTATAGAAATGGCTTTGTAGGGTCACTGTGAAGTTACTCTGCCCTATTCTCTGTTTACTTGTCAGAGGTGCTGGGATCAAATCCATGCTAGGCAAGAGTATGTTCTCAGCTCTCTGGATCCTGACCTAGCACTCTAGGGCAGCAGGTCCTTGTAGCATTTTCCAAACCCATCACCTCAGTTCTATCCAAACCTACCAGCCTCTGGCCTTGTTTGATGGTGCATACCATACTGCCGGACTTTGGCCATGGCCACTGGTGGACCTCACCCTGGACCCACTCAGTGAATGTCTTTAACCAAGCACCTGTGCTGTGTCTCTGCAGGTCTCCCAAGCAGCCTCGGACCTCCTGGCCTACTGTGAAGCCCATGTGCGGGAGGATCCTCTCATCATCCCAGTGCCTGCCTCAGAGAACCCCTTTCGGGAGAAGAAGTTCTTCTGCACCATTCTCTAACCTCCGTGGTGATGAAACGGGCCCTCTCCTGTCATAAAAGTCCCAAGTAGAGACCATGCATGGTCCCATGTAGAGGCATGCCTCCTACATACATCCCATCTCTGTACAACCAACTATGATCTGGGATTATCTCATTTTGTCCTATTTTCTTTATGACATTGTTTCCTCTTCTATTTTTTTAAATTTCATTTTCACTATTTCCATCCATAGAGAAGAAAATAGGCATTTTCATAGCCAAAAAACAAATGTGCCATATAAAGATGTAGATTTAAGAGTCTACAGTTTTTAACCATTAATTCCCAACTGCAAATATGTCCAGTTAATAAATTTTAGTGGGTAATTCATTGAAATCATAACCATGCTTGAGTGTCTCCCAAGGACAGTAATTCAGTAGCAGATGAGAGCATGTCGGCCAGCCATGTGGAAAGGTGAGGTCTCTTTCTCCTCTGGAATCTCTATCATAGGAGTCTTCAGGGGCCAAATGGCCAGACCCTGTAGATGACTAATGTTTCCACATGATGCTTCTGAAAATGCATTTGTGGTGTAGACACTGGGCGGCCTTGAGTGCAGACACTCACCGGATAGCCCCATTGGCCACCACCTCAGTCCAAAATGCCACTCTTCCTGCGTGCTCCCTCCTGCTTGGTGTTTCTAGTCAGGTGGGGAGTATGTTACTCTGGCCCTCTGGAGTCTCAGCAGAGCTGTCCCTGAAGGACTCACTCTGTCACTAGGTCAGAGTGAGTCACCCTGTCACTCACTTGATCTGAGAATTTATGGGCGTTAACGAACCTAACCATAAACACTCTAAGTGCAGGTGTGTTTTAGAGAGGAGATCTCCCAGGCACGGAGAAATGACGTTTGCTTGCTGAAGACTGCAGGCAGAAAGTACACAAACCAGCACTTCCATATATGGGTAGTTCATCCCTAAAGCCCTCCCTGAAACCCTAAACTACGGCCGCCTGTTACATGTTTGCAGATCCACATACAATCCTAACTGCTACTAGGAAGGAAGCAAACGCATCTGTCACACCGACTGGCTGCATTTTCTCCCCTACCTTGGCTAGGAGAAGTGTCACAGGCCTTTATTCTGGCAGCCCATGATAGATGATATATATGTGTGGGTGCTGCAGTACCAGAGAGCTGTAAGTTCTGAGATTTTCCAAGTGGGCCCCATCTAGAGCACCCCCATGCCCTCCTGTTGAAGGAATGGGTAACCGCAGTTGCTCAGTAAGGATGTTTGGTTTGTAGATATTTGGAAACTGCTTCTCCTCTGGATCTCAAAGAGGCTTTGTGTGTGCTACTGGGCAAGCCATTGTGTGCCAAATTGTTCAAACCAGCAAATTGCAGACAATGTTAATTACCCTTCTTGCTCTTCTGCCAGGGCCAAAACCAAGTAAGGCTCTGATTATCCCTGAAAACCAATATGTGCTGGATGACAGCCTATAATGTTAGGAAGAGTATGTGACTGCATAGGCAACACGGTTCTGAAATGACAAATATAAAATGGCCTCCAAGGAAGTGGCTGTCATTTTTTGATGGGTTTGTGCCCTGCCACCCTCTCTTGTAGCTTTTGCAGAAACCATTCCTAGTTTCACTGCCAGACATGAGATGTGAGGCTAAGACTCTGTGTGGTTTTGTGGGGCTGTAACCAGATCTCTTTATTCTGTGGCCCGTGTCAGCCTCATTAACTGGACAGAGTAGACTATAGTCCACAACAGCTAAGGAAGTGGGACGGTACCTACAGTGACAAAATCAGGTCAAGAAAATAGTATGCTTTAATCTCCTTCTGAACTGACTCTGCTTTACTGTCTCCCATTTGCAAGCATCTTCTTTCTCCTGTGGATGGTGTGTCCACTAGTAACTGTCCTGGGATGACACTCCCACTCCACTCCTTGAACCCACTGAGCTTTCTCACCCCCAACATCTTTCTACTTATCCCTAGATTTCTGTCAATTCTTGGAGTCTTGTGATCCATCCAGTAAACTCATTATTCCACAAAATATCCTCATTTGGATGTAAATATTGTGTGAGCTGACAACTACACTCTTGAGTATATACTCGACAGAAATGTGTACATTTATATCATCAGAAGAAATGGACTAGAGTGTCCATAGAAGCACTGCTGATATTAACCCCTAACCAGAAGGAGCCCCTTATGCCCATGCTAAAACTATAAACAGATGAGGGTCATTCACATGGTGGACTCCCAAACGGCGACAGCTTGATGGAAATCTTGCTGGCCTGAGGGACTGAGAGCATGCAGGTCCAGGCCTACAGTTCCATTCTCATATAGCACAGGCCTGGCAGGCCAACTCATGCTGATTCAAGGAGGAACAACAATGGCTCTTTTCAAAGGAGCAACAGAGAGGGGACACAAAATGCTTCTGGAATGTTCTATGTCTGGATCTAGCTGCAGGTCACCCTGATATGCTTAGTTAGTGAATGCTCTCCCAGCTGTCCACTTTTGGGTGCTTTTCTGTGTGTGTCTTATATTTCAATAAAAAGTTGGGTTTTGTGACTACCAACTGTGAGTCCCTCTGCTATTTTTTTTCTCCTTTGGCACTTTGTTCATTGCCTGGCTCCTCCTCAGATGTCCTTACCATGACATTAATAATTCCCACCATTAGTGAGATACTTTAAGGATATATTTGGCAACAAAGTACTTGCACTCATCAGCTGGAGAACACGTTTCTGGCCCTGCACAGGTGCTTCCCCATGCAAACACTATGCTCTGGGATTTGTGGGCAAACAACAAGGCACACCATGTGACTTCCACCGAGTGGCTGAGGTGACATCTTCAGCCTCTCTTGCCTTCTCACCCTCAGGAATGAAGGGACAGGATGGCCTTCCAAGAAACCCCATAATTACAGAGATCTCTGGAGCAAGAGACCAAGGTCCCATAAGGCCCTGTGGTGACAGGAAGCTGACACAGCAATAGGAAGGGCAAGTGCTCCATGCTTCTCCTTCATTCTGCTCGCACCTGAGGGCTCCCTGCCTCCAACCCGAATGTCTGTCTCAGTGTTCACTCCTTTCTCTGAGCTCCACAGGGCCTTCCCTATCAGCTCTGCCAATAGAGTGTCAGGGTGATCAGAGAGCAACGTCCCGCTGTTCCCCTCACATCAGTCCAAAGGTTTTTGTCTTTGATACTGAACTCCTGCTTCATGCCTGAGGAAGACAGGAGTTGTCAGCACCCTCACACCCAACTGAGGAGCCACAGGAGAGAGAGTACCAACAGGTAGAAGGGGTTCTGCGTGGTGACTGCCAGACCCTGAACTAAAATCATGAGAACAGGGCTGTGGCAATGGCGTGGACAGAGTTTATCTATACTGGCAGGTCCTCAGTCTCTAGGTGGTATGACCACCCCAAGACCATGAGCACTCCAACTTCCGGTTCCATTTCCTGGGCTGAGCACCTTCCCTTCCTGTGCCCAGAGCAGTGCTGGCAGGAGATGAGCTGCTGTCAACCCAGGTTTCCTGGATATGAGTGTGGATGGCCCAGTGACAGCTCTGGCTGTCATGCCATGACATCTGTTAGGATTTTTTAATTATTGTCTCTCACTGAAACTAGAGCTCACCATTTTGGCCAACTGACTGATCAGCAGCCCTAGAATCTATGTGTCTCCCTCCCTCCCACCAGAGCTGAGAGGTTACAGACATTTGTCATCGTCCCCTGGCTTTAATGTAGGTGCTGAGGTCACAAGCTCCTTATTGTTCCTCATGCTTCTGCAGCAAGTTGTTTCACTCACTGAGCCACCTCTCCAAACCCCTCCTTTCGGTTTTTAATCAAATCCCTATGTTTGATTCTGCTTTAGTCGTGTTTTGCTAACTTGTGACATTTTCAGACCCATTCGTGGTAATTAACCATAGACTATTGTCCTAACTCCATGGCTTCAAAGATTTCTCCGGGCCATAGTGTGGCCTGAGATTGTCCTAACTCCATGGCTTCAAAGATTTCTCAGGGCCATAGTGTGGCCTGAGATGGACCTAGAATGGCCTGCTTGCTCTCACCTAGCCTTCTCCTTGTGTTTGTTCCTCCACACTGCCAGTATGGATATGTTCTCGCTGGATATGCTCCTTGCTGCCATGGGGCCCTTCCACCTGACGCGGATGTCCTCTGCCTGCCTGTGCCAGGTCTGTTTATTTTATAGATCTCAACTCTAGATCAGCAAAGTCTCACCATCTTATGGCCTCTCTGACCAGCTCAGATCTGTTTCTAAGCTGGTCTGGCACTACAGTCCTGTGTCTGAGCTCGTGATCACTGAGGAGTATTTGTCCTGCACTCTGATGTAAATCCCCCAGGAGGTCAGAGGCTCTGTTGTTACTCCCCATTGTGTCTCCAGCACTGAGTGTGTCTCCTGGCACGTGAGAACTATTGGGGTGATCTTTTTGTGCACTGTGTGAAGGTTGCCTTTGTGTTATTCAAATGATGATTTCTGTGCCTTTGGTATTGTTTTTCTTTGGCTGCATGGTATTTTGTAAACAGTCTCCAGCACCTTCTGATTGGTTTACTAAAGAGCTGAACAACCTATGGCAAAAGCAGGAAAGGAAGGTGGGACTTCTGAGCAGAGATAGGAACTCTGGGAAAGAATCAGGCACGAGCTTCACCAGCCGTACTCAGAGGAAGAAACAGGATGCCGGGACTGAGAAGAGGGAATAAGACATGTGGGAGAACATAGATTAGTATAAAGGGGTTAATTGAAGTTATAAGAGCTAGTTGGAAGCAAGCCTAAGCTAAAGTCAAGCTGTCATAATTAATAAAAGGTCTTCGTGTCATCATTGGGAGCTGGTGGTCCAAAAGAAGCTCCTGTTATAATTGGCACCCAATGTGGATAAGAACCACTCAATCGGCATCATGGGTTGGGGGCAGTAGCTCAGTGAGAGTGCTTGCTTAGGCTGGACAAGGTTTGATCTGTAGAATTGCCTCCCAAAATGAAGAAATGTACGATTGTTACTCCTGGCTCAATGCCAGAATTCAAGTTTCTATTTACTTTTTTTAAAAACCTTTTTGAGTTTTTTTCCCCATAATATTTTCTTCTTGTAACTTAAATTTTGGAGGAATTTCATGCATGAGTGCTATATTCACATCATATATACCCCTCCCTCTCCCCTCTCCAACCCCTCCCACTCCCTTTCAAATCCCTGACCTTTTCTTTGTTACTGTTACATACATGATAGATTAGATAGATAGATAGATAGATAGATAGATAGATAGATAGATAGATACATACATGCATACATACTTACTTACACACATACATACATACATACTTACATACATACATACTTACTTACATACATACATACTTACATACATACATACATACATACATACATACATACATACATACATACTTACATACATACATAGAAGGATGCAAATTTAGCCTGCTGAGTCCATATTCTATTGCTCATATGTCTATGTTTTTAGTGCTGACCACTTGTGACTAGACAACCCATCTGGGGCTCATCCCTGGGGAAGACTGATTCTCCCTAACTGTGCACCCATTAATTGCCTGAAGCTCTTCATCTAGGTGTGGGGCCTCATGAGAGAGCTCCCATCCCAACTGGCATGTCAACTGCTAAATAAAACAAGGCACTGTTGTTTTATTCAACTGCACTGTTGAGATTTCATGGATGTAGCTTCCCTATCATATACATTAGATACTACCTCACAGCATACTCCCTGTTCCTCTGTCTCTTACAATCTTTCTGTCCCCACTTCCATGAGATTTCCTGAACCTAAGTTGAAGGGGTTGTGTGGTAGATGTATCAACTGAGGCTGGGCACCCCATGATCATTTTTTCTCTGCATTTTGAACAGTTGTAATGGTTCCTGACTGCTGCAAAAAGAAGTTTCTTTGATGAGGGGTGAGAACTACACTTATCTGTATGTGTAAGGATAAATATTTAGAATTCAGTTAGTAATCACACTGGTTTGGGAAAGTGGTAGTATTTGTTTCTCCTCCAGGGTCTATGACCTCTCCAGCCACAGATAGGTGACTGGGTTTACAGTACCAGGCATGAATTCCCTCCTATTGAGCAAGCATTAAGTAGTACTAGATGATTATTGGCTACCTGTAAGAAGTCCCATTTTTTACTACTATTAACTGAATGGGTTTGGCCCCAGGATAACGAGAGACACTGTCTCAAAAAACAAGATGGATGGCTCCTAAGGACCAACACCCAGGGTTGATCTGTGGTCTCCACACACATGCACACATGCACACGTGCACACGTACACACACACACACACACACACACACACACACATGCACCTACATACATGCACATGCACCTTCATCCATTCAAGCGCACTATTGGCTTCATAGTCTTGCCATGCTTTCTTGCCACTTACAAGCCATAAATCACTTGCTCACTACAAACTCCACTTCACATTGTGTAGCTGAATGCTGGCCTAATGGTGGTAATTAAGGCTGGAGGAAGGCTGCCTCTGGGTGAGAAATTGGAACGATAGCTGGAACGGAAAGCAACATCCCCCAGTGAGCCACAAAAGCAACATCAGTCAGAGCAGCATGCATTTAGAGTGGGGGACATGGAAGTGTTTCTGTGAAGAACCAGGCCTGTCATTACCACAGCTAGGGGCTGGCAAATGCTTACTCCCTGGCATTTCTTTCCAAATCTTTTGGTAAAATCCCTACCACTTACTTAATGCTTTTTACATTTGTATTAGATTTTATTTTATTTTTGTTTGTGTGTTTTGTTTGTTTGTTTTGTTTTAGAGGGTTGTTTTGGATTTTTTTTTTTTTTTTGCTTTTAAGTTAAATTTGACTCAGTTCAGTTCTGCTTCAAATATAAACTAGTCCCTTTGTCCTGGATGCTTTGAGGCCATCTCAATGCCTCCTTCTGGCTGCAATAATTGTGGCTTTGTGTTAGCCCTGTCCAGCCTCTGACATTTGGATATGCAGATGTACCTGGGAACATCCCACTTCACTTCAGATTACACAGGAACAAGCCAATGACAAAGGACAGGAAGGAACTAGGGAAGTAGCTCTGTGGCAGGGCACTTGCCTGGCACATGTGAGGTCCCAGCTTCAACCTCTGTACCATCAAATATAAACCAAAAGGACAGGTAGTGTCTTTGTAGGGTACAAATAATGTCTCAATCATTTAGAAGACTGAGAAACAAAAGAAAGAACGGGGGCAGGAGCTTGGGCTGGGGACTCAGTCTTGGTTTGAACTCTGGCACTGTCCGATGCTGGCTCTGCTGATGTTGAGAGCCTTCACACCACCTCCACCACCCTCACTGCTGCTGTGATCACGTGAGGACAATAGCAGCCTTCTCATAAAACCTCTTGAATATCCAGAAAATAATACAAGTGGGCAACATTGCCTGAGGTAACCGTCTCAATAAACAGACATTGATTAGTGATTAGATTTGCCTCTGCAGCAATTACTGTGGAAACGGGACCCTACGGAGACTCAGAGTTTGGAACAAAACTGTATCACTGGTAAAAATGTACTGAAGAGGAGAAAGAAGGTAACACATGTCAGATAGCAGCTGGCACCCATCCCTCTCAGCATCTCAGCACACTGAAACCATAAACTTTTTATTCAGCAAGCACTGATCTTATATCTACCTCGAAGACAAGGTTTTGCTATGATTAGCAGAGAAGGATGTAGTCAGGCTTGTGGCTACAGATGCAGGCTTCAGAACTGGTATGTGCAGAATTGCTATAGACAAAGACATTGGAGGGGTTAAAGTGTTTGTTAAGGTCTATCAAGAGATCCCAGTATCCACCCCTGGGAACACATCATTGGAAGTCTCTCTAGTGACTGGGACTTTACTCTCTTTCTAGCCACCAACCAGCAGTGCTGTGCTAGGCTGTCTTTTCTATCTTGTACCTTCTGGGTTCATGACAGTTTGCACCACTACACATGACATCAAGAGACCAGAGTGAACCGTTCTCTGCAGTGCCATATTGCATGGGGCCTGCCAAGGGCAGGGGAATGTACACTGGGCTTTCGGCTGGGCTAGGAATGTCCAGCTGCAGCCCCAGTCTGGTGCTGGAGATGAGGATAGTTTAGACGTCACTTAGGGGTCCAGCCAGTGGGGAGCCAATTGGTATGCTCTTTAGGCAGTTCCAGGTGCTGTGGGAAAGTAACAGGAGGGCTGGGAAGACAACTCAGTTGACCTGAGTTTAATTCCAAGAACTCATGTACAACAGAGCCAGGCACAGTGGCATGCACTTGTAATCCCAGCACTGGGGAGCTGTAGATGGGTGGATCCCTGAATCTAGGTAGCCAACCAGCTCTAGGCCAGTGACCTTAACTCAAAAAGAAGAAAAGGAGGAGGAGGAAGCTGGACACCTGAAGAGTGATACCTGAGTTTGTCCTTTGGTCTCCATATATGCACATGCCCACATGTGCACCTGCATACAACACACACACACACACACACACACACACACACACACACACACACACAGAGGGGGGGGGGTTGGAGGCTTGAAGTTGGGGAGCAAGTAGCAACACAGTGAGGCTGACCTCTTCGCATGATCTTCTGACACTGCAGAGACCAGAGAGGGGCACATGTTCTCAGGACCCTTCTAAAGTCATCTGATCCAATGACCTCCCAAATATCTTCCCTGATAATGCTGTTACAGTGAGTGGAAGGGTTTTAAAGTGAAACTGGGGACAGACAGGAACTCAGTAACAGTGTCTTCAGGTGCTTGATGGGATCCAGGCACAAATTATTTGTTCAGGAATTGTGAGTAGAATTGTGGCCCCATCACAAACATACATGTTGATGGTCTCATTCTCAGCACCCACATTCCTTCCTCAGCTTCCAAATAGAAGGAATAAAGGGGGTGATAGAGAAGGAGTGGAAAGAGCAAGGGAAAAGAAGAAGAAAATAAGAAAGAGCTGGGGAGAGGTATGGAAAGAGGAAGTGAAGGGTTGGCAAGGTGGGAGGCAGAGCAGCCTGGGCATGATGGCTCAGGGCTGTAACATTAATGGATACTGAGGCAGGGGTATCCCAAGTCTAAAGCCAGCCTGGATGACCAAGTGAGATTCTGTCATTAAAACAAAACTAAAAACAAAACATAAATTTTAAAAAAGAGAGCTGCTAAAGAAATAGTTTTAAATGAGATCAGATGGGTAAGCCATAATCCAATTCGATTGGTGTCTTTATGTGAAGAGGAGGTAAGGGTGAGGACAGTCATGAGAAGGTGGCCATCTAAGGCCAAGAATCAGGGTCTCAAAAAGGAGCCAACCATGCTCGCACCTTAAGCTTGGACTTCCAGGCTCCAAAACTGAAGAAATAACTCCTGCTTCTTAGGAGAAGTTATTTATACTTTATTGCAACCTCCCGGGATACATTTGCTGTTTCACTTGTTGCTGAGACAAAATGTCTGAAGAACAACTTGAGGAAGGAAAGCTTTGGTTCACAGTTTGAGGACACAGTCTATCATAGTCGGAAAGGCATGATGGCAGGAGCATGAACCCTGTTCACATGACACATGACACCCACAGTCAGGAAGCTAAGAGAGATGAATGCTAGTGCTCAACACACTTTCTCCTTTTTTTTAAAAGATTTATTTATTGTGTACACAGTGTTCTGTCTGCAGGTATATCTGCAGGCCAGAAGAGGGCACCAGATTTCATTATGGATGGTTGGGAGCCACCATGTGGTTGCTGGGAATTGAACTCATGACCTCTGGAAGAGCAGCCAGTGCTCTTAACTGCTGAGCCATCTCTCCAGCCCCACTTTCTCCTTTTTAAGTATGGGACTTGAGCAGCGGGAAGGAGTGGCCCACAGATAGGGTGTGCCCCCTCACCTCAATTAACCCAATAAACTTCTTCATAGACAAGCCCTAGCTGATTCTAGATCCAGACAAGTTGACAGTCAATGTTAACCATTGTTAATGAGAAAACACGGACAATGATCAGATGTTTACATGGAGCTTAAGTGACTGAAGTACCTACCATATAGCACTTCGAAAAACTCACTGTAAATCCTCCTAACGGTCCTGGGTGTATTATCATCAAACCAATTTGCAGATGACAAGAAGACACAAAGCTGGTAATTGCATTGTCCCCATGGCCACCAAAAGGCAACAAGCAACACAGAAGTGCAAGCAGCATCATGGTATGCTGTAGGCTCTTAGTGACTTTACTACATTGGTCCTTGGTGGCAATAAGAAAAAAGCTGATACAGAAGTTCAAATGAAAATAGCGAGCGACTGACCAGGAGGGGAGGCTTCAGAGCATCTTGGGTGTGATGTGGGAGAACTCCAGCAAATGGCAGCCATTTTAAGGGCAGGAGACATGGAGACGGTGACCATGTAAAGAGCCAGGTAGCTTTAACAAAGGCATGAACAGAGTCATGGGGCCAAGTCCCACTTTTCTTTCAGAGGTGGATTAATTTGGATGTATTAAGTGAATCCCAAGAAGTAGAATTCATCAGCAAAGAACTTGGGCTGGAGACCACAGAAGCAGCCCAGCCAGGCAGATGCACAGGCACGAGAGCTCTAACCAGAGACATCGGGGAAACGTTGTGACCAGAACAAGGAACACAGGAACACAGCAGAATCGGTGTGGATGACCGCCTCTACTTCCTAGATAGTCTCACTAGGAAGTCTGGAGCCAAACTCTTTCCTCTGCGCAGAGGAGGTTTGGAAAAGCCAGACCACCTGAAGAGACCACCGAAGTAAGTGGGGGCGTGGTGACCAGCACCGGGGCTATCAGCAGCGTGCAGCACCCGCTCTTCAAGCACTGGCCTCTTCTGCCGGCCCAAGCTTGCTGCCTTGGGCTGGTGCTGTCACTTGAGGCCACAGTCTCTCCACTGTCTGCTGGCCTAGGCACAGGCCACTGGCACCCCCTTAGTTGGCACCGCTGTCTCTGGGCTGTGGCTTTGGTGCTGAGACTTTCACAGCTCTACACCGAGGCTTCACCTGGCCTCAGCCCATTCTGGGCTTGGCTCATTCTAGGCCACAATCTTTCTAGTGTCTTTTGAAGTGAGGCAGGAATGAGCAGCGATGTGAGGCAATGCCAAGCAAAAAGCCCTTCCTGAGTTTCCTGGGCCTTTCTTTTTACACACCCTCTCTAATTATGCATCCGGATGTCTTCCCATTGGCCAACCTTATGCCCTCTTCTCAGAGGTTCACCTGTTCCAAAATCACAGGCTTTCCCAGGTGTTCCCCACAAGTTCAAATGATTAGGCTGTTTTGTACACCACTTTTATGAGTCTGTTTTTCAGAAGCCCTTACATATTCATTCAACATAATTGTTTCCAAAGAAATCCAAAGCTCTACTACCTTTCGCCATGATCAAGTCATCCCAAGTGCAGACTGACCATATTAGTAACACCATAACTTCCTATCATTTACATACATGTAAAGGTACATAAAGTTATATGTTCCCCAATCATGAATGTGTTTTATTAGAAAATAGATTCTCCAGTCCTATGGGGAGTAAATGGACTTGTTTACGCATACATTGAGGACTGGGGCTGTAGCTCAGTTGGTAGAGTGCTTGCCTCATATGCACAAAGTCCTGGGTTTGATCCCCAGCACCACATAAGCTGGGCATTGTGAATATATTTTTTTTTTATTTTTTTATTTTTTTTTTATTTTTTATTTATTTTTTTTTTTTTTTTTTTTTTTTTTTTTCAGATTTTTTTTTTTTTTTATAAATACTTTATTTTTTTTTCTTCAAGTTACATCTCAGTAACAAACCCCTCCCTATTCCCCCTTCCCAACCCGCCCTTCCACCCTCTTCCCTCCAGAGGTTTCCCCTTTCAGTCCAACAGCTGGTTCCTTCTCTTATAATAGTAAGTATTATACAAAACAATAGATATAATTATGCCACATTTATGAGATTAAATTGGCCCAGTATACCTTCCCAATGTTCAGTTTATACCTATTTGGCCCCTGACTTTAACATTCTACTATCTACCCAAATCCATGAGTTTAAAGGTCTATATGTGACTCAACATTCATACTATCTTTCAACACACTTTTAAGAGTATCTTCTTAGATCTATAACACCCTCTTGA
>CAJQZJ010001012.1:4158-30788 GCA_907164525.1 Lophiomys imhausi
AGAGAGAGAGAGAGAGAGAGAGAGAGAGAGAGAGAGAGAGAGAGAGAATGTAGATGTGTATGTGGCAAGAGAGAGTGGGAGTGAAATCTCAATCGAGAATTGGCTCCTGTGACCCTGGAGCCTGAGGGAAGATGCTGTCGGCCATCTGGAAGCTGGAGAACTGGAAACAGTGTTGTGTGAGCCAGTCCGAATGCCAAGGCCTGAGAAAAGCAGGGCGGATGCTCTCTGTCCCATGCCAAGGGCCGCCATCTAGGGGTCTTAATCTGGTTCGTTTTTCACAGCCAGTTAAAGAGCAGGAAAGAAATCTCTGGCAGAGGTAGCCAACAGAACCAGCCAGTAAGGAAAGGCTTGTACAAGGAGTGAGGAAGCACACCCAGCAAGGCTAGCAGGGGAGCACTCAGAAAGCCTTGAGGGGTGGGGGCTTATGGGTCTTTAAGAGGGAGGGTCTTCCTACCCTAATTTAGGGTTGGTTGATTTGAACAAAGAAAGGGAGGGTGTTAGATCCACAAGTCTGTGATAAATACATCCTGGTCTGGCCTTGAACTCGTTAGACCGACAGGCAAGGGGGCTTACAGTAGGGAGAAAAAGCCTTCCAGGCCTGTGTTTTAAGCTGCCAGGCTTTTGTTTCATGTCAGGGGAGGGTGAGAAAGAAGCCAACTGTCTGGGAAGTTCACCATCTTCTTATCTAGTTATTGCCCCTCTCCCTATCTGTCTGTTTATCAGGGAATCTGTCTAACCCCTAGTCCCTCAGAAGGACCAGAAAACTGGAAGGACGGGCTGGGTACAGGGCACTGGCACCACTGAGAGTGCAAGAACCCAGGAACTGGACTCCTGGTCTTGCAGGCAGGGGAGGAATCAGCTCTGGCAGGGTGAACATTCACCTGTCTTTTCCCATTGTGTTCATCTGTGTCCTGGGGACTAGATACTGCTCATGCTGACTAGGACAAACTTTCCCACTCAGTCCACCAATTCACATGCCCCTCCTGACAGACATAGCTGGAAGTTCCATCTCACCAGCTGCCTGGACTCCCCTTGACCATGAAAGTAAAAAATTAACTACTACACTTCCCACCTCACTGTGTTTGTTTTCCTTCTTTACTTGCTTCTTGCTATTTTATGTAGCTGGTGTTTGCTGCTTTGTGGGTTCTTCTTTCTTCTGGGCTTTTCCACCCTTTCAATCCCCTAACACTAGATATGAGAGGGGGGAAAAAAGGATAGAGAGAAAAGGAAAGAGAGCCCTGAACAAAATCAGGGATTAGAAAGGGGGTGCAGTTATTGCTAGACTATTTCCTGCTGTTTAGGGGCATCAAACTAGGGGCAAACAAGCTTGGGACCAGTTTGATCTTCAATGTAAAGCCCTCTAATTCTTCTTTCTTCTTTGAGCATGACTACTTAACAATTTGTAACCAACTGTGACCAACAACAATCAACAACCAACCAACAACCCACCTGGCCTCTTAGGGTCCTAGTATTTATACACTCTCTAAAAATCTCCAGAATTCCAAACACCACACAACTGCAAAAACTATCTGCAGCTGGCAAAATCATGTCCCTGCCAGAGTACTAGGCTAATCACAGTCAGCTGCCACAAACCAGCCTCATATCCCCACACCTGGGATTAAAACAAAAACATGTTCTTATAATATTTCTGTGGGGTTTTTTTACCCAAAATTCCAAAATTCTCACTAAAGTTTTATTGCCTTTTGTTTTTCTCTTTCTTTCTGAGACAAGAGTTTCTCTGTGTAACAGCCCTGGCTGTCCTGGACTCACTTTGTAGACCAGGCTGGCCTCAAACTCAGATCCACCTACCTCTCTGCCCTCCGAGTGCTGGGATTAAAGATGTGTGCCATCACACCCAGCTGCCTCTTTTTCTAATTTCATCCCCTTTACTTTTCTTTCTCTTTTTAAAAACTACTGAGGATTGAACCTACAGTCTCTGGGTACTAGGTAAGTGTTCTACCATGGAGATATATCCTCAGCAATCTTCTGCTTTTTATTCTGAAACATGGTCATTATAAGCTTCCTAAACCAGCTTTAAACTTGATAGAAATGCAGCAAAGCAGACATTTTTCTTTGCTTTGTTTTGTTTAGATTTTTCAAGACAAGTTTTCTCTGTATAACAGCCCTGACTGTCCTGGAACTCACTCTGTAAATCAGGTTGGCCTTGAACTCAGATATCCACCTGCCTTTGCCTCCCAAGTGCTGGGATTAAAGGTGTGCACCACCACACCCAGAGTAAGGCAGATTTTTTTTTTTGAGACAGGGTTTCTCTGTGTAACAGCCTGGCTGTCCTGGACTCACTTGGTAGACCAGGCTGGCCTTGAACTCACAGAGATCCGCCTGCCTCTGCCTCCCGAGTGCTGGGATTAAAGGCATGCGCCACCAACGCTCGCTCGGCCTAGGCAGATATTTTTAATTCTCCCATCTCTATCATCTAAATCCTGGAATTACAGGCTGTGCTGGTTGGTTTTTGTCAAATTGGCACAAATCTACACATATCTGGTGTCTTATGGTTTCTATTGCCATGAAGAGACGCCATGACCATGGCAACTATTATAATTTAATTGGGGCTGGCTTACAATTCAGAGATTTATTTAGCCCATTATCATCATGGTGGGAAGCATGGTAGCATGCAGGCAGACATGGTGCTGGAGAAGGAGCTGAGAGTTCTATATCCAGATCCGCAAACATCAGAAAGGGAGAGGCACTGGGCTTGGCTTGAGCATTTGAAACCTCAAAGCCCACTCCCAGTAACATACTTCCTCCAATAAGGTCACACACCTCCTAATAATGCCACTCTCTATGAGTCTATGGGGGCCATTTTCATTCAAATCTCCACATTCCTCTTCTGAACCCCACAGACTTGTAGCCAGATCACAAAGCCAAACTGTATTTTGTCCAACTTCCGAAGTCCCCATTCATAGTCTATCACAGTCTCAACACTATCTAAAAGTCCAAATTTCAAAGCCTCTTCTGAGACTTATGGCAATCTCTTAACTGTAACCCTCTGTAAAGTCAGCAGATCACATACTCACAACATACAATGGCACAGGATATACATTACAATTCCAAAAGGGAGGAAAGGGAGCATAGTGAGGAAATATTGGACTAAGCAAGACCAAAACCAGCTGGGCAAACTCCAAACTCTGCATCTCCATGCCTGATGTCAAAATGCTCTTCAGAACTCCAATTTATTTCAGCTTTGTTGACTGCAACACATTTCTCTCTCTTGTGCTTGTTCCACTCACTCCCTGTTAGCAGCTCTCTTGGTGGGTATCCCAGGGCTCTGGCATCTCTAACATCTTGTGTCTCCAAAGCAATCCAGGCTTCACCTCCACAGCTTCACACAATGGCCTCTCTAGGCCTCTATGCCAGGACACTCCTGACACATGCTCTTGGATATCCTGTGGTTGCCCTGAGTCATGGAAATCTTGGAGCTTTGATTATGGAGGACCAGCCCCTTCATGCACACCCGCAGCTCTCCTACTCTCATGCCATTGGGGCCACCTGCACCAGCTCTTCAGCACTAGCCAGGAGAGGTGCAGGGCCAGCTCTTCTGCTTTCATGCCCTCAGGGACAGCTCTCAGACCCTTGGGACTAGCTCCCCCATCACCAGGGCCAGCTCTACTGTGCTGCCTAGGCTAGGAGTGGGGCCAGCTCTCCCATCTGCCATAGGTGGCAATGGGTTGCAGGAAGAAAGGGGACATTTCTCCCAAGCTCACACCACCACATGGCCAAAGAGGGGCAGGGCCATTTCTCCCATGCTCACACCTTTAGGCCAGTTCACTGGCAACCCCTGCAACCAGGGCCAGCTCTACTGTGCTACCTGGGTGAGGTGCAGGGCCATCTCTCTGGAGTACTGCAGCTGGTGAGGAGTGGGCCAACTCTGTTCTTATACCCTCAGGGCCAGCTCTTTATGATGCCCAGGCGAGGGGTGGGGCCAACTCTTCACAGTCCTCAGACATCAACATGGTTCCAGACCAGTGATAACAGGTGGTAACAGACTCCCTGTGCTGCAGGGCCACAGACCCACAGACCCAGACATTTAATTGGATCTGGCTTACAATTTCAGAGGTTCAGCTCATTATCATCATGGTGGGAAGCATGGCATCATGCAGGCAGACATGGTGCTAGAGGAGTTCTACATCTTGATCCTAAGGCAGCTGGGAGGAGACTGAATTTCCCTAGACGGAGCTTGAGCATACCTATGAGAGAAAGCTTTGCCTCCCAGTAACATGACACACTTCCTCTAATAAGGCCACACCTCCTCAAATCAGGCCACACCTCTTAATAGTGCCACTTCCCATAGGCCAAGCATATTCAAACCACCACAGTGTCTAATGACCCTTTCATGGAGATTGCCTAAGAAATCAGAAAACACAGACATTTACATTACAATTCATAACTGTAGCAAAATTACAGTTACAAAGTAGCAAGGAAATAATTTTATGATTGTGGGTCACCACAACATAAGGAATTGTAATAAAGGGTCCCAGCATTAGGAAGGTTGAGAACTGCAACGTTGATCCATTCTTTGTTTTTGTTTTTAGACAGTCTTACTATGTAGCGCTGGCTGACCTGGAACTTGCTATGTAGACTAGCTAGGCCTTGAACTCACAAGATCTACTTGTTTCTGCTTCCTGAGTATTGGGATTTGTGTGTGACGATGAGCCCAACTTTGTTTAAATATTTATTGTGTGGTGTGGCTCTCTCCTGCCCAGGCTTGGTTGTAGGTTTCTTCACCTGCTGAACCATCTAATTGGCCTATGATTCCTGGGATTTTTTGTTTTGTTTTGGCTTAAAAAAAAAAAAAAAACAGTGTCTCAGTATATATCGCCAGTTGTCTTAGGACTCATTATGTAAAGGAGGTTGGCCTTGAACTCACAGAGATCCCCCTGCCTCTGTCTCCCTAGTGTATAACTTAAAGGCATACACCACATTTAGCTTGGCCTATGTTTATACTTCCCATATTTGATACTTATTTTTCTCTTTTGGGGGGGGTGTTTGAGACAGGGTTTCTCTGTGTAATAGCCCTAGCTCTCCTGGACTCACTTTGTAGACCAGGCTGGCCTTGAACTCACAGAGATCCATCCTGGGACTAAAGGCTTGTGCCACCACATCTGCCTTCTTTCTTTCTTTCAGGATAAGAAAGACCTTGAGCATATGGCTAGGCAAGCACTCTACCAAATGAGTCATAGATTCATAGATGTTATTCTTTCTCTTTCTTTTCTCTTTTGGTTTTTTTTTTTTTTAAGAGGTTTCACAGAGGTTTTTTTTTTTTTTTAAGATTTATTTATTATGTATACAGTGTTCTGTCTGCAGGTATATCTGCAGGCCAGAAGAGGGCACCAGATTTCATTATGGATGGTTGTGAGCCACCATGTGGTTGTTGGGAATTGAACTCATGACCTCTGGAAGAGCAGCCAGTGCTCTTAACCGCTGAGCCATCTCTCCAGCCCCTCTTTTGGTTTTTTGAGACAGGGTTACAGGGTTTCTTTCTTTCTTTCTTTCTTTCTTTCTTTCTTTCTTTCTTTCTTTCTTTCTTTCCTTCTTTTTAGTTTTTTGAGACAGGGTTTCTCTGTGTAACCCTGACTGTCCTGTAACTCACTCTGTAGACTAGGCTGGCTTTGAACTTAACAGATCCACTTGCTTCTGCCTCCTGAGTGCTGAAATTAAAGATATGTGTCACCAGGTCAGCCCTACTTTTCTTGTTTTAAATTTTTAAATAATTATTGTTCTTAGTGCCAGGGATCAGGGCTAGGACCTTGAGCATGCTGCCAGGCAAGCACTCTACCAACTGAGTCATAGATTCATAGATGCTATTCTTTTCTCTTTTTCTTTTTTGAGACAGGGTTACGGGTTTCTCTGTGTAGTTTTGGCACTCAATCTGTAGCCTAGGCTGGCTTCCAATTTACAGAAATCCACCTGCGTCTGCCTTTGCTGGGATTAAAGACGTGTCCACCACTGCCTGGCAATTTTATTTTTGTTGTTGTTTCTGTTTTTGTTTTTTTTTTTTTCCTGATAGGGTTTCTCTATGATGCTAGCAGCCCTGGCTGTTTTGGAATTTACTTTGTAGACGAGGTTGACCTCAAATTCACAGAGATCCACCTGCCTCTGCCTCCCGAGTGCTGGGATTAAAGGCGTCCACCACCATACCTGGTCTATTCATTTTTTTATACTATTTTTAATAAAGCAATAAAGTTAAAAAAAAAAAGTAAATATTTGGTCTTTACCCTGGTTTACTGGCTCAGAACATCCTTACTCTTTGAATTCCCTGTGTTGATAGTCTTTGGTTGTTTTAAATAAGACTCTTTCAACTGTCCCTGACCCTGTGATCCAGTGACTCAAGGAGACCCTGAGGTAGCTTCGGAAGGGGCCTGATTGCCAGACAAACCAACCTTGTGATTAGAGAGTTACTGGCCAATAGCCAATAGTATACTAATCATTCATGCCTGTGTAATGGAGCTTCAGAAATCCCTAAACAGTGGCATGTGGAAAGCCTCTATGTAGGTGAGAATACTAACAAGCCAGAGGGTGATCCCAGTTATGCGCCCCCTCCCCCCACCTTCCCCCCCTCCCCCCGCCCCGCTCGCATGGACCTTGTGGTGTGTCTTGATCTGTCTTTGTATGTCAATTTATTTTCAGTTGTTCAGGAAGGCATAATGACGGCAGGCATTGCAATAGACTCTGGCATGGCGGGGGGGGGGGGGGGGGGGGGGGGTAGTGGGCATAACAGCCAGTGTTCAATTGCGCAGGTGCTTTGTGGAAAAGTTTGCAGCCCTGTGAGCCTTCCACCCTCTAACGTCAGCACATGGCATTACAGCTACATCCCTGGAAACTGCAAGTTCCTAAAGCATTGATAATCACAATCAGCAAGTCAAGGGCGTTTTAGTGATAATAGATGCAAGTGAGCTGGCTGACTGAGTGGGCACTTAGTTTTCTCTTTGAATAAACCATTTTTCCTGTGAAAAACCGAGAGATCTTAGGATTGCGGGCAATAGACCTACCAGCTCCCCAGGGACTGTACTGCCCCACTATGCCATTTTCTTGCTTTGATTTTTATGGGGATGCATTTCCAACACCCCCCTTCTCCCTTTCCTTCCTCTCTTCCTCCCTCTCCTTCTTTTTCCTCTTTTCTATCCTGATAATTAAGTGTTGTTTTCCTCTACCTGACATGACAGATGATGCGCAAGAGCAGTGTCTAGACCCTGATACTAGAACACAGCGTCACCCACGGTCTGTTCTCCACTCTGCCTCCCGAGTGCTGGGACTAAAGGCTTGTGCCGCCACCGCCGCTCGCTCGCTAACTGCTTTCTAAAAGCACTGTTGCTAGTATGAGATTCTCTCTCTACAGTCCTTCTCTCTCTCATTTCTAAAAGGGGCAGAACACTGTGACAGTTTGTGGACCAAGAAGTTCAGTTTCTAGAGGCAGGGCAGGCAGCTTGCTAGTCCTTTTGGGCTGTCAAGTTCCACTTGGACCCCCTGCTAGCTTTGGGTTCTACTTCTACATTCCTTCTCCCTTCGCCCTGGCTGCCTGCTGTGGAGGAAGCAGAAGACACTCAGAATTGCAGACTCCTGAGTCCTATCTTCCCTTCAAGTCTTCCTGCTGACCAGCAGGGCTCTGGGCTGACTCATGAACTGGCTCCAGTGAGCCTGGCTGTGTGCACTGATCCCCGACGCAATTTACAAATACTTGGAGGTACTGATACTGACATTTCTCCCTGGCAATTGTCCAAATAGGTCACTGACCCTGCTAGCCTGGTCATTGATTCTCTCCCCGTCCTACACACCAGCTTCACAGTGAGCTTAGCAGAGACACACATGCACAGACTTGAGCCACGCTTTTGACTTCCATAAGAAAAAGCACCCAAGAGTTTGTGAAGGGATCTGACAGCAGTGGAGACAGCACTGTGGGGGAGCTGAGATGGAGGGTGTCCTTTTCCCAAACAATACATTTAAAATAGTTGTCAAGTATCTGAAAGTTACACTTCTTGTTTTTGTTCTCTGTGGTGGAGTTTTCTTTGTGATACTAGTTAATTAATCAATTATTTTTTTTTTTTTTGGTTTTTCGAGACAAGGTTTCTCTGTGTAGCCCTGGATGTCCTGGACTCACTTTGTAGACCAGGCTGGCCTCGAACTCACAAAGATCCGCCTGCCTCTGCCTCCCAAGTGCTGGGATTAAAGGCGTGCGCCACCACCGCCCGGCTTCAATTATTATTTTTAAGATAGGATCTCACTATATAGTATAGGATGGCTTGGAGCTCAATATGTAGATTACAATGGACTTGAATTCACAGAAATCCTCCTGCTTCAGTCTCCTAAGAACTGAGATTATAAGCATGAACTACCACATCTGGCTCAGTCAAGGATGATAATTTAAAAAGGAAAAAAATTTTTTTTCTTTTACTGTTGTTTTGTTTTCTTAAGACAGACTATTTCTCTGTGGCACAGGCTGATCTGGCACTCTTGGTCCTCCTGCCCCAGCTGCTGTCATGCCCAGCTCTTAAAGATTATTATTATTATTGTTTTATGTTTTTCGAGACAGGGTTTCTCTGTGTATCCTTGACTGTCCTGGACTCACTCTGTAGACCAGGCTGGCCTCAAACTCACAGAAATCCACCTGCTTCTGCCTCCCAAATGCTGGGATTAAAGGCATGCGCCACCACACCCAGAAAAGATTATTTTTAAAACATCACACTATGTAGTATTTAAATGAAAAATATTTTATGCTTTTATTCTATAATTTAGTAATGTTCTCAAAATTATAGAGGACTTACGTCTATTATATGAAAAGTTTGATTGTGAAAGGAAACGTAAGGAAACTTAACCACGAGGATCTAAGCTGTAAAAAAAAATTTATTTGAGACAGGGGTTTTCTGTGTAGCTTTGGCTAAGCTGTAAACTTTATTATTATTATTATTATTATTAGTTTTGTTTTTTTGAGACATGGTTTCTTTGTGTAGCTTTGGCTGTGCTGGAACTAGCTCTGTGAACCAGGCTGGCCTCAAACATACTGTAAAATTTTAAAACAGACTTTATTAGGGTCTTTCTAGGTTCCCTAACAAAATTTAAGAGATTTCACATATGCCCCAATGTAAGGGAAGATAGATTAATATAAATTAGATTTAGTAAATATCTAGGGGTTTCTGATACAGTCTCTTAATCCGGGGCATGAAAATCAACTCGGTTGTGAGCAATTAGCTTATCAGCTTATGGACTAAAAACAAGGATGAAGTCAGGTGAAATGAGGGGAGTCTCTATGGACTAAACAAGGAAGAAGCCAGGTGAAACAAGGAGAGACACTATGGACTAAAAACAAGGTTTATGGCCTGGAATTGTTTTCAGCTGCTAAGTGGGCAGAGCCCAGATTAAGCTGAAGCAGGTAGAACAAGGAGAGATCCTATTTAAGGACAAGTGGATGGAGCCCAGGGAGGCTCCATGCTAGAGAGCTCCAATGCTATCGAGTCCTCACGCTAGAAAAAACAAGGAGTAGTTTGTATCCTCTGATGGAGAAAGTGCTGGTGAACTGATGGCCAGATCTCCCTGAGGCAGAAAGAAGCTGGTGAGCAGAGAAAGCCTCAGCAAGACAGCAAAAGGCCAAGGACTAAACCCTGTGGCTCAGCTTTTGCCTAGAGGGGTTTGATCTGTCCGAACAGCGGCCTGAACGGAACTGTGGCCAGCTTTAAAGACTGAGGCAGACCGGCAGAGTTGCTGATACAAAGGAAATAAATTGGCCTACAGATGGCTGAGGTCTCCCTGAGAGAAGAAAGCCTCAAGGCTTATTTAAGGTGAAACCACCATAGCCAGTTTACCCTGACGGATCTACGTCTGAGATATTCCAGAAGAAAGACTGTTAAGTGCATTAAAGGGTCTACCCCAGAGACTGTGTTCCTGTTGACTGAGGACCTGCCCCAGAGACTGTATCCTTCTAAAAGGTTATGAAAATAGTTGTAATAGTTATCAATAGGTTTAGTGGTTAGGTCATAGGAGTTGTAGGCATTTGTAGGGTTAGTAGTTAAGTGTTTATATTTGTTATAAGTGAACATAGTTATTAATAAGTATATAGTTGAATAATTTTAAAAAGTTCATTTTCACCCCAATTCTCCACTTCCCAGCTTCCCACACTGTCCATAGTGACTAGTCACTCATTTCAACAGCCACCAACCTTCATTGA
Organism: Lophiomys imhausi; assembly: GCA_907164525.1. Lineage (NCBI taxonomy): Eukaryota > Metazoa > Chordata > Mammalia > Rodentia > Muridae > Lophiomys > Lophiomys imhausi. The sequence goes on from CAJQZJ010001012.1 coordinate 14,333, forward strand.
CTTCTTGTCACTTCTCAGATCCCACAGTTCGTCTGAGGAGGGGGTCACTTTTGGTGCTGAACATCATATGGTATAGATTTATAGTGAAATTGATTGTCTTTATCATCATGGTGTGTCTTGGCATGGAGTCAGTTTATTGCCCGCAGAGCCAACCGTGATTTCACCTGTTCCTGCTCAACTCTTCCCCACCCTCCAACCCCACGCCTGGCGACTGCTGCTGTAGAATGTCACACAGTGGGGATTGTGGTATCTGTCCTTTTCAGATTGGCTTCTTGTTTCATTAGTAACATCCACTTGAGGGCCTCATGGCTCAATAGCTAAGTTTATTTTAGCACTGAGAGCTATTCCACCATCTGGAAGGACCACAGTTTATTTTTCATTTACCTACCAAAGGGCATTTTGGTTGCTTCCAAGTTTTGACCACCATGAATGGAGCTGCTGTTAACTTCCATGCTCAGAGCTCATGGCATACGTTTTACAAGTTAGTTTTCTACATTAATCCCCAGTCGCCAAGAACAGTAGCTGACAAAATTCATCCCAAGCAGCAGAGCTGTAAATCTGGTTTCTGCTGGACTTCCTTCTGAGGCAACCGCCCAAATGCTAGCAAAGTCAATACAAGAGTTGAAGGACCACAGTGGAAGTCTCTAATCACCTTACCCAGAGTTTATGGTACTAGGCGTGATTAGAGTAAGCACCCAGTAATGACAAGCTAAATGTGATCACAAAGTCCCTTGGATTACACGAGACCTTAAAGCATGTTGGAGTTGCTTTAAACCATAAATAGTTCAGGTGTAACTATGATATAAGCTATGAATAAATGGCTTGTGCAGCCATTATAGTGTAAATGACTTTGCACTATTCCAGAGTGTATGATAACTGGATCACATGGTTCCTAGGATATTTTAAATTCGGAACCTGGAAGCAAGCAAGTACTGAGTCTGGCAGACAAAAAGAATGTAGCCCCTTGGGGCTGGAGAGATGGCTCAGTGGTTAAGAACACTGGCTGCTCTTCCAGAGGACTGGGTTCGATTCCTAACACCTACATAGCAGCTCACAGCTGTCTGTAACTTCAGTTCCAGGGAATCTGATTCCTTTTTCTGCCTGGTAGGTAGGATCCTATATTCATGTGGGGCACGTAAATACACACACAAAGAATAAAAAAATGAAATTCCTGACACCTTGAGAAGACCCATTTGTTTGTTTTCAAAACAATTATTAAGGGCTGGAGCTCAGTAGTTAAGTGCATGTACTGCTCTTCCAGAGGACTTGAATCCAATTCCCAGAACTGATATCAGGCATCTCATAACCACTTACAACTCAGCTCGAGGGAACCTGCATTCATGCACACTTGCCAACATCCAGACATATACACATATAATGAAAATACTAAAAATAAAAGTTATTAAGATTAATCTTTTTCTCAGCCAAGATTTCTATGTAGTCCCAGCTGTCCTTAAACTCAAGGTTCTCTTGACTCAGTCTCCTGAGTGCTGTAATCAGTGGTATGCTGGGTCCATTTGTCCTTTTGTTCTCTATTTCTGTTATGCCCTGCCTTACTCCTCCCAACCTGGTCAAAATATCATAGAACTTAATGCCTTTTGACTCCACCCTTCTCCTAAGTGCCCAGTAGAGAACCTACCTGAGGCCCAGGTCCAGCCCTCCACAAGTGGGTTGTGACACTGGTGAATTATCAAAGCTGTTTGCAAAGACATCTGGGGAAGAGAGTCTGTACTAAATCCAACCCCAGCAGCACAACAGATCTTAAGAAACCCATGCTGGCTCCAACTGGCACCTGTTGGAAAATATATGTTCTCACGCAGCAGAATGTCCTGTTTTTTTTTGTTTGTTTGTTTGCTTGCTGAAGAGAGGCTCTCATGTAGCCCAGGCTACTCTTGAACTCCCTATGTAGTCAAGGAATACCTCAGACTCCTGACCCTTTTGCCTTTACCTCCTAGGTGATGGGATTACAGGTATGTGCCACCATTGCCATATTTGTGGCACACTGCTTTTAAGGATCACGTATTTCTGGGAGACTATAAACTCCATAATGGGAAGAACACGGACCTCAGCCACCAAGAGTGCACAGTTCTGTCCCATGGCTCCTTCTCCTACCCTCACCGCTCACACTGCTATGAAGGTTTGTTTTTGAAAATTCACATTAATACAAGCTACTATGCTGAAGCAAAGAGGGACATATTTGGAAGCAGGCCTCTGATGTCTTGTGTGGTGGCCATTGCTTCTCTGGCCTTTGTCAGCTTTTCATTTTCTGGCGATTTCAGAATCAGTCTTCACAGTCTTTGTGGATTTTCTTTGATTTAAGGAAATGTCAGAAACAAAACAATTAGCAACTGGATTTTTATATAAAAGGATGTTGTGCAAGCTTCCCATGAAGGGCTCCTGTGACATACCAAGCTCACAAAAGACCTTGTCCACACTGAGCTCACAGGGGTAGATTCACATTCAACTTGGTGTCACACGTTCAGCAGAGGCTCCCAAGACATGTGGGCCTCACTTGTTTCTCAGTAGGGACCCAAGGTCTGCTGCATATGGATGACCAGCTCCTGAGGTCTCCCCACAATACAGTGGGTGACACTCCTCTCTTATCTATCTGCCATACTGTGTTTTTAGAATGTTAAAGCACCTTAGAGTTCTATTTGGTTCTCAGGCAGTGTTCAGTTGGTTTAAAGTGTAGTGGAGGAAGATGGTGGTAGATTTTCAGGGGAAAATTGGTACTCAGTTCAAATTCTGAATTCTATCCTTCATATTAACAATTAACTTTTAGCTGGTTGATAACTCTGAAGTTGAACAAAGGTATTTGCTTGTTTAAGGCAGAGTGTCATGTACCCCATGTGGGGCTGTGTAGCTAAGGATAATATTAAACTCCTGATCCTCCTGCTTCCACCTTCCAAATGCTCAGATTACAGGATAAATCACATTGAGCAGGTGCAATAATGATTTTTAAAGCTAAAATTAACCATTAACCCAAAGGTAAACTTTAACATTTTGGGATTTTTTTTTTGTGGTTTTAGAAGCAGGGCTTCAAAAAGCTCCGACTTCTCTCAAACCTTTTATGTATGCCAGACTGTCCTTGAACTCCTGATCTTCCTGACTTTCATCTCTCAAATGCTGAGGTTACAGGTGTATGACTCCATGCCTTTTTAAATTATTTGTGTTTGTGTATGTATGTATGTTTGTGCTCGTGTGTGTGAGTGAGTGAGTGAGAGAGAGAGAGAGCTTGTGTACTTGTGTGCAAGAGTATGTAGAAGCTGGAGAACAACTTTGGGTGTTGTTCCTCAGTCATTGTCTATCTTGGGCTTTGATATGGTATCTCTTATTGGTCTGGAACTTGCCAAGTAGACCAGGCTGGCTAGCCAATGAGTCCCAAGGACCCTGCTATCTCTGCCTCTACAGCTCTGGGGTAACAAGTATATTCACCACATCTGGCTGCCTATATGGTTCTTGGGAGACTGAACCCATGTCCTCAAGCTTGTAAATTACCCACTTTTACTGACTGAACTATCATTCTAGAACTATTTTTACTCATTTTATATTTTTTGAGAAAGTGTCTTCTTTTGTAGCCTTGGCTAGCCTGGAACTCACAGAGATCCACCCCTCTCTGCTGGAATTAAAGGTGTATGACACCATGCCTGTCTTAATTTTTTTATAACATTTATTTATTAATTCAAGTTACAGCTCGATCACAGCCCCCTCCCTCCTCTCCTCCCAGTCCCACTCTCCCACCCTCTACTCCCTCTCTCATCTATCCTTCTCCTCCACTGTGGGGGCCCCCCCACATATCAACCCCTTTCAGTTCATCAGTCACATGAGAGTTAAGAGCTTCCTCTTGCTCTGGGGTCCGACATGGCAGCTCAGCTAAGATAAAGTGTTCCACTAATAGGTAATAAAGTCCCTCACTGAGACTGCCCACTCCCCCACTTGCTAAGGGATTTGTATGATGATAAAGTTGCCTATCATGTATATTTTATTTATTTATTTGTTTGTTTGTTTGTTTGGTTTGGTTTTTCAAAACAGAGTTTCTCTGTGTAGCCCTGGCTATCCTGGACTCACTTCATAGACCAGCTAGTCTTGAACTCACAGAGATCCACCTGCCTCTGCCTCCTGAGTGCTGGGATTAAAAGTGTGGGCCACCATGCCCAGCTATCATCTATATTTGTATGGCGGGGGGGGGGGGGATATAGGTCTAGTTTAAGCTTTTTTCTTCTTTTTTTGGTTAGTGTTTCAGTCTCTGTAAGTCTTGAGGGGCCCTCTGTCTTCATTTTTATTAGTTGCAAAAAATTGGGTTTTATTATATTTTCATAATGCACGTAATACACTTAGGTCATACCTACTCTCCATTTTCCTTTCTCCTTCCACCTCCCTCCTCCCAGATAAAAAATTTCCCCTTAGCCGGGCGGTGGTGGCGCACACCTTTAATCCCAGCACTTGGGAGGCAGAGGCAGGTGGATCTTTGCGAGTTCGAGGCCAGCCTGGTCTACAAAGTGAGTCCAGGACAGCCAGAGCTGTTAAACAGAGAAACCCTGTCTCGAAAAACCAAAAAAAAAAAAAAATTTCCCCTTAATGATTATCAAATGAGTTAAATTAAAGATTAGAGTAACAGCAGCCAAGGGCTGAAAAGTAGACATTTGCTTATCAAAGTTCAAAGTCCTTCCGAAAGAGTGTCCATGCTAGGAAGTAGCCTAGATAAGATGGTGACTCTGGGCAGCACCAGAGTTTGTAGTTTGATGTTTTGCCATCACTCAAAATCCAGGCATTTCTTTTCACAGGACATCAAATTAGTTGATGTTTCAGTGGGAGGCAGGTACCTCGTGTCCAGCACTCCAGCTGTGCTCAGCAGCTGGAGTGTTTGCAGTTTGCCAGCATAGCTCTGCTCGTGGAGAGGCAAGGGCCTGAGCGTCTGAGCTGTAGGACTAGGACTCTGCTCGTGGAGATGCAAGGGCCTGAGCGTCTGAGCTGTAAGACTAGGACAGGCGTCTGCCCTTTGGCCTGCTTGCCAAATGTAAAGATGCAATGATTATTTATGCTTTAGTTTTGAGACATGTATAAAAGGAATATGGCTCAGAATAAATAAAAGAAGAGCCAGTCAGAGAAAGCTTGCCTTGAATAAAGTGGTTTTTTTTTTTTTAAAGAAGCCAGAATTTAGATTAATATTTTCCCACTTTGGTCTTTTTTCTTTCACTTTTGTGTATTATTTTTAAAGCCTTTCATGGGAGCTTATAACTTATTATATATAATATATACAAAATAATATATATATTATACCAAATATTAAATTTATATAAATATGTTTTTCAAAACAGGTTTTCTCTGTATAGCCCTGGCTGTTCTGGACTGGCTTTGTAGACCAGGCTGGATTCAAACTCACAGAGTTCCACTTGCCTCTGTCTCCCAAGTGCTGGAATTCAAAGTGCACATGGCCTTGAGTTATTATAAATAATTAGTTTAAAAAATAATTTAACTGGGTGTGGTGGCGAACATCTTTAATCCCAGTACTCGGAAGGCAGAGGCAGGCAGATCTCTGTGAGTATGAGGCCAGCCTGATCTACAGAGCTAGTTCCAGGATAGCCAAGGATACACAAAGAAACCTTGTCTCAAAAAAAAACAAAGCAAAACAAAAATTTATTTTTATTCTATGTGCACTGGTGTTTTGCCTGAATCTGCATGAAAGTGGAGATGGAATTACAGACAGTTGTGAGCTGTCCTGTGGGTGCTGGGTCCTCTGCAAAAAGCCAATGCTCTTAACTAACTTCTCTCTCCAGACAAGGTTTCTCTGTGTAGCCTAAGCTGTCCTGGAACTCTGGAACTTCTGACACTGGCTCATATACAGGGAGAGGTTAAGGAAATCAACTCATACTCAGTAGCAAATTTCCAATATTAGATCCTATGTCCTGCTTCTCAAATCTTAGCCATTAATAGAAGAGTTAATGATTATTTTTCTATTTCTTCTCTTGAAAGGATTCTGGTGTGTGGTCTAATATTTGTTTATGATCAATAACTCATTCTTTTAGAGTTATTTTATTTTTGGTTTTTGGTTTTTTTTGAGACAGGCCTGGCTGTCCTGGACTGGCTTTGTAGACCAGGCTGACCTTGAACTCAAGTTATTTTATTTTATGTGGATTACTATTCTGTCTGCTGGTATGTGAGCCACATGCATTTTTGGTGCTGCCAGAGGGCGGAAGAGAGCATAGGATCCCCTGGAATTGGAGTTACTGATGGCTGTTTGTTCCTACGTGGGTGTTGGGAATTGAACATGGGTCCTCTACAGGAGCAACAAGTGCTCTCAACCACTGACCCATCTCCTGGCTCCCTCAAGAACTTATTTTGATTTTGGATTGTTTTCTATGTCTCTTCCTTCTTCTCTTTACTCACTTCCTGTCTATTTTTTTTTAACACTTTGCTGCCTGATCTATGTGCTTTGAGAAGTTTTCTTTGGTTATTCCCACAGTATACTAAAGTAACAATGACCTCACTGGTGAGATGTATACAAAGAACTAGTAAATCTTCAGACATGGGCACGCAAGTGCTTCTGACACCCAAGTTCTGGCATGTGTGTTCCCACCAGACCTGACTGCATGGAGTAACCACCCAGCCAGCTCACAATCACACTGTCAAGCCACAATTGAAAACTCGCCTCTGCTAACATGTCATAAAAATAAACCTTCTGGGTCCTACGTGGGAAACAGCCCATGCTATTTTCTAAAGACACAGTCACTGAGGAGGAGTTCCTGGCAGCACAGAGACTGGCCAACATGTCTGCTTTTCTTTTAGGGGTCAGGGTGCCTCAGGAGCAGTGAGTCCTGGAGACATGACAGTGGATCTGTCATGTGACAGGGCTGCCTCACCTCTTGGCCTGAAGAACAGGGCACAGCCTGGACCATTTGGAGTGCGGTTATCCATCTAGAAAATGCTGGTTTTCCACTGCAACTTAGGAGGAGCAGGTGAGCATCAGTTCTTTCTTCCATGCTCAGCCCTGTGGGGCAGCTGGATGGAGGTCTCACTCTGAAGCCCTGGCTGGCCTAGAACTTTTATGTAGACCACATTGAGTTTCACTTCAGAGACCTACCTGCTTCTGTCTCCCAAATCCTGGGACTAAAGGTATGCACCCACCCTGTTGATGTTTTGAGATAGGGTTTCATGTAGCCTAGCCTGGCCTCAAACTTGCTAGGTAGTAAAGGATGTCCTTGAAGTCTAGTTCTCCTACCTCTACTTCCCAAGTACTAGGTTCTTTCCTCTCCGACAACTTCAGGTTATGTCAAGCTGACACACAAAACCACTCAGTTCAGTCGGCCTCCCTTGTGCCATGAGCAATCCGGGCTCTATGTTTTGGGGTGCTTTGGGGTGGCTTATCTTCCCAGTCAGTGAGTGATTTGTCACTATGTATCATCTTTTCATCCCTTTCTAGTCCTCCTTCTGAAATCTGCTTCTCACTATGGTTTAGCCATCTGGTTTTCTTTTGATTGGCAATTTCTTATTGTTCACAGAATAAGCCTTGAACACCCTTCTGTGTATCTAAGTGCAGCTTTAGGTTTGTATGTCTTACATGCTGAGCATGTTGAACATCTGTTTGTATGCCATGTGAATTGTCCCTCAAGTCATTAGGTGGCTAGTATGACCATGAGCCTCTAACTGCTGAGCCGTTTCTCCAGTCCTGTGTTTCCACATTTTAAAATGGTGCTTTGGATGTTTAAGTTCCACATTTAAGTTTTATCCTATATATTTTATATAAAGTTTTATTAGGTTTAAATTTTTTTAATGTATGTGTGTTTTGATGTATAAATGTGTGCCATGTGTGCACTGGGTGCCTTTGATGGTCAGAAGAAGGTGTCTGATCCCCTGGAACTGGGATTTTGGTAAGTTGTAAACTGTTACATGCTAGGAACTGAATTTGGGGCCTCATGAACAGATAGCAGCAAGTGCCCTGAGCCACAAAGCCATCTCTCCAGTCCCTTTGCATTCATTCATTCTTTCTTTCTTTCACTACACTCATTTAAATTTTTAAAAATGTGTGTACATGTGTGTGTGCCATGTGTACTGGAGACCAGAGAGGGCATCAAATTCTCTGGGGCTGGAGTTACCAGCAATTGTGAGCCACCTGACATACGTGATCTGCCAGAAGACCTGGGTTTGATCTTCAGCACCCAAATGGTGAACACAAGTTCCAGGGAATCCAATGCCCTCTTCTAGCCTTTGTGGGCATCAGGCATGTATATGGGGCACAGACATACACGCAGACAAAACACCCATACATATAAAAGAACTTTTTTAAAAGTTCTGAGGCAGACTCTCATTGTACCATATTCTGGCCTTGACCTCACAGCAGCCTTCATACTTGAGTTTCTTGAGTGATGGGCTTGTACAGGTGCATCACCACTCCTGGTCTAGAAAGGCATTCCTTTTCTTTTACTTTCTTTTAAGATTTACTTTTTAATTTTATGTGTGAGTGCTCTGTCTTCACACACACCAGAAGAGGCATCAGATCCCATTACAGATGGTTGCGAGCCACCATGTGGTTGCTGGGAATTGAACTCAGGACCTCTGGAAGAGCAACAAGTACTCTTAACCTCTGAGCCATCTGTCCAGCCCCTTGAAAGCCATTTTTCATTAATCTAGGACACATTTCAAATATTGTGTTCCAAGGTTACTTAGTATTTTCACCTATACCCAGATAGGATGAGCTTCAGCCATTTTTCTTTTCTTGTTTCTGAGTCCCCTGAATCATTTGGAAGTTATTCTTGTGTATGGTATAACATGAGGATATAATTTTGTCTTTTTCCAAATGACTACTTGGTTGTTAGCACTGTTTATTGAAAAGCTGTGTTTTCCCCAGTGACAGGAGCCCAACTAAAAGTTCATAGGACCTGCTCCCTAGCTGTGTTCTGTCTTATGATCAGTTTGTCTGTGAGTGTGTCAGAGATACATTGTTCTAATTCAAGGGACTGTAGAGTATGTTTTAATACTTGGCAAAGCTAGTTTCCCATGTAGTTTTTACAGTGTCTTGTCTGTTCTTGCATGTTTATTTTTCTGCATGGTTTAGCATAAATTTGTGTAGTTCCAAAAACAATAAGCTTTGTTGGTATTTCTATTGGGATTGTCTTACCAAAAATCAAAAACCAAAACCAAAATCAAAGCAAAACAATCCCCCTCTCCCCCCCAAAAAAACCCCAAACCAAACCAAACCAAACAAAAAACTTCTTTAATAAAGTAACTTGGGAAGAGCCACATCTTTATGCTGCCAGTCAATCTTATGTAAGAAAGATGACATCATCCTCCGTCCCACTTTGACTCTTTTGTGGAGTTTTCAAAATGTTTTCCTCATAGTGGTTTTGTTTGTTCTGGATCTCATTTTTCTCTGAGATAGTTTATCCTCTCTGTTGTGTTGTAAATGGATCTTCACTGTGGGTTAGTCATCTAGCTGGCTATTGTTTGTGTGCATGGAAGCTGTTGGTGTGTTTATTGTGGTAATATAGTCTTAATTTGCTGACTTATTTTATTGCTTGAGTCAGTTTTATCATTGGTTACCTAGAGTTTGATATTTTCATGATCTTGTCAAATGGTTTAATGTCTCTGAATTTCTTAGCTGCACATCTGCTGCTTCTCCTTCTTGTCTAACTGAATTGTTTATGCTTTCAGAAGAACTTTCAGGTGTGAGCTTCTAATATTAGAAGAAATACTCTTGGGATGGGTGGTGGTGGTGGCACACGCCTTTAATCCCAGCACTCAGGAGGCAGAGGCAGGAGGATCTCTGTGAGTTCAAGATCAGCCTGGTCTACAGAGGCAGTTCTAGGACAGGCGGTGCTACATAGAGAAATCCTGTCTCAATCAAAACAAAACAAGACAAAACAAAAAAAAAAGAAGGAAAGAGAGAAAGACTCTTGTATCCCAAGCTATTGTGTGACAAACTTTCCTTGGGGAGATGCAACACATATGTCTATTCATCCCAGATAGGGAACCCACCACAGACCAAAGTACAGATATCATCAAAGTCCAATTTGGTGAACCAGTGAGTTTTATTGGGGTTACTTACAGGAGGTGAAAGAGAGGTTCCTTACAGGAACAGAAATAACCAAAGACAACTGTATCACCAAGCCCAGCTCAGCACAGGTGACAGTGCACAAAGCTTGTCTACACCTCTTCCAGGCAGCGCGGCTGGTCTCAGTCTTCTGGGCAACTCAGCTCTCTGAGAGTTATCTCTGCAGCTTTGCTCTGTTTACTCTGTCATAGAGAAGTCTAGTGAATATGATCGTTTTCAGGGATTTCCTGTGGCTATTTTGATGTTTACTTTATTTAAAGAGCTTGCCCACAGGATGGAATGTTTTAATCTCAGAGGAAGCTATTACACAACACAAGCACCACTCATGGAGAAAAACACTGTTTCAGGGTCCTGAGGTCCAACAGATCCTACTGTTGAGCAAAACACAAAGTTATCATTTTAAAATTTTGTCAAAAACTCATACATTCTTGGTTCATAATTTTAATTTTTCCTACACAATTTGTATCAGGTATAGGTACTAATGTTATCCTTGTTTCCTAAACAGAATTAAGGGGCTGGAGAGATGGCTCAGCAGTAAGAGCATGGGCTAATTCAAACCCAGAGTTTGAATCCCAGTATCCACACGACACTCAGCCATCTGCTGCTCCAGGTCCAGGGAATCAATATCCTCTTCTGACCTTCGCAGGCACCCATGTGATGGATGCACTGAATATAGGTAGACAAAAATACCCATACACATAAAAAATTTTTAATAAAAAATATAGAACTAGGAACATTTTCTTTGTGTGCTGTGGAAGAATTTGAAGACCTTTTATTTATAAAGTTTAAATTATTAGTTAGAGTTATTATTTTCTTTTACCATATCTCTTTTGTTTCTCTTGAAAAAGAACTTATCTATTTAAAAAACATTTATTTATTTGTTTATTTAATGAGTGTGGTGGTTTGAATGAGAATGGTCCCTATAGGCTCATATGTTTGAATGCTTGGTCCCTAGTTAGTGGAACTGCCTGAGAAGGATTAGGAAGTGGGGCCTTTATGGAGAAGGTGTGTCCCTAGGAGTAGGCTTTTATTTTTCAAAAACCAATTTGCAAGAGTTTGCTCTCTTCTTGCACTATGTGGGTCCCAGGATTGAACCCGGGTGTTCAGGCTCATTGAAAAGTGCCTTTACCCACTGAGCCATCTCACAGATCCCTAATCTTATTTCTTTTTCCTTGTTTACTTTTTTTAATGCTTTTCCTAGCTTATGTTTTAGTGATGGTGGTAGAAACCAGGGTCTTGAGATGTTAATCAAGTACCCTACCACTGAGCAACATCCCAGTCCTCTTGGGAAGGAAATGTAATTAATTTAACAACAACAACAAAAAATTATTCAACTGGGTGTTGGTGGCACACACCTTTAATCCCAGCACACTGGAGGCAGAGGCAGGCAGATCTCTGAGTTAGAGGGCAGTCTGGTCTGCACAATGAGTTCCAGGACAGCCAAGGCTTCACATACAAAACAAAACAAAAAATCCTGTCTCAAAAAAACAATTATTCTTTTTAGGTATGGCAGCACACATCTTTAATCCTACCCTTGGGAGGCAGAGGCTGTGAATTTAAGGCCAGCCTGGTCTACATATTAAATTCAGGCTGGCTAGGGCTACCTAGTGAGAACAGCCAGGGCTACATAGTTGTCCTCTGAACTCCTCATGTGTGTTCATAAACTGTTATGAGTCTGGGGTCAACAGAGATTCACCAACCTGACCATAAATAGTATTAACAAAGAAGAGGCTTTTAATTTCTGACACCAGGACTACACCTGAGATTCAGGACTCTCTAAGTGTGGCCCCAACTAGTGTTAGCTGGGGGTTTGTAAAACCACATTTGGGGTCAAGTTAACATATACTCTGCCTATATGCAGGTAGAGCTTAACATTTTTTTTTGTTTTTGTTTTTTGAGACAGGGTTTCTCTGTGTAGCCCTGGCTGTTCTGAAACTCACTCTGTAGACCAGGCTGGCTGCCTTTGTTTCCTGAGGGCTGTGATTAAAGGCGTGTGCCACCATAGCTGACTAAAGAACTCAGCTCTTGTACCAGATGTCTTGTAGATGCCTCTGTTATCTTCAGCAAGCAAGCATTTCCATACAGAAGCAGAACCAATGACTAGCCTTGTGACCCATTATTTTAAAGTATACCAGAGGCAGTTAAAACTCACAAAACCAGGTTGGGTAGAGCCCAGGTGAAAAGTCAAGGCCCAGAGGCCTAGGCCAGCCACAGAGAGCAGCCCAGAGAATGTGGTGCCAAGCTCCGGTGGGCAGAAGAGGCCACTCAGTGCAGCCCCTGCCCCAAGGGGGTTCAGCTAATTCAAACGGACTGAAGGAAGCAAGCAGGGTGGGGGTGGAGTGTGAGGGGAAGGAGTGTAGCAACTGCCATCGAGAGAGCAGGGTGACCACTGGGCTGCTGCTGATTGCTGTGTTCCCTTTGGCACTAGCTGACCAGTTGCCACAAGGAACCACATGTCTTCATTTTGGTACCCTTCTAATGTGTCTGGGATGGGTTGGCTAGAAGCTGTTTAGAATTATTAATAAATAGTTTAAAGGTATGCCAACAGTTCATCAAGTAGCATGAGAGCTAAGAGCTTTCTTAACTTTCGCTTACATCCTACATGGGCCTATGCTAAAAATATTAATATCCTTTTAAAAAGTTAAGATAATGTTAGTTAAATGCTTTTAGATAGGTATTAAAATGTTATTAGGTATTAGGATATTCTTAGATTATAGGTTTTAGGTTATAGGATTTAGGTATTTTATAGATATTTGTTAAATATTAGTAAATATAAATGTTAATAAATAAAAATATTCTCTTCCATCACCCAATGTACACTGGGTAATATTTTCCCCTTATTTACCCAACTTCTCTGCAATTCTCACTATAGTGTGTGAGTTCATTGAGTCATTTGACACAAGTTCCTACTACTCCAGGCAAGACTCTGGATAGCCGAGTGGTAGCAGCGACAATTGGAGGGGACGGCCCTCATCTACGACTTTTCCTCCTCATCTGCTCCTGAGGTTTGATTCCACACTGCCGACCTCTCTAAGATCCATGAGCTCTGTCACCTCCCCGAACTTCATATATCAGCCAGCATATGGCTGAGAAGCGGTTAGCAATGATCAAGGAGCTATCTGTGTTTATATTTTACACACGTATTTATAGTCTAGACTGGTAGAGATCAATTCACATTATTCATTTTGAAATTTTGCTTTTCCCAACTTAATTATTGACAATCTTTTGTGCTTTTGTTGTCTTGTTTTTTTTCTTTGTTCAAGTGCAGTCTGAAATCTATCAGGAGAAAGGGTTAAGAAAACAAGGGCTCAGGTGGGCATCCCAGCTCTCCTTTGACGGAATGAGCTCAGTTTCACGGTTCCCTCCAAGGATGAGAAGGCCCAGGCTGCCGCACTGAGCGTGGCCTGACTGGCGCCATCTCCGGGGCTGGCCTGGGACCGGGCCGGGACCTGCCGGCAGACTGCGCCCAGAGCTTCAGGGACAGGAGCCAAGAGCCAGCCTCCGCCCGCCCCTGACACAGAGCACTCTGTTTCCTCCAGAGAATTTCAGAAGAACAAAGATTTCCGATCTCCACACTGTCAGAAGTACAGGCTTGATGCACCCGGTTTGAAAGGGAGCTGCGGTTTGCCCTGCGGCTGCTGGGACAACCCTCCAGCCCGTCTCCTCCGGTGGAGCTGTACAAAGCACGTTGTGAGGATGGAGCCAGAAAGTCGTGGCACAGACCACTAGTCTGTAACTGTCCCCAGAACCAAAATGACCCCTCCTGTCCTCGGAGGTCTGTTGGTGTCACTTCAGTGTGGAGATTCCTGGATGAACCTCAACTCCTGGAAGACTAGCGAGCTGGACAGGAAGGAGCCCCATAAGCTACTTACCTCAAGCCTCATTTTGTACAAGTTCCCACAAGGGGGCGCTGGCTCAGAATTAAACTGGAGCCGGTCTGGAGTCCACAGAAGGAAAAAAGTTAAGCACCAACTTTTCTGAAAGATTCTTTTTAAAATTAAAATTAATTAATTAATTTTATATGTATGAGAGTTTTGTTTGCATCTATGTTTGCGAACCACATGTGTGACTGGTGCCAGTGGAAGCCAGAAGAGAGCACTGAGATGATCTTCTGGAACTGGAATTACGGGTGGCTGTCAGCCATCCCGCATGTGCTAAGAACTGAACCTGGGTTCTCTGGAAGAGCAGCCAGTGCTCCTAACCACTTAGCCACCTCTCCAGCCCCGTTTAAAAGAATCTTATCGTGGACAGATACTTTATTGATGACCAGTAATCTCTGTCAACAAAAGTGATAGTCTGGACCCTTCTCAGTTTAATCCAGTTCTGTGTGCTTCGACCAATCAGCATCCATGAATCCAGAGGATCATTAAAAAATTTTATTCAGGGTCTGAGAGAGACTGGACACAAGAGAAAGTTCATCTTAGTTCTGGGCCAGTCACCAGTACACTTGGCCACCAGGGCCATATTAAGTGTTAACGTCAAGCTCAGGACAGACATATAAGTCCCTTTGTTTGGGTTATCTTCCTTTGTGAACAGCATGTCTGTTCTTAATCTACATACACATGAAAGCCGAGTATTAAGACAGGATCCCACACAACCACTGCCCTGGGACTCTTTCCCAAACAAGATTGCATGAGCTCTGAGGATTTGAGTAGAAATGGCACCCTGAGCCTCCCACAGTGGGCATGGGACTCTACCGTCGCCTTTGTGGCTGTGCTCCCAGTGTAGTGAGCTTGGAGAGCAGGGGCTGCGTCAGGCAGAGCCAGCTCCAACAGCTCTGCTGACTGGTTCCGTCAGGGCAATGTCCAAGTCCAGCAGGCACGTGGAGAAAGGAAGAACCCAGGTGCTTAGCCCAGGCTGGGTGCTGAGGACTCACCCACAGCTGCCCACACCTTGTGTTCCCGTGGGCATTGTTCTGTTCCTCTCCCAGGCCAGACTGTGAAGCAATCGGTGGCAAGGCGGGCAGCGCTTGTAGGGTAGGGCCATGCTAGTGCTGGAGCAGGTTTATTGCCGCTCACATTATGAGCAAAGGAGACAAGGATTGCTTCAATTCAGGCAACAAAACAACTGACTGTGTAAGGGTTCTGGGGCTGGTAGCTCTCATACAGGTGGAGGGCTTGGTTGGTTATTTTCTTCATGTCTGCCTAGTCAGTGTCTGATATCTGCAATATTCAATAAATTTTACCTTTTAGAATGCCGATCATCCTATTTAACATGGAGTACAGTGTTCAGTCTTTCTTCTCTGGGTCTACATTTCCTTTCTTCACATTTGTTGATCATCTGATGAAACTCTTAACACCTGTTACCAACTCCTCTCTGGACTCCAGGCTCCTACGTCTGGCCAACATACCCAGGCAAGCGTCTCACAGACTTCCAGACTTTGAATGTACAAACCAAGATCCGAGTTGCCCTAGCAAACTGTTTGTTTGTTTGTTTTTGTTTTGTTTTTACTGGTATCATCCTTGTCTCAGATGTCAATTTTGCAGTTTATCAGGCCACTGTCTTTGGATTGTCCTTAGCACTCCTCTGTGTGTGTAAATTCAAGTCTCAAGGAACCATGAGGATCTTGCTTGCTCTACCTTCAAAGCAGGTCCAAAGCCAGGCTTCCTCTTGCCCTTGTTTCTGACAGTCTCCCTATCAGCAGCCTGAGTCACCCCATGCTGCTTCTTCACTTTGTTGTAAACGCTTCCTTCCAGGCCTGTGCTGAGCCTTCCCCATCATAACCATGACCTGCAGCCATTTACCTTTTCATTCCCTGGGTGGCTCTTCTCCCTCTAATTTCACAGGACCAGGTGGACAGTCCCTGCTGGCAGGTTCTGGTTCCCGACCTTCCCCTTGTTGGCTTCTCTTTCCCAGGTGTGCAGGGATCCCCAACTGCACATCATCACCCTGGTTGGCTGGTGTGTGATGTTTTCTGAGCACCATCTATTTATTTGTCTCAAATGTCACCTCCAAATACCAGCTCCATGACAAAGCGATTGTGTACTCGCCACATCCCAGGGGATGAAGGGGTGCCAAAAAAATGTTACCGAATGGGGGAACTAGTGAAGTTCCTCCCGCTGGTTGAGAAGAAAGGAAAACCCATGATAAATTGAAAAGAACTCCCTTTTCCTCACTCACCGCTGGCTTTCTTATTGTAGTTGACAGAATGATGTATACGCTGTGGTGTATAACACAGTGTCTTGATATACACACTTGTGAAGTGGCTATGGTAATAAAGCCCCGACTGTCCTTGTACTTATTACATAATCCAGGGTTGCCTGGAAGTCACAGCAATCCGCTTGTGTCAGCCTCCTGAGTACTGTGATTACAGCACCTGTAATCTCTGGGAGATTACATGGGAGACACCATGTTTGGCAGTGTGTGTGTGTGTGTGTGTGTGTGTGTGTGTGTGTGTGTGTGTGTGTG
>CAJQZJ010001012.1:30798-59539 GCA_907164525.1 Lophiomys imhausi
GTGTGTGTGTGTGTGTGTGTGTGTGTGTGTGTGTGTGTGTGTGTGTGAATATTTAGAATCAAATCTCAGTGGTTTTCAAATACCCAACACATTATCATTAACCACAGCCACAATGCTGGGGGGGGCATTGCTGTAATGCAGCCCTGCTGGTCATGACTATATCCTCAAAACTGTTTGCAGGGCTGGGGACACTGCTCACTGGATAAAGGTACCTGCCACAGTAGCATGACAATCTGAATTTGAACCCTGGAACTATGTAAAATAAAAGTCGAGAAATCATCCCACAGCTTTGTCCTCTGAACTCTACACACATGTCACGGTACATGTGTATGTCCCCCCATATTACATATACACAATAATAAAATGTTTAAAAAGTTAAAAAAAATGGGCTGCATAGAATGTTCAGAAGCTAAGAGGGGCACTCTTGCAGAGTCCCCAAGTTTTAGTTCCAGCACCCATGTGAGGCATTTCTAACTGTGACTCTAAATCCAACACTCTTCCCTTCAGGGCCACCAGCTTTCACATGAATATGTATACACACACACACACATATAAATTAAAAAATAAGTATTTAATTTACAAACAAATTTCAAAAGAAGCTCTATGGTCAGTGAGGGTTGTTTCTGAAGCTCTCCCTACAGTGAGGCAAGGTTTCTACTTACAGTAGATACGTAGGCATGCTTCCATTCCCTGCAACACCATGCTCAGCCTGGTGCACAAAGGCGTGCACTGCTATGGGCTGGGGTGAGACACAGAATCACACACAGTACTGCTGTCCTGTCAGTATATTCCATACTCTGCTCATGAATCTGCTTGCTACCCACTGAGGCTGTAACTATGATTTTAAGGGCTTAAAAAATATTGTTACTGAAAGAATTGCATTACTTGACATCTAATTTATATCTGATGTCTGAGTGTGGACTGGCAGGGCATCCCAAACAATCCTGACCCTGTTACTCTCTGGGAAACCTTGAAAACCAGCTCTCCCCAGGATGCTCTCTTCCATTTTGTAAAACTGGAGGGAGGGTAGCACGAGCTTAGAATCTGTGAGCATGAGCTTTCAAAAATGTTGTGACTGTAATGTGTGCATTTATGACTATCTGGGAGGGGGCAGTCTGTTTGGAACCCAAGTTGTGCCCAGCAGTTGCTCCCCTGAAAGGCCAGCTGTGTCCTTACCCAGACTTCCTTCCACCCTTTGTACCTCCACAACCCTCTATAGCCTGTCTGACATGTTATTTCATGAGGATCTTTGGACTTCTGGAATTACCTTGAGGCCAAGGCCTATTCTAGTTGAGGTTATGCTCAACAGTCCTGCTAGCATGCCTTCATTCTGAGTTCATGAGTCAGTAACCCAGCTAAGAGTACTGTCCCTGTTCAAGAGTCCTACTCTAAAGTCTGTGTGAAGTGGATCTGCCTTGAGGGCTCTCTTTTAGGATGAGCAGAGCAGACAGTGCAAGCCCTTGGCACATGGAATCCACTTGCATCTCAAAGGCTGATGGGGCAGGTCCAGATAGCAGTTGGGTGTCTATACATTCGCAGACCCCTAAACTCTTACCCAGGACCCTGTGGTGAGGTTTGACAACCACTGTGATGTCATAGGGAAGTCCTTTGTTGTCCCTCCACTTCCATCATCTGGAGGAGTGTTTTGCTGGAGAGAGATGGGCTTCAGTTCTGGGAGAGTAGCACAAGCTGAGTCTCAGAACTCCTGGCCCACATGAGTTACTCATGGCTGCTGGGAAACGCTGACGGCTCCTGCTCTTATCTTCTTGGCGGCTGCAAAACTAAGGGAGGCCAAGGTTTTGCAATGTCTAGGAGGAGTTTCTAAAGAGTTCTTATCATCCTTAAGGACTTGGCAGTTGGAAAGTGTGCCTGGGAGTTTCTATGGGGTGTTCAGGAGTTGGAAGTCTATCAATTGATGTGAAGGTCTGGGAGAGCGGCTCTTTTGTGGAGGGGGTCAGACAACTGGTTGTCCCCCCAGACCCCACCCAGGGACACTGGATGGACACAGGGTATGGAACTAGTCTTTCTCTCTTGTTTGGGGTGAATAGCTGAGCTGAAAGAGCTGGAAGGACACAGAGCAGGGATTTTAAAGAGCAAACAAACCAAGACTGAGGAAGGAAAGGTGTTGTTTGGGCGGCTAGATGCCTTGCTTGCTCAAGCAGGCTTTGCAGCTAGCAGGAGCCTGGCATGTTTCCTCTGGCCATGTGCCTGATGTCCTTCCAAACCCTCCCCAGTGCTTTCATTTTTCTGCCGGAAGTTATGTGTATGAATTGCCATTTACCTTTTTGTAATAATCTTGTAAAAACCAGTTTGGCTGGATAAAAATATCAAACACCTAAAATAATACTTGTGGAAGATGATGCCAATATTAAAATAAATATTAGATATGTAAATAGTGTATAGCAGAACTTTCCGATATGTATTCCTGGAATAGTTTTGAATCAATAGGATTTTAGTTACTCAACTCACATTAAACTTTTATGATAAGAGTATTGTTTAACCCATGGAATGTACAGTATGTGAGTCATTCTATGCTGGCCTAAAGCAAACAGCTCTCCACAAAATCCTATTTAGTATGATTTTCATGTTTGAATATTTCTAACCACTCCAATTTTGAAATACAATGTGGCTTACAGAAGTAAATAAAACACATGAGTTACTATGAAGACCAGTGGTGAGGTCATCATTCAGATTAGAAGCTCCTGACCATCTCCATTCTGGATGTGACAATTTTCCTCAGCCAGGCTAACATCCAGCATTGCTTGGTTTCTCTCATTTCTAAACTTCACACACCATAGGCAGACAGTTCACACTTTTCCCTGCCTGGCTTCTTTCACTCTTAGATATGTTGGTAAGACCAAGGGACACTCACAGATATGAGCAGCTGGATCCCCAAGTCACTATATGGAGGGAAACTATGTTAGAGAGCTACTGTGGATTTTGCACAACCAAAAAATTAACTCCTAGGTTCCTAGACATTGAGGTTTTGATTTTTTTTTCTGGAACATATCATATCTTACCCAATGAGTTAAAATGGTAAAATAAATGGTATAAATATTTTCTTTCTTTCTTTTTTTTAAGGTTTTTAGAGACAGGGTTTCTCTGTGTAACAGCTCTAGCTGTCCTGGAACTCACTTTGTAAACCAGGCTGACCTTGAACTCACAGAGATCCACCTGCCTCTGCCTCCTGAGTGCGGGGATTAAAGGTGTGTGCCACCACACCCAGCACTTTCAGACAATTTTGAACTGTCATATGTGGTTGCTGGGATTTGAACCTAGATCTTTTGAAAGAACAGTCAGTGCCCCCAAATATTTTATTTTCATTCTTGTTTGCTCACTCATTTTGTGGTGTGTGTGTATGTGTGTGTGTTACAATATGGTCTATGTGTGTGTGTGTGTGTGTTTGTGTGTGTGCGCGCACGCGTGTGTGTTTGTTAGTGTGGTTTATATGCACATGTGCTTCTGTGTTTGGAAGCTAGAAATTCATATTGAGTGTATTTCCTGGATTGCTTTCCACATTTTTTTTTTTTGAGACAAGGTTTATTGCTCAGGCTGAAGCTCACTGATTCAGCTTGGCTGACTGGCTAATGAGTTTCAGGGACCTGCCTGTCTTCACCCACCCATCGCTGAGGTTACAGGTGTCCACTGGCATATCTGGCTTTCCCTTGGGTTCTGGGGTTTGAACTCAGATCCCCCTACTTGAGTGGTCAGCACATTATTCATTGAGCCATTTCTAGCCCTATCAGTCATTTTCTTTGCTGAATACTATAACATGTTTTATAGCTATGATGCCCATTTTACTGTTTAGGACATTTAGTTTGTTTCACTGATACATGTGAAAGCACAGAAATGCATTGATCACCAAGGGACACTCACAGTTATGAGCAGCTGGATCCTCAAGTCACCATGTAGAAGGAAGCTATGGTAGAGAGCTACTGTGGATTTTGCACAACCAAAAAAAAATTACTCCTAGATTTCTAGACAATGAGGTTTTGAATTTATTACTGCAGCATAGCATATCTTACCCAATGAATAAAAATGGTATAAATATTTTATTTTCAAAAATGTTTCTTGTCAGTCAACATTAATGATTGATTTTTACATTTTGAACTTTACAATTCTAAGAGAGTTCTTTTTTCTTTTTCTTTCTTTTTTCTTTTTCTTTTTCTTTTCTTTTTTTTTTTTGAGACAGGGTTTCTCTGTGTAGCCCTAGCTGTCCTGGACTCACTTTGTAGACCAGGCTGGCCTTGAACTCACAGAGATCTGCCAGCCTCTGCCTCCTGAGCGCTGGGATTAAAGGCGTGTGCCACCATGTCCAGCTCTAAGAGAGTTTTAAATTTATTCATTCTAATTATTAACAAGAGGAAGGTGTGTAACCGAACTTTTAAATTATTATTTAACACTTATTTATTTATTACTAAATTCACTTATAACAAACACCAACAATTTCTTAACTATTAATCCTATAAATTCCTACAACCCCTTTAACCTATCCACTAAACCTATTGATAATCATAACAACTACTTTCATAACCTTTTAGAATGATACAGTCTCTGGGGCAGGTCCTCAGTCGTCAGGAACACAGTATTTGTTGTAGATTCTTTAACACACTTAGCAGTCCTTTTTCTGGATCTCTCAGATGCAGGTTCGTCAGGGTAAGTTGGTTATTGCAGTCTCACCTTAAATAAGGCTTCATGCTTTCTTCTCTGTGGGAGACCCCAGCCGTCTGCAGGCCAACTTACTTCTTTTGAATCAGGAACTCAGCTGCTCTGCCTCAGTCCTTAAAGCCAGGCACCGTTTCCTTTAGGCCACTGTTTGGACAGATCAAACCCCTCTAGGCAAAAGCTGAGCCACAGGGTCCAGTCCTTGGCCTTTTGGTGTCTTGCTCAGGCTTTCTTTGCTCACCGGCTTCTTTCTGCTTCAGGGAGAGAGCTGGCCATCAATGGCCAGCCCTTTTTTCAGCAGGACTCTTGGAGCTCTCTAGCATCAGGGGCCTCTTCTCCTCTGGGCTCCACGCACTGTTCTCAAATAGGAGGAACTCTGTTTCAGCTTAATTTGGGCTCCGCCCACTTAGCAGCTGAAAACAATGTCAGGCCAGATACTTTGTTTCTTCAAGTCTTGAGTCTTTCCTGTTTTTCCTGACTTCAAACTTGTTTTTCAGTCTATTGAGTCTTTCCTGTTTTTGCTGACTTCATGCTGATAATGCTCTTCAGGCCCCGAATTAAGAAGAGAGTATCAGAAACTCCTATATATTTCCTAAATCTAATTTATCTAACTCCTACAATGGTGGGTGACAATAGGATATCTGGAGGTAAGACTCCAGTTCTCACAAATTGGACCCTGTGTTGGAACCCTTCCACACGAACCTGGCAGCTGTGGCTTTGCACAGGCCTACTGATGCTCTGACAGCAGCTCAGAGTTGTTTATATGATTTTCCCATCTTCTCTTGCAAAAAGTGTTGTTTATTTCTTCCCATTTTTCTCCTCAGATAGCATCTCAATGGAAAGGAGAGTAAGGATTGGTATAGGGCATGAGGAGACAGTGACAGAGTGTGACAGCCACCACCTCGGAGACCCTAATCAGCCATGAGGGCGTGGCTACACATGCCTTGTTCAGTTTCACAAAGAGGACATAAGGGAGCTTTGGGGCCAGGAGCAATGTTCAGAGTTGGGCAAGAGGGCTCTGTGAAGATCAGAACTTAACTAAAATTCTGGGCCAGGCATAGTGGTGCTCGCCTTTAGTACCAACACTCAGGAGGCAGAGGCAGGTGGATCTCTGTGTGTTCGAGGCCAGCCTGGTCTACAGAGTGAGTTATAGGAGAGCCAGGGTTAGGCAGAGAAACCCTGTCTCAAAAAAAAAAAAAAACAGAAAGAAAGAAAACAAAGTGTAGTAAACTTTGGCAAAATTCATAAGAAAATGCAGTATTCTTATTGGCTGGCTTGACACAACTTTATAGCACTTACTCCTTTTCCTGAACTTTTCAGCTACCAACTCTCTGATTCCTTCTTCGAGTTTGAGATATATTTCCTATAGAAGTGTAGCAAGAGACACACATGAAATTGGTGCTTTAAGAAATAACTACAGACTTGTTGCCTTACCAGTGTGGGGATTCAGACCAAGACTGACAATTGTATCCCCTGCCTTCAGATGCATTTCTGAAGCCAACCAGACAGAGCCTAGCCGCATGGGCGTTTTTCCGGTAAAGCAGTGCAGCAGGCTCGGGATCCTCCAGTGCTGTGGGAAGATGAAGTGGACAAGGCTCCCACAGAGGGTGGCAGTCTCAGCCTTGGCCACTGTTCTCACACCTTGTGGCAAGTGTCTGCAGTCAGGAATGAGATGCTCAGCTTCATGCCAGCAGCATGGGCTCTTCTGCTGACCCCAGTAGAAAGTGCTCCTGTGCCACCTCCTTCTGGCTCTATGTCCCCTTAAACACAAACAGATTGTCTTTACAGCCTTTTTTTTTTTTTTTTTACTTGCTTCCCAAAATGTTCACAGCGCCATCGAGGCCACTCCATATGATGGGAGGTCAGAGTTAAAATGGACAATGGGCTTAACCCACGAAGGTCAAATATAAACATTTTGCAACATTTACAGAAACATAATATCATGTGCCCATTTTGTCAGACCTCACAGTAAAACCAAGCGGAAGCTTGCAGCTGGGCATGTGTAGAAGCCAGTCAATAGCAATGATTTCCCAAAAGAAAGCGTTATTGTAGTATCAGCCATCAAGGGGACAGAAGGCACATTCAAATCTATCTACTTGATCTGCCAGAGCAGAGGAATACTGGTGGCCCAAGGTACAGGGCAAAAGAGGGCTGATTGGTCTTAACCTGGGAGTTTCTTGTGTTTTTACTGCTCTGCTCCATCCTGCTGCAGGAGACCGTGTTCCAGGTTTCTAATCTATTTCCAAGATTCTTGTTCTTCAGATTCTGTGTGGGAGACTTGATTCCCCAGGCTCTCAAGGTCATTTTAGGTCAGACCCTAAGGTTCTAAATATCAGTCCTGAAAACAGCTTGACTTGCAGTTTTAGGGCCTGACAGTACTGAGGCCTTGCAAGATGCTGTCAGCCAGGATCCTGGACTGAAGAACTCACCTCTTGACAGACCCACCTCCATATTCTTGTGGCCATACCATCTTTGCAAGCCCCACTTGCCATACTGCATATGTTTGCTATTAGGATAGTAGTTAGGATTCTGAGATCCTATATGGAACTCAAACCTGTCACTTAGCCTCTCTGTACCTCAGGTTGTCATGGATGTAAAATGGGTACAGGTAATACTAAGATTAAAGGAATTCGTTTTGGCAGAACGGTTACAACAGTATGTGGGACATAGCAAAGGTTCAGTATTTGCTAGCTCTTGTCTTTACTAGCATTAATTAACGTTAGTTAATAGTGCACAGTTCTTCTCACAGCAAAAGCATATCGGAAGCATTAGTGTCCTGACCAGGCAGAGAAATGAGAGCAAAAGATGAACAGACTGCTTTTTTTGGATAGTACTAATGCAGCCAAAATTACACTTAACTGAAGACTGTAAGGAGTTTGCTGGATCATGAGTACACACAAGGTCATACATGCCGAAGACAGGGAGCACAAACAAAGAGGGGGAGGGGTATCCTGCACCTAAATGAGAATCAATGATTTTAAAAGAAAAATCATACAATCGTCTGCAATCAGATTTAAGTCCTGCTCATTAAGCGGACAAGCTGCCAGGACAATTATCTCTCCTCCAGGGGGACTGTTGAACCCCATAGGGCCCACAGCACCCTACCCCTCCAAACCAAGACATTTATATGAAGGAGCAAGGGCAGCCAGGGGAGCAGGGAGAGGAAGAAGGAGAGAGATTATGGAGACAGGGAGATCGGTGAAAGAAGGACGTTGTGGAGAAGAAAGAGAACAGGGGGTGCGACCTGAGGAGGGAGAAGGAGCAGAGGAAGGAGACAGAGCTGGGAGGGATGGGAAGCAGAACAGAAGGAGGACGGGGAGGAGGGGGCAGGGCTGGGGGATTGGAGGAGCAAGGGGAGTAATGGAAGTTGAGGGAGCTTGGGAAGGAGGCAGGGTGGGGAAGGATGAGGACCCATAGAAGGGACCACGGATAGCTCGGGGTCCACGTGGGTTGGTGTAGCGAGGACCGCTAGGCCAGCAGCGGTGTTTCGAGGCGCCGGCGTGGTACACCAGCGCGGCGCGCGGACGGGGGCGCTGTGGCCTCGGATCGAAGGAGGCGCCGGCGGACCCGCCCCTTCCCCCGCCCGCCCGCCCGTGTCGCCGGGAAGCCCGGCGGAGCAGGCTCAGCCACATCGCGGCCGCGCGGGCACAGTCGCCCAGCAGAGCAAGGACCCTGCGCTGCCTTTGTCCGCCGGTGGCAGCTGCTCTCGCGGCCGCCGCCCGCGATGGCCCCGCAGCAAGGCCGGCCTGCGCTGCCCGCCCGCTGCGAGCCGCCGGCGGCGCCACCCGTACCGCCTCGCCGGGAGCGTGGGGGGCGCGGGGCGCGCGGGACCGGGGGGTCCGGGATCCGGGGGCGCGCGGGCGGCGCCGAGGGGCGCAGCGTCAAGTGCGTGCTGGTTGGCGACGGCGCAGTGGGCAAGACCAGCCTGGTGGTCAGCTATACCACCAACGGCTACCCCACCGAGTACATCCCCACGGCCTTCGACAACTTCTCGGGTGAGCGCCGGGCGGGGCGCGGCCTCGGGCTGGAAGGCGCGGGCGCCCGGCCTGGGAGCGTGGGGCGGCGCGGGTCCCGGGGCAGCAGCGCGGCGGGGCGGCGGTGGGGTGTCTGACCGAACCGGCTCGGGGACTCGGGAGCGAGCTGTAGCTCGGGTGCCCTTCCCACCTGCGCCCTCGTCCGTGGCGGCTCAGTTCCAGCGGGTCTCCGCCTGGAGCAGCCGGGACTGCTCCGTGGGGGAGCCGGCCAGGCGCACCGGGAAGGGCTCGGGCTTGGGAGAACGTTCCTTTCTTTTGAGCCCAGCGCCTGCCTGGCCTGCGCCCCGCCTGCACTGTCTCGGTTTCTGACGGTTGGCCCAGTCCTTCCAGCATGTCGTTAGCTGCAGCAAGTTCTCACGGGTGGGCTCGTGTATAATACAAAGATACGAAAGTAAAACGATCCTTTATCTTGATTTTTAAAAGTCTGTTTGGAATTTTAAAATAAAGCTAAAAAGTAAAAAATTCACAGAAGCTAGTGTGAAAATCTTGCTCGTAAAATTTGTACCTCTGGAAAAAAAATTTTACCTCTGACCTCCAGGATCCATGGCTGATTGCCTCTATTTCAGAGACCTATGGATAAAGCAGCTAGCATAAACATTTATAAACAACCAAAAAGGCTATCAGAAAGAGACAAATTGGCTAATTTAAGCTGAAACCTTGAATTTCCTGGATGGGGGCCCTTGCTCTCATCTCACATGTTTGGACCCCTGTGTGGCTTCCCTCTGCCAGCTTGTCGTTTTAATCCTTTTTTTTTAATTGACAGGGAGGAGTGGCCCTTTCCACGCACAGGGTGATAGGCTGCCTGTGTTTGCACAAGTTCTCAAAACTGCTGGAGTTTTACGATAAACCCTGAAACTAGGAGACTTTTTCTCAAGAAAAAACAGAATTATCGATGAGGTTTTCCACTGATTTAAAACTGCAGAACTAATTCCCACGTAATCCCCCCCCACACCACACACACACACACACACACACACACACCCCTTGTGTTGTTTCTCGGTCCTTTGAAACAAGGGTGACAGGAAAATTAATCTTCCAGACTTGAAAGGAAAACACTAGGCTTCTGGGAGCACCTTCCAGGGCCAGAGCTTTGCTGCCTCATGCTCTGTGGTGGAGGGAGCTACCACTTGGAACATTTGTACACAAAAACACCTTCATGGGCTTCTGGGTTTAGCAAGTCCTTAGTCCCCCAAGAGAGCCCAGAACAGGAGCTGCCAATCTTTAGAGGGGGTAAAAGGTCTCCTAGTACTCATCTTCCTCTTTTCTCCTCCCAAGCTGTGGTATCGGTGGACGGTCGGCCAGTGAGACTCCAGCTCTGTGACACTGCAGGACAGGTCGGTATCAGGTTACACAGCTCCACAATGGGGAAGGAAACTGCCTTTTAAAGCTTTCCAAAGCTTTCCCCTAGTAACCAGGTCATTGTGAAACCTGGTGGAGCAGGTCCACCTCTGCTTCAGCTCCTCCAAGGGCGGTGGGAGGAGGGGGGGGGGCAAGGAGGACACCTCTGGGCCCATGAAACCGAGTCTGCCTGTGCTGGGCAGGAGCCGAGGAGGCAGTGTTGCTTGCCCTTGTAGAGACAAACCACAATAATGGTATGCAACCATTTCTCAGAGGAATCTCCTCATATCTTATAATCCACTGATTCAAGGCTAATGAGCCTGATACTTAAAAGTTTGTTCAAGAGAAAACTGTAACTTAGGTTACTGTGCATTAACATCTGTCTTCCCCAATTCTAGGGTAGAGACATGGTGGTCAGAGCCCCCTAAGTTGAACGAGAAGGAAGGGCTACTCTCTTCGGTCATTCTTGTCTTGAGCAGAGCACTAGAAGAGAAAGCCAGGCAGCAATGCAGGTGGCATGGGTGTAGGTCTCCTCAGTGCCCTCCAGAAGGATTTTGGGACCTGGTTGAACCTGCCCCAGAAGCTGTTCTAGCCACTGAGGTCACATGGTGCTTGTGAGTACTTAGATGCCCAAGTGACCGTGAGCTAGTCTCCTCATGCTGTCTGGAGCTCTGGCAAAGTGCAGGGGTTAGAAATGTCCCCTCTACTTTCCTGACTGCCCATGCTTATGGAGAAGCAGATTTTCCTATGTCCCCTAGTTCTCATCCAAGTCAGGACCTTCAGGTTACTCACTACTCTAAGACAGCAAACTTGGGACTCAGGACTGACTTCTTCCCTAGGCCTCAAGGAGACAGAAGAGTAGATTGTCTTAGTGGAACATCAGTCTAGTGATAAATGCAGCAGTAGAGTTGACGTCCAGCTGGGGAAGCTGTCCAGCACCTTTGCTATGAGGGGGAGAAGCCGAACATCATCAGTATGTTACTGTGTAGGAAAGAAACATCAAAATCCAGGCTTAGTTGTTCATGCTTGTAATCCCAGCTCTCCGGAAGCTGCAGCAGAAGGATAGCCACAAGTTCAAAGCCAACCTGGGCTATGTAGTGAGTTCAAGGCCAGTCTGGGCATAAGACACTCAAAACCAACTATGCCAGGCATGGTGTTGCACACCTGTAATCTCGGCACTTGGGAGGTGAAGACAGCAGGATCAGAAGTTCAAACTCATTGACTACTTAGGGCATTTGAGGCCAGCCTAGCCTGTGTGATACCCTCACTTTTTTAAAAACATGCAAAGAAAAAGGCATCAAAGAGACAATCTTTCTGCGGTCTTTCTTCTTTTTGCATGATGTCCACTTAATTGTTTTATACATATTAAGAAGGCCAGGTTTTCTCATCTGTAGAACATGGACAGAAGAATGTAATTATGATAGGCACCCTGAGGACCAGAGAGAAGTCAGGAAACCTGAAGAGCTGCAAGGCACAGACATCATGGACCCCAGTGAGGAGCTGCTAGGATATTGACTCAGGAATCACTGTGCCACCCCTCAGATGCATCTTCCTGCCACCTTGGTTTCTGAGGGAGGTGGGCTTTCCTTGGAAGATGAGTCCTGGGTTGGGGTCTGGCACACCTCATGGTTCTTTGTGATTTAGCTCATGAACCAGAAAGTATGAGCTATCAGTGTGCATGCAGCTGCTGTGGGCTTGCCTGCTGTGGACCTGTAGACAGTAGACCAGTTTTAAGAGCTCACAAGGAAATCAGCACAGTGCAGAGGGAAAGCCTTGGCTAATGGGTTTTTGAGAAGGGAGAATATGTTGGAAACTCAGCATTTCTAAAAGGGATAAAATGTTTCCTTCATATCATCTAAAAGTCAGAGAATAAGCTGAGAATAGTGTCTCTGTCCTGTAATCGCAGAGTTTGGGACACAAGGGCAAGAGGGTCACAAGTGTCAGGTCAGCCTGGGCTACAGAGTGAGTTCAAGGCTTGTCTGGGCCTCACTATACACTCCAAAAGAAATATCAGATGGACTCAGTAGGTTTCACTTACATATTTATTCCTACAGATGTATATGTGATAATAATAATTAGAGAAAAAGAGGCCACGAATTTGAGAGGGGGCAGTGGGTGGACTCGGGTTATGGGTGGGGCTGGAGGGAGGAGGAATGAAGTAAATACAGTATACATATATGAAAAAAATTAAAATGTCAAGGAAGCATAAGAGTCATCTTAGAAATATTTTCTTTAAGGAAATTATAATTCAGAGAAAAGGCTTAGTGCTAAGCTGGTACTCTTGTTTAGA
Organism: Lophiomys imhausi; assembly: GCA_907164525.1. Taxonomy (NCBI): domain Eukaryota; kingdom Metazoa; phylum Chordata; class Mammalia; order Rodentia; family Muridae; genus Lophiomys; species Lophiomys imhausi. The sequence goes on from CAJQZJ010001012.1 coordinate 43,126, forward strand.
AGTTGTGCTCCTGGGCTCTGCCAGCTTTCTCTGAGGGTACTGTGATTCCAGCTTAAAGACTAGCTGTCAGAGAATACGTCACTAAGTAACCAGCAGTGTTCATCTAAAGATCCATAGAAAACCAGCTTCAGAGACTGTTGTCCAGTCACCAGCACATGTGGGTGAGATACGGGCAGGACAGGCAGGTGTTCACTTTGACTGCAGCTGAGCCAGGCGGGGCTGCTGTACCCTCCCTGCTTCTGATCTGAAGCCCACCTGCTGAGGGATTTGACATGACACCTTCACATTGACAATCCTGTGGTCAGGAGAAGGAACACAGGTTAGCCACATCATGGATCATGAGTATGGGTATCCCAGGTTGTTAAATGAACCAGAACCTCAGCGTAGCTCTGCTCCTCACAAACATATCCAGAATTCACTTCTGCTGCCTTCAGATTTCCCTGTCAGGGACAATGGTAAGTAAGCATTTAAGTTTGGACTCATGGTCTCGTGCAAATACAGCAGAGGTGGATAGGTGGCCATGAGAAAGGTAGCTTGCCGGGAGCAGATGGTGTTGCTGATGGAAGAGTGGTGGGCTGCATTCTCCAGCAGGGGACCAAAATTCATCTCATTCTGACCCATGATGTACTTAGAAAAATCTTCATGCTAAAAAGAGGGGAAAACTGGGCACAACCCTTACTAGAAGGAACTGCCGTCCTGTCAGTCTGTCTGTCCTGCCTTTAACATTCTCTCTGGAGTTCACACTGGAGGCCTGGCAGACATGATGACTTGGCCTTGGAGCTCAGTCCTTGAGGGTGTGGTCCAGCTGCATCACCACAGCACATCGCCAAGATTTCTGGTTCACACTGCACAGGGGCTGTTTCTGCCTCACCTTTTTAGCCGCTTAGCCATATCTCAGAGGTTTGGGGATAAGTGCTCCAAAGTCTACTCATTTGGCCATTGTTGGCTCCAGGATGTGGCCACGGTGGCTACTTTCTCCCTGCATATCCCATCCCCAGCATGGCCAGAGCCTGATCAGTTCTTTGTTCCTTGCTCAAGGCCCAGTAAAGGAGGAGTGACTCATGGAAAAGCCCCTGAGCTGGCCCAGTTGCCTGGTTAGATTTCTACATTTGTTCTTTCAGCACAAAGTTGGCAGAAAGAGCCTGAAGTCATTCTTTTTCAGCTTTCACATATAGGGACCCCATTAGGGGCAGAGACACCATGAACTGCTGGGTTCTCCAATGAGCTCATTAACTGTTGACTCATGTGGCCACTTGGTTATTGACCCACAGTGGAAACAGATCCTCAAAGAAGGGCTAATGCAAATAACACTGATGTTGGTTCCTTTAAAACAAGAAGGTATTCTGTGCTGGCCGGTTTTTATGTCATTTGGGAAGAGGAGACCTCAATTAAGAAAGTGTCCTGTAGTGCTTTGAATGATAATGGTCCCCCATGGGTGCATTTTTTTGAACACTTGGTTCCCATCAGTGGAACTTTTTGGGAAGGATTATAAAGTGTTCCTTGCTAGAGGAGGTGTGTCATGGGGAACACTTTGAGGTTTCAAAAGACTGATGCCATTCTTTGTGTGCCCTCTTTGCCTCCTGCTCGTGGATCAAGAAGTGAGCTCTGTGCTGTTCTTGCTGCGATGCTTGTGTTTGGTCGTCATGGACTCTAGCTAGTCCTCTGAAACCATAAGCCCAACTTAATGTTTTTTAATAGTTGCCTTGGCCATGGTGTTTTGTCATAGCAATAGAAAAGTAATACACATCTCTGACAGGTTTGCCTGTGGGCAAGCCTGTGATGTATTTTCTGAATTAGTGATCCATGTGGAAGGGTCCAGCTCACTGTGAGAGGTTCCAAACCTGGGCTGATGGCCCTGGGTGCTGTAAGAAAACAGACTAAGCAAGCCAGTAAGCAGCGCTCCTCCATGGCTTCTGCCTCAGCTCCTGCCTCCAGGTTCCAGCCCTGCTTGTGTTCCTGCCCTGACTTCCCTCAGTGATGAACAGTGCTGTGGAAACATAACCCTGATAAACCCTTTCCTCCCCATGTTACTTTTGGTCATGGTGGTTTATCACAGCAGTAGAAACCACAACTAAGACAGTCGTAGTTAGAGAACACTGTGCCTGTAAATAGGACTTTAGGTAATCAGAGCCTGGCAACTGAGTATGGAAAACATTGGAAGCATTTAACAGGTAACTGCCTTGAGAAATTATCAGTGCTGGATACCAGAGGACTTTGGTGCCCACAGACACATTTCAGATAAGAGTGAGCTGATGGTTTTTCTGAGATGAGGCTGAGCTGGAGTTTCCTGAGATCAGGAAGTGGTGCTGCAGGGTTCTATAGGATGTTTGACAGGAGGAGATGCTAACATGGATGCCTGGCTCATGCCTGGTGTTGGTGGTGTTTGGAGAATCTGTTGGTGAACTGCAGAATGCACACAGCTGTCCTGTGGTAGAGACCTGGAACAGGTAAGTGTGCATGTCTGCAGGATACTGTCTAAATCGCTGTGTGGAAGATTAGCCATTGCAGAAATGAGAAAAGGAACAAAAGTAAAGGAAAGGGAAGAAAGAGAGGATACTGCCAGGATAAGACTGTATTAACAAGTGTATGGGTGCCAGTGAGGATACCAGTTCTTTAAATTGCTGCTGATGGTGGCCTCCTACTGATAGTGGCCTGCTGCTGATGGTGGCCTACATAGATCCCTGGTTTCATTTCTGAGTCGTTCTTGTTTCTGAGGAACATGGTTCTGCACTGTGTCTGCTGGGGCTGTTGGGAGGAGCTGGCATCCTTCACAGTTGTGGTCAGCTGGGTCTCAGAAAGGAGTTCTGTTAATAGACCAGAGTTAACCAGGTCAAGTCTTGGTACCAACATAGATGAGTACTGACTTCCACAGTAGCTAAATTCTGAAAATTAAAAAAAAGAGAGAGAGAGAGTTGGGGTCACTGCAGGCTGAAGGCCAGAGAAAATAAAATCTCATCTTCTTTGAGTCCCTTTCTGAAGCATATGGCATGGAGGTCATGGTCACTGAATTAACAAGAACATATTTGGAGTGTTAAGGCTGTACTGTCCCTCGGAGTTTATAGCGGCTGCATCCGTGTCCCAGAGGCAGGCAGCAGGGCAGGCCCGAGGCACTGGCTCCTCTGTAAAAATGTAGGTTTTCTGTGACCATCCTGGCATGGAAGGGCACTTATAAGGTGGTGAGAGCTAACAAGTGTAATGCCTTTGTGCTTGGTTTCAGGACGAGTTTGACAAGCTGAGGCCCCTCTGCTACACCCATGCAGACATCTTCCTGCTGTGCTTCAGTGTGGTGAGCCCCACATCGTTCCAGAATGTCAGTGAGAAGTGGGTACCGGAGATTCGCTGTCACTGCCCTAAGGCCCCCATCATCCTGGTTGGGACCCAGTCGGACCTTAGAGAAGATGTCAAGGTGCTCATTGAACTGGACAAATGCAAAGAGAAGCCGGTACCCGAGGAGGCAGCGAAGCTGTGTGCTGAAGAAACCAAAGCTGTCTCCTATATTGAGTGCTCAGCGTTGACTCAGAAAAACCTCAAAGAGGTGTTTGATGCTGCTATTGTTGCTGGCATCCAGCACTCAGACTCCCAGCAGCAGCTAAAGAAGTGTAAAAGCAGGACCCCAGACAAGGTGCGGGACCTGTCCAGGTCCTGGTGGAGGAAGTATTGCTGCCTGGCCTGACCCTCACACACAGCTGCTGTTTTAGCTGTGACAACTCTTTACAACGACGTGGGGCTGTGGTCGTAGGACAAGCCTTGAAAGCAACTCCTCCTTCTGCCCTCAACTACCTGTGTGTGAGCTTAGGGTTGAGATTCATATGCAAACTACGTAAAAGAAATTCAGAGGTTAAGATTTTTTTTTTCATAGCTCTGAAAACTTAGAGCTATAGACCTCTGGATTAATTTATATTTCATATAGAAAGGGCTCTTCAAAGCTGGGTGTCAGCATGAAGTTCTGCTGCATTGCACAGGACAAAGGACAATCTGACCTTCTCCTGATTAAGGGCTACTGAGTGCTCAGTGCATGACATGTGACAATAAACCCCAGCTTTGAAGCCACGCAAACCATACCTGGTTTTGTAAGAGCAAAAATATGAAAGAAGTGAGGCTTCTGCTTACAAAACCCATCCCTTTTGTCATTTACTCAAGAGTTACTTGCTTAAGATTTTAAAACAACCAAAACATCCCACTGGCTACTGGCACTGTGTTGACTGAAGAGTCTTTTTTTTTTTTTTTTTAATCACATGACCAGTTGTGTTGCTATGAAAATGGTAGAAATGCCTCTTGGGAGGCAAGTACTGAGCGCAGATCTGGCATTTTCTTCAGGGAGTGACTCTTGTAGAGATCAGAGAGTGCTCTTGACTTTCAGGACTGGTCTATGTGCTGGCCTGTGTGTTTCCTGGTGATGAAAGCGAGAAGAAGTTCTCATCTACGAGCTTTAAGCTGCCATGCTCACATTGTCCCATTTTCAAGGAGTGGGCACCTTGAGAGGCTATAGTTGATGATTGTGGGACACACACACTTTTTTCTTAAGTCCACTGAAATGTCCGTCTATGTACACACACACACACACACACACACACGGCTGGTTTGCTGATGGAACTCTGAGACACACAAAAGCATGCTTGCAGGTGTCAGGGTGCCATGTTTTCCTCTTGTTGACATTTCTTTGAACAGACATCATTGTGTAGAATCTTAATTTACACATTTTTGAGGCAATCTTAAAATGTAGGATGAACATACTTCTGAACCCCAGTGCCTTCAGGGTCCCATGACTAAGGAGGCACCTGTATTAGGGGCAGACATATGTGGCCCCTTGGCCACCAGCAGCTTCTCACTGGGGATCATGCTTGTGACACTTGTTCTTTAAGGTGAGGGTCTTGTGACTGACTGTTCTGAGACAGCCCCGTGTCAGCAAAGCCCTTTCACAGCATTATGGGTACTTCCAAGATGCCACAGGGGCCAGACAATGAATCACAGCTTCTGGTTTTCTGCAGGCAAGGTACCTTTTTGTGGCCACCTGGTAATAGAATTTTCTGCCTGTGAATTTTTTTCTTAATATTTAAAAATATCAACCTCATGTTTTTCTATAGGGGAAAAAGTGAAAGGTCAGGTCGTGCTTCAGGTCAAAGACGTCTTCCTGCTGGTAAATGGGACTGGAGACTTTCTTTAACAGAGTTGAAAGGCTAATTCTTGAACCACTAGAATACGTGAACTGCTTGTGTCTGAGCCACATTTGCTGTCACAGTGCCGGTGACAGCAGCCACAGTTTCCTGAGCTGCGGCCTCGGTGGCAACATTGCTTCACTTATGGAAATGCTTGGAACTGACCTAGTGACGGAACTGACCCTGCCGTGTTTGGCTGTCTGGAAAGCCAGCCTCCAAGTGGGGCTTTGCCTGCCCTGTGTACAGAGGGTGGGTGGGAAAGAGTATTTAAATTAAAATTTTGTAATAAAGCAAATGTGGTTGAGACCAAGGAAATGAGCAGTGAGAATACAAACTTGAAGTTCTGTGCTGGGACTGTTGGGCCTCACACCCTGCCTTAGGCCACTGGGAAGTGGTGTGAAGGGTGCTGTGTGACCGTGTTCTGGACACTCTCCTCTAGGATGCACACCCCTGGGCTGATTATGCCACAAGCCTAGTGGGTCGACACCGACCAGCAAGTTTTCAGTCTGTTACTGCATCCTGTGGAATCATAAGAGCTAACTGTACTTGAGGATTTCCTGCATTTTTTTTTCTTTTTGAAAATTAGAGATTTGGGCTAAGAATCTGTAAAGGTATGTGCCTGGGTGAAATGTAAAGTTAGTTCTCTTCAAAGCTTGGTATCTGGGGAGGACTTGGTGAGCTATGTGTGTAGAGATGCCTCTTCAGGCCGACTTACCTGAAAACCACACTGCAGCAGCCTCCAAAACTGTCTCCTCATCATGTGTGCAAGCAAATTTCGATAACTTTGTTTTCTGCTCAAGGAGCTACCCATACATCTCAAGCCAGAAGGGGACCCTCACTCTTCTGCAGGTGCCTTACCAACTTGTCCTTTTCTGTTTTCACATGTCAAAGATGTTGGACAGAATCTTGTACTTGAAAATGCTATGAATTGCTATGAAATAAATTCTGGCCTGTGGACAGAGCTGCTCTTGTCTATTCTACCAAGAGAATAGAAGCTCAGGCACGCCTTGGCCTAGACAGGTTAGAAAGCATCCTTGTGTTTAGGGAAAGTATCCAGTATTTATTCAACATAAGGCTTTGTAGGCTCTGGGCTTGGTCTGATGGCTGGGACCCTCTGCATTTTTTTGTTTTTTTTTGTTTTTTTTTTTTTTTGTTTCTTTGAGACAGAGTTTCTCTGTTTAACTGCCCTGGCTATCCTGACACTTGTGTTGTAGACCAGGCTGGCCTCAAATTCAGAGAGATTCACCTGCTGCCTCCTGAATGCTGGGATTAAAGGTGTTCACTACCACGCCCGACTTCCCTCTGCATATTTTGGGAAGGCCAGGTTACAGAGTCCAGATTCCAGTGGTGTTCAGTGTGGAGGGCCTGAGCTTCATGTGTGAACACTCTGCCTTTTTCTCTACAGATGAATGCTTGGGCTGCAGGGAAGTGGCAGGGAAGGGGAAGCAGAAGCCAAGACCCCATCACCCTGCAATGGCACAGCTGAAGTCCTAGGTACCTGTGTCCCAGGGTGCCAAGAACTCTGCTTTATGATTCTGGAAGTTGATCTCATGGTGTTAAGAGGGTATAGCTCTCTAGGGGAGGGGACTTTAGGGAAGTGGCCCTTCTGAGTGGACAGATAGCATCCTGCTTGTGACACCCAACATAAACAACTTGAAAGATGTCTTTTGCATTGGGGCTTCAGAGATCACAGTCCATTGTTAGCTGACTCCATCCATCCTGGGCCTCATGTGAGGCAGAATGTCAAGGAGGGAAGGAACAACAGCCACTCATCTTGTGGTGGCCAGAAAGTAGAGTGGGAGCATGTGTGTGCTGGCAATCTTCTTCCCTTTTTGTTCCATCCAGGCCTCCAGCCTATGGAACAGCGAGGCCCATATTCACAGTGGATTTTTCCCCTCAATCCTCACCCCCCACCCCGCAAACCCAGAAAGTGTCCTTTACTAATGTTGGCACTTAACACAGCCAAAGGAGAAATCAAGATTAAATGTCATTGGGCTAGAAAGATGGCTCAGTGGTTAAGATCATGTTGCTCTTCCAGAGATCCTGAATGAGACTCCCAGCACCCATGACAGATGGCCTACCACCTGTAACTCCAGCTGCAGGGACTCTGACACCCTCTTCTGGCCTCTGCAAGCACCTGCACTTACATATGCAAATTAGATGCATACACCTAGTTAAAAATAAAATCTTTTTAAAAATTAACTTTTATAGTTATCTGGTAGCAGCTAACTCGTTCCCTACTGTGTGGTAACCGGCAGGCTGCAGCTTTTGTGAGTGCTGGCTGGACATCCCACCATGGAGGCTGGGAATGCTGTATAGGAAGCTGTCAAACTACCTCCTATTCCACATATTTCCAGAGAGCCAATGGTAGTCTAGCTTCACAGCCTTCGGCATCAACCTCAGAGTGGTAGACTCCAGCCCACAGGGACTTGGATCTCTTACTTGCCTTCTGGAACATACTGATGGCATGTCCACCCCTGGGATAGATATCAGGGGCGCTTCCCAAGATTTATGACCTGGAAAAGGTAGGACAACGAGAAGCACCCGGAGAGAAGTTTGTAAGAGGAAAGGAGATAAAGAGCCCAAGGCTGAAAGACATGCCGCATCCCGAGGCCAGTCTGATCAGACTGGAGTACAAATGTGGCTGTGGAAGAGGCTGGGCTCTGCCCCTGAATCCCAGGCACACCACTTCCTGATTGTGGCCTGCCAACGCCCCACATCTAACCATAAGCGTGGTCCCTACCCAGAAGGCTAAGAAGAGGATACATTGCATGTAGATGAGATATTAGTGCATGGCCAGGACTCAGCAAAGGCCTCCACTCTCTCCTGCATCGTACGGGATTACTGTACAGTAATCCCGGTAATTCCCCATTAACTTCACAGAGGTGGCTGCCACTACTGGTTTCTGTCACAGATTTTTGTCAATTTGAAACAAACTAGAGGCACCTGGGAAGAGGGAATCTCAAATGAGGAACTCTCTTGTGGGCATGTCAGCGGGACATTTTCTTGTTTGCCAATTGATGTGGGAGGACCCAGCCTACTGTGGGCAACGTCATCCCTGGGCAGGTGGACCTTTTATATATAGTCTATATAAAAGAGGTAGCTGGGCAAGCCAGAAGAAGCAAGCCAGTAAGCTGCATCCCTCTGTGGTTTCTGCTTCAGATCCTGCCTCCAGTCCCTGCCCTGATTTCTCTCAGTGATGGACGATGACTCAGCAGCATAAACCAAATGCACCCTCCCCTCCCCAGATTGCCTTTGGTCACAGTGTTTATGGCAATAGTAGAATGTAAACTGGGATAGTTTCTGTCTTTATGAGTCTACACTTTAAGGTTCACTTTTGGGTTTTTTGTTTTGTTTGGTTTGGTTTTGGTTTTTCAAGACAGGGTTTCTCTGTGTAGCCCTGGATGTCCAGGAATCAATTTGTAGACCAGGCTGTCCTTGAACTCACAGAGATTTACCCACCTCTGCCTCCCAAGTGCTCGGATTAAAGGCATTGTGCCACCATGCCTGGCTAAGGTTCGCTTTTTTAAAGTGAAAAAAAAAGCTACACTTATTTTTTAATTTCCAATTATTTTTTATAAAGTCTGAGCATTGTGTAAGTATCTCCATAAACCTGCTGTTCCTGCTGGCTTATGGCATCTATGTATGGTACAGGCCACTCCTCAGGAAAGCTACCACTCTTCTGGCAGAAATCCAAGGTGCCTAATCTGAATTCTGTGCTCCAAAGCAGTTTGAGAGTCAGTAAGCAGACGCTGCATGAAGTCATGACCTGTGTTTCCAGCCCTTGACTGAGTCATCTCTTCACTCTTGTGCAAGAGACTGCTGTTCTGGTTGAGCATATTCCCACATTTCCATGATCCCCTGACCTCAGGCTACTTACTATTGTCCATCTTGGAACAGTGTACAGCCCAAGCAATAAGACCTATTCTATGCGAGGGATGCGTGTGGCTTGCCTGACACTCATCTCTAAGAAGAGGGGCAGGCTCTGAAGTCCACTTCAGGCCAGCTCCCTGGGACTCCATGTAGTACTTTAACGTCACTCACTGCATGCATGAGCTTCCTGTTGCTGCTATAACAAACACATCGCAAACTCGGGAAATTAAACAACAAAGCTGTAGTAAACTACCGTTTCAGAGGCTAGAAATCTGACAGGACCTCACTGGGAGAAACAAAGAGCTAAACAGTGTTAGGCTTAGGGAATCTGTCTCCTTTCGTAGCTCCTGGAGTCACCTGCATCCTGTGGCTCCCAGCTTATGTCTTCCTGCACCTTTGAAGCTAGTGGTGGCCAGCTATCTTAGTTAGGGCTTCATTGCTGTGAAGAGGCACCATGACCACAGCAAACTCTTATAAAGGAAGACATTTACTTGGGCTGACTTACATTTCAGAGCATTCCATTGTCATGGTGGGAAGCATGGCAGTGTGCAGATAAACATGGTGCTAGAGAAGGAGCTGAGAGTTCTACATCTTGACTCTCAGGCAACAGAAGGAGAGGAGACACAGGTACTCCAACAAGGCCACACCTCCCCGTAGTGCCAGTCCCTATGACGAGCATTCGAACATCTGAGTCTATGGGGGCCATTCCTATTCAAACCACCACACCAGTCATACCCTCCTTATGTGGAATCACACAACACTGATGTTTCTGTCTCACTCCTTGCCACCCAGGACTCTTGTCATTAAGGCACTGGGCTCATGGAGGCAGTTTGGGTGCTTATCACCTAAAGGTCAGCTGATGGCAGCTTCTATTCTATGTGTCTCATGTCTCCTTTGACCATGAGATCTGTATGGTCACAGGATCTAGTTTCAGGGGCAGGTATTTGAGAGTTTCTCTTTTGCTCCCCCAACAGACCTCTCCACATAACTCCACAATGGGTTCCCTAGCTTCTTGTACTATTCAGAAGTATGTAGGCAGCACCTGCTGCTGGCTTCTCACTCTTTGGGTTTCTGCCCATGAATTATGTGTGAAGGGAAATTTTACACTATGCAAGCCCTACTTAGCAATCACAAAGTAAAACTGAAAAGCAGTAAAGGATAGTACTGGGTATGTGTGTGTGTATGTGAGAGAGAGAGAGACAGAAAGAGAGAGACAGAGAAACGGAGAAAAAGAGAGAGATATATAAAGACATAGAGAGAGAGAATGAGAAAGGGGGAGAGAGACAGAGAGCAGGGAGGAGATTATTAATCTCTGGACCACAGTAGTGGGTTGATGTGAAGAAGTCTGGTCCCTGCCTGTATCCCCCTGGCTTCTTCCTTACTATGCAATATCTCTTTTACACAAGCTCCTGCTACGATGGCACATCATCGATGCTACATACTTTACCTTCAGCAAAGTAGCCAGGATGCCTTCCCTCAAGCCAAACAACTGGTTTTTTTTTTTTTTTTTGGTTTTTCGAGACAGGGTTTCTCTGTGTAGCCCTGGCTGTCCTGGACTCAATTTGTAGACCAGGCTGGCCTCGAACTCGCAAAGATCCGCCTGCCTCTGCCTCCCAAGTGCTGGGATTAAAGGCGTGCACCACCACTGCCCGGCTACCAAACAACTGTTAACAATGCTTGGTCCAGTAGAGCTGTTAGTGAAATGAACCTCTTTCTTTTCACAAGTTACTAAGCGTCAAGTTACTTTCTCTGTTGTTACAGCAACAGAGAAAGACAAATGAGCTCATTGCTAGGCAGCTGTTGGAGTCAGACCTCCATCACCCAAATCAAGCATCTGTTGCCACCTCCCAAACTGCCTTCTGATTCCTTGAGGGGACAGTTGCCCAAGAGCACCACCTCTTGAAGTTGCTTCTGGCCAAATGGACTGTTGACTTTATAATAGCTTGATATTCTAGCTACAGGGTCCCAGGGACCACAGGCTTGATTCTCTAGTCCCTCCTGAACAGAGAGACACCTCAGAGGTGCTAAGCAAGACAGCTACCCACAGCCACACCGTGTGTGGGATGAAGATCCCTTGTGAGCAGAGGCACATGTTTGCCCCTGAGGCAAATGGGTCAGACATCCACTGTGTTCACTTTTACAGTCGTCCTGTTGGTTGTATCTAAGATGAATACTGGTAAGAGCATATATAAGTCAGGGTTCTTTGAAGGGACAGAATTGAGAGAACGAATGAAAAACATACATATGATTAGAGTGGCGACAGGCTGTGGGCCAGCCAACTCAACAGTGTCTGTCTCCCGACAGAAACAAACCCTCTGGTAGTTGTTCTGGTAGTTGTTCAGCCCACAAGGCTAGATGTCTCAGCAGTCCCCCAGTCTGGTGCTGGAGTCTCACAGGACTCCTCATGAGCTTCTGAGGTCCAGTCCACATCGAAATCCCAAAGAAGTCAGTTCCAATACCAGCAAAAGAATATCTCAGCGATGGGATACATGATCTTGCCAGCGAGTATGAGGGCAAGCAGGCAAAAAGCAAAAGCAACCTTCCTCCATGCGCTTTTAGGTGGGCCGCCGCCAGACCTGGCGTGGCCTAGTTTTAGCGTGAATCTTCCCACCTCAAATGATCCAAGCAAGAAAAACCCCTCACAGGCATGCCCAGTTGATTTTAATTGATTCCGGTTGTAGACAGCACGGGAAGCTGCGTTATAACTTCCCATACCCAAGCATGTTCTTTAGACTCTAAGAAGCTTCGCTGATATAAATAGTGTACTTACTAGCTTAGCACCTTGTGCAGGCAGCAATAGCAGAGAAAACTCAGGACTGGATTGTCTTAGAGACCCTGTAGGTCTGGGCAGCAGCCCTGGGGCACAGGGAGCCAGGGTCCTTGTCCACTAATTCTGTATTTGGGCCTTGACTCCTGGAGAAGGCAATTCAGCTCAAGGAAATTCCCTTTCCTTTCTTTTTTTTTTTTCTTTTTAGATTTACTTATTTTATTTCACATGTATAAATGTTTTTGCCTACATATATGTTCATGACAATTCCCTTTCTGTCTCTGTGAGTGACTGCTATAGGCAACTTTGACCTTCCTCCCATGAATTCGGGGTCCAGGCTACTTCTGTGTAGACTCTTTGTGCCCTAGACAGGCAGATTGCACAAGGCTCCATCTGGAGGCCTAGTTTCCCCTGGGGACCATCAGGGGACATCATCCATGACAAAGTGCCCAGGGCAAGATGGAGCTGGTTTTGTTGCCAGTGGTGAGGAGATGCTCTCTACCCCACCCTGAAGGTTTCATGACCTGTTAGGATGTAGTTGAGTTTGTTTTTTTAGAGCTAGCCAAATATTCCTGATGTGGTTTTCCAAGGTTAACATGGCTGCTGTCTGGAACAACAGTTCAGTTCCTAGTTGTAACAGGGAGACAGGCCAGGGGAAGGGGGTGCTTTCTGACAGTTGTGTGTTGCCAGCAGGTGGGTCAGCTCTCTTCTAGCAATCAGCTGAGCAGCAGAGATGTCTCTGAGGATCTGTCAAATTGTGAAGGAGCCTTGGCTAAACCTATCTCTTAGAGTCTTCCAAGAGAGAACTGGGAGATCTGGGATGCTCAGGACTGGAGGGCCAAGGAAGCAGGGTACCATGGAGGACAGGCAGAGCTGCGGCAGCAGGGCTGAGTGCAGTCCCTCAGTTACAGGACACAGTGTGTGACCATCAACATCGAAACCAAAGCAGGCAAGTTTTACCGTGAAATTATTCAATTACACATTGGTTTGGGTTTAGCTGGAGAGAAGAAGGCCGTATTCCTCCTCTTTGTGCACCAGAGGCTTAGTTGGGACCCAAACACCTTCATAGTTCAGGCCCCTGATAAAAGACATGTCAGAGCAGTTGGAGGTCAGAAGGACATGGGTTGGAGATCATGACTTTCCCCAATGAAAAACTTTCCACAAAGGACAACTGGGAAAGTGAAGCAAAAGACAGAACCAGAAAGAAGTCTTGGTGAGAAAATCTCATGCTTGCTAACAGTTGACAGATGTAGGGAGAGCAGAGGCCAGAGCTGGCCAGACTGTGGGCTAGGTTGGCTCTGCACCCAGTCAGCTGGGAACTGCTGTTGCTTCAGGTAGATGCTTTCAGGCTTAGGTGAGTCAGACACTGAAGTAGTCCCCCACTTTCTCCTTTCCCTCTTCTTCCTCTCTTCCTCTTTCTCTCTCTCTCTCTCTCTCTCTCTCTCTCTCTTTCTTTCTCTCTCCTTCTGGTTCTCTCCTTGTTGAACAGAAACCTAATCACTCTCTACTCTTTTTACAAATGTATTGGGTACTATGGCTGTGTGAATGTATTACTGCCCAGAAAACAATGTAATGGGGGAGAAGTATCAAAGATTTATATACTGTGGTAAGAGTTTTTGTTTCTTAAAAAATCCAGTTATGTTATGAGAATTTTTTTTTGATCCCAGAGATGGGGCTGCTTCAGTTAGTCCACAGGTGTTAACTATAATTGTCTCTCGAGCTCTAGCAGGGCGTGGTTTAACCAGCTGTAGAAAGTTAATTCTGAGGACTCTAGAGAGGGGTATAAATGCCAGAACCCTGAGAGGGAAGGGTTCTGAAGAAGGAAGAGGCTGCTGCTCTGCCCTGCCTACTGGTGCTTTTCTGTGCTGCTGCTGGTAAGTCCTGCTACTGTGTTTGCTGGTTTTCTGTGTTGACTGTTGCTGGTTTACTGAACTGCTTGATATCCTGACAACTAATCAGCAGGAAGTAGCTTAAGAGACCTATGACCCTTTTCCCTCTAACTTTCTTTCTCTCCCACCTAGTTTTGGGGTGTTGGAAGGAATAAGGCTTGAAAGGGAGGTAGAGGCTTAAGGACAGTAAAATAAATTAGAGTGTGTAATAAAATAGAAATAAAGTGTTCCATTCAACAATGAACTAACGGGTTGGGATGGTGTCTGGGAAGGTAGATGAGAGGAAGTGAGCTAACATGGCAACTTCAGAAAATGATGTGCATTTGGTGGTCCCAGCTGCCACTCAGAAGAGTGTCACATTGAGCAGGAGCAGCCAAGCGTCATATTTGCCTGACCAGAGTCTGACTGGAGTTCTGGGGAGAGTGTGGTATAGCCACCTGGTGCTGCTTCCTCTTAGCAGGTGGCTGGGCAGGCCTGAGGATCGGACCCCATCCATGGCCTGATTAATACCAACCATTGTGTATCAGTTTTGTGTGTGCGCCCAACTATGCTTTCTGTAATTATTGGATTCTCAATATAAATTCAAATTTGTTTTTATTTCTGATACTTGAGTTACTTGTCCACATTCAACCAATGGCTGGGTGGTGGCAGCACTAGAATTTCACTTGAGTGCATGAAATGACAGTCAGTGGGGAATAGAGACTCACGTCGCATCCTAGGAATAGAGGTTACGTGTCAACTCATCAACAGCACCAAGAGCTCTGCAAGCCACTGTGATGCCTGGCTCTGCAAGCCACTGTGATGCCTGGCCACTCTCCTGCAAGGGCTAGGCTAGGTTTCCCCAGATGATGAGTGCCCATGACAGCCAATCTGTCAATCTGATGTCTTAGCATTGCCCTCCACTTCCAATTGAGTGACAGACCTCACACCACCCCTCAGTGTCACTGCACTCAGGTTTCAGGAAGCAATGGGACATTTGGGGCAGCTCTGAGTCTGGAGACACTCTGTGCAGCATCTTTGGAATTCTGTCCTGCTGGCCTGCTTCCACCATTTCTCCCCGCACAAAAGCCAGGTGGCTGCTCTTGTTCTATCTTCTCAAGGCAAATGGCCCACTTGGGTTTATAAATGATACCCAGCACAGATGTTCTGTTTTAAAACATCCAAAGTGGAAATTTGATAGACACTTGGAGGATAGAGGTGACCATTAAAGTTTGAATCCCTTCCCTGTCTTCCTCTGGTTCTTCCTGCCCAGTGATGGGAACCAGCAAATCTGTGCCAGGTTCAAGTGAGGGTCAATGGCCACATTCTCTCCAATCTGGAGTTCTAATCCAAGCTCCCTCCCTGGGAGCTGTTGTGTTTTTCTAATCCAAGTTCCCTCTCTGGGGGCTGTTGTGTTTAGCAGAGCTCATGGTTCCTTGGAGTGTGGGGAGAACAGGAGGGGCTGGGGCTGGGCCTGGGCTTGATGGGAATTCTGGAGGTGCTCTTCAAATGGGAGTGCTACTAATAATCGGCACATAGATGTGCAAGGAAGGTGTTGTCTGACCTAAATTCAGTTTGTATTCTACCTGTGTAATGGTTCTATACATTTTATTTTACAAATATGTATTTTCATCAGTAACCTAGCTGGTTGGTTATAAAGGCCAAGCTGAAGAACAGAGCCAGGCCTCAATCTACAGGGCTCAGCTTCTCATCAGTTAGCCCAGCTCTTAATGTTGCCAGCTCATAGGGTACCAGCTCAGTCTTGGGGTCTTCAGCAGAAGAAAGACAGTCCATGGGACAGAGAAGAGTCCCTGCTGCCCTCCAATCCAAGGAAGCCAAGGTGAAAGTTTGTATAGTCTGAAGTGCTTGCTGTGCCTGTCCCTGGAGCAGTTGAGGTTGGGCATTCTGAAGGTGGAGGCTGTGAACTTTGAGGGGAGGAGATAAGATAATGCAATGCCCCCAACTAGGAACTCAAATCCTGCAAAGTCCTGGTTCTCATTATAGACAAACAGCATGGCTGGAAAATCCAGCCTTATTTGGTTTTAGACTGGAAGTACCCCCCTATTCTAGGGACCTGGCCATGGGGCCAACTGCAGAGAACAAACAGTGACAGACAAAGTCAGAGATTTGTTGGAATAAATAGATGTCAAAGACTGTCTGCAATTGCCCGTCCTGAGTAACTGTGTTAGGAGGCAGGCTGGTCACTGGAAAGCAGTCCAAGGGATGCTATTGTTATCCCTGTTTTATGGCTGAAGAAACATAGGCACACAGCGTAAGAGCACCTGGGAACCGCAGAAGGATCAAGACTTAGCTGGCTGCTTCTTGCACCAAGCCTGTGGTCTTGCTGTCTGAGAAGGCTCTGCTCTGGGGTTGTTGATCACAGAACCCCTCTCTGGAGACCGTTCTATGGGCAGCACAGGAAGCCCAGGCTATTCTGGCTTCAAGCACTTGCTTGGTTGGCAGAAGGAAAATACTGCTCTGTGTTTGGAGAATGGTACATCTCCTATCACTCGTGATATCTTCCATTGTAGAGGCTCCTGACTTTTGATCAATTGTGGAATGAAGGAACACCATGCTCTGTGCAGGTGTATTATGAGCCTGGCATGGTGATAAAACATGAACATTAGACAGCCCTCCTGGGAACCAGTCTTCTTGCTGCTTTATACAGGCCTGAGTTTGTCTCTTTGCTTTGTGTGTATATGTGTGTGTGTGTGTGTGTGTGTGTGTGTGTGTGTGTGTGTGTGTGTGTG
>CAJQZJ010001012.1:59549-100867 GCA_907164525.1 Lophiomys imhausi
GTGTGTGTGTGTGTGTGTGTGTGTGTGTGTGTGTGTGTGTGTGTGTGGTGTGTGTATGTATGTGTGTGGTGTGTGTGTGTGGGTGTGTGGTGTGTGCTCATTTAGGGCTGGCTCCTTCTCTATCAATTACTTGGAGCCTTTTCTGCTTCCCCTGGCTGGTTCTATGGCCTTGGGAAGCTGGGAAGAGCTAGGAGGGGACACTGGGATTCCTGGCAGCTCCTCCCTCAGATTGAGACTCAGCATAGAGTATACCAGGTATAAGCTCCTCCTCCTTGGTAGGCCTGGGGCTGATAAGAACCCTGCTTCCTGCTGCTGCTCAGAATGCTCCAGAGGCCCACTGTGTTCCTTAATCCTGTTCTGCATTTGCAGATAGCTGCCACTTAGGGTCTTCGAAGGCCCTGAGGCATGTAATTTCTTTCCTACTGAGAGGCTGGTTGACACTAACATTGTTGCACCTCCCCTGGTTACTGTTTTTTTTTTTCCTTATTATAAAAAATTATTTTGTGTATTTCACATCATGCACCCTATTCCCTTCCATTTCCCACCTCCCCCCACACCCACCCTCCACTCTTGCAATCTGTCCCAGCATAAAAAAAAAAAACAGCTCATTGTGGAAGCTGCAGTGTATCTCAGTATGTCCCACAATATTCCATCTTGTCCACACATTCTGTTTGCAAATGTTTATTATGATTCCTTGGTCTGGTACAAGGTCTCTGGTTTCCGCTACTCCATCAGTACTGAAACTCCTCTCAGATATGTCATAACTGTCCTGTGTCTTGGAGATCCTGAAGTCCTGGGTTATGGAGCTGACCTCTTCTTGCA
This sequence comes from Lophiomys imhausi, assembly GCA_907164525.1. Taxonomy (NCBI): domain Eukaryota; kingdom Metazoa; phylum Chordata; class Mammalia; order Rodentia; family Muridae; genus Lophiomys; species Lophiomys imhausi. Next base: position 60,372 of record CAJQZJ010001012.1, read on the forward strand.
CTCTAGCAGTTCATCCAGGGGGTAGATGTTGGGGTGGGTCAACTCAAAGCCCTGGTTCTGGACCTGCAACCACCACTTGCATGGCTAGTTCTACTATGGAATGGTGCTGGGCCTGCTCTCCTGACAACTCTCCTGATCTTGTGACCCCATCTGGGCCAGATCTCCTGTCAGTCAATGGTGGTGAGGGCAAAAGGGAGGGGAGGCCATCTCTCCCTAGCCAACACCACCACATAGCAGACCAAAGGCAGGGCTGGCGCTCCCACACTTACTCCCTCAGGGCTAGCTAACCCACAGCTCCCATATCCAGGACCAGCTGTAGTGTGCTATCCTGGCAGGGTCCTGGGCCTGCTCTCCTGAGTGCTGCAGCATGTGAGGGACAAGGACAGCTCTCCTGCTCTTGTGACCCCATCTGGGCCAGATCTCCTGGTGCTGGTCTTGTAGTCATCACAGGTTACCCCATGGCACTAAAGTGGTGTTGGTATCCACCTTGCTTCTTTTTTTCTTCTTCCAGGAATGTTAGGCTACTATTCATTCAGATGTTCATAGGCCAGAACACTGAATGTAGATCTAGCCTCTCTCCTCTCTGCCACCTACTGATGCACATGTGAAATAGCAGTCTGGTTACTATTTTTAAGCTGTCCATGAAATATGAAAAAATAAATCAGAACCAAAGACAAACACATAGTAGCAAAGAGACTTATTTGGAGGAAGTAGAACTAGAGTGGCCTACATGCTGCCATACCCCAAGAAGAAAAACAGCCAGCATTGGTACACTACATTCTCCCAGTGCTGATCAAACCCATCCCCAAAGAACTGCTTGTGTATGAATGAAGACGTTAAGGACCAGGCCTTGGGACAGCCAGGCAAAGTGTATCCACTGCCAAGTTACATGGTACAAAATCTCTAAGTGTTGTGTTTTAGACACCAGCATCAGTGGGTGGCATGCAAAGAAGAGTAGAGGAGTGGGCTGGGGCTGTTGGCAGCTTCACCCGTTCATAGGGTCTCAGGACTAAGCTTGCTCTTGTGACCCTGAAAGAAAAGGAGGCTGCTGTGAGCAGGGCTGATCTGAGTGAGGGAAATGGTTAATCCCACAGATACGAGGAGAGAGACCACTGATCCAAATCATGAACAAACTAATTAAAACATGCTTCTTTTATTTCTGTATGATCTGTCTCTCCCTAAAGGTTTAAGAGATCAGCATTGAGCTGGGCATGGTGGCGCTTGCCTGGGAGGCAGAGGCAGGAGGATTTCTGTGAGTTCAAGGCCAGTCTGGTCTATAGAGCGAGTTCTAGGACAGCCAAGGCTGTCTTGAAAAACCAAAACAAACAAACAAAATCAATTTTTTTCAAGCCTTTGTAAGATTCCAACTAATCTGCTCATCAATTTTCAGAGTATGAGGCTCCTTTTTATTTTGGGCTCATATCAAATATGTCAACTCATCACTGCAGTTACAATTTTAGATGTGTTATACATTGCAATGGGAAAGTGTGAAATTTCCCAAATAGAAGAAATCACAGAAGTTGCTCTCCCCCAGTATGCAGAGCCATTGCCTCTCGAGGCATAAATTTATATTTTTATGGATTTAAATAAAAAATGTATTTGCTGACCTTTATCCATTAGGTCTAATGACAAAGTCTATTAGTCAGAGGGAAAAAAACCTTCAAGAATAAAAACACAGTATAAGTTTATTTGGGTTCAACTCAAGCAGTGTATGCTGATGGTTTATTCCAGTCATATATAATTATAGTTTTTTTTTTATTTCTCTCCTCTCTCTCCTTCACCTTTGGGCTAAACAAGTTACTATATAGCTAGGGCAGGCTTCAAATTTGAGGCAATCCTCCTGCCTCAGCCTTCTGAGTGCTAGGACTACAGGTGTACCCATCATATCTGGTGACACAAGTTGTAGCCATCATAAATTCCAAAATGACTAGAAGTCCCTCCTTAGGAAGCCACTCCTCCCTGGGACAGGAAGCTGGATGTGGCTCTGACACAGTGTGCAGAGAGCGCAGGACTGGCAGCACGAGTTCCTAGTCCTAAGGTGCCTCAGCATCTAGTGGCTACTCACTATCCTCTTTGGGCTACTATGTGCTACCCAAGGACAGTGACCACATCTTTACTGTTCTTTTATCTTTATTAAAAGACAAGGCTCGGGGCTGGAGAGATGGCACAGCGGTTAAGAGCACTGCCTAGTGCTCTTCCAAAGGTCCTGAGTTCAATTCCCAGCAACCACATGGTGGCTCACAACCATCCACAATGTGATCTGGTGCCCTCTTCTGGAATACATGCAGACAGAGCACACATATGCATAAAATAAATAAAATAAATCTTTAAAAAAAAAAAAAGACAAGGCTCAACTTCTGTCTTTATGACAAAAAAAGGGAGGGAGGAAAAAAGGGAGGGAGGACAGAAGATGCTACAAAGCAAATTGTGTCCCTTGCATTCTTATGTTAGAATCTTAACCCCTAGTGTCTCAGAATGTGACCATATTTGGAAATTTTAAGTAGTAAAGTTAAAATTAGGTCATTAGGGTGGACCCAAATGCAATCCCACTGGTGCCTTTGTAGGAGGAAATTAGGACACACACACACACACACACACAGACATATAGAGAGACAACTGTGTAAGGACAAAGCAAGAAAGGCAACCCGGCCTCACCTTGATCTTGGGTTTCCGGCCCCCAGGACTGTGAGAGATAGATTTCTGTGTCCGTGCAGCCCTGCCCATAGCATCTGCAATGCCAAACCCCAGAAAATGAAAGCAGCTGAAAGAGAGTGGTTCTTGAACAAGATGCTTGAGAAGGCAGAGGGGACAATTATATTGACAAGAATAGAGAAGGGATGAGAAAGATTTTGTGGCAGAGCTGATATTTGAGCTGAGCCAGACAGGACTGCCCAAATTCACCACTTGGGTAAGAGAGGGGATACAGTAGGGAGTGGGTCTCATATAGGGAGCTCTGAGCATATGAAGAGCCACCACACCCTGACTGCTTGAGGAGGTCTCCCAGATGACAAGGAAGGACTGGTCATGGGGATTTGGCTGGGAAAGACGGGGTGAAGACCAAGCGGCAGTGAGCACAGTTGGTATAGACTGTGGTCAGAGCCAGGCACACAGGCCAAGGAGGAGGAGGAAATAGCATCAGTAGTCACAGTGGGCCAGACCGATGTCTGAGCTGGAACCTTGAGAATGAATATGTGAGGATTTTTTTTTCTTTTTGAAATAGGGTCTCATTTTAAAGCCTGGACTGTTTACAAAACAATCCCCTCCTGCCCCAGCCCCTGAGCACTGGCATTATAGATGTTTGTCGCCATGCTTGGCCTCAGGTGAGGACTGTGTATCACTCTGGGCAGACAGAGTTCAGGAATGGCTGACTCTGGCAGGGGCATCAATGCACAGAACACCAAGTCTTGGAGTCACCAAAGGTTCGAATCCCAAGATAGAAGCATACTACCCCAGGAATGATGGCACAGCATGAGATTTGAATTGACAAGACACACTTGACAATTGACCGAAGACACACTGTAGGTTTGAGTAACTAGAGGAGTCTGAGCAGAAGTTACCATCTTCTGGCACAAGTCTCAGGCCTTGTGGTGTCAGAACATATTTTACACAGACTGCCCATCCCACCTCTGTCATAAGTTGCAAAGAGACATACAAGCCCTTACATAGCACAGCCTTCCCACACTGAGGGCAGAAGCCTGGCTCTATTATCACACAACAGCAAATACAGACCCCATGGCTCGCCGAGGGAAGGACCACTTCTAGCTCACATTACACAGCTCTGCACTGCCGTTTCTTCCTGGGCCCCATTTTCCAGCAGCCATTAAGTACTCGCCATGGCCCTGGGAAGGGAGAGCATGTCACAGCTGCTCTGTACTGAAGCCCTGACCACATGGTCCAGGGACAGCAAAAGGATTCTACTGAGGTAAATGAAGAAGAAGCCTGACTCAGCCTCAGAGCTCTACCCTCTGTGTGGGACCAGGGACTACCTGGGGGGCCTGGGGGCAGGAAGAAGCCTGAAAACTCCTCCTCATGGCCACTTACCAAGGCTGATCTCCTAGGTGAGTTAGCTGGGAACAAGAATTATAGGATGGGATTAGAGGGTGCTTGTCTCTGTGGTCTCCCCCAAATCCATGTCCTAGCCTGTCCCTAAGAAAAGCAGGGGAGTCCCAGTTGAATCACATTTTAAAAACCTCTTCCCAGGACCCCTCAAAACTGCCCAGACCACGCCCACAAACAAAGGAAGTCTGAGAAATGGTTACAGATCATAGGAGGCAAACATAATTGGGGACCCTGAAGGGAGCTCGTGAAGGCTAATGCTGTGGTGGACTCCTTCAGCAGTGACATACCCAAGCTGTTGTTGACTTTGAAAATGTAGCCTGATGTTGTAAAATATTAACATAGAGGGCAGTGGAGGTGGGGGAGTTCCAGAAGCAATGTGCACTCTGCTGCTTTTCTGAAAAGATTTTTAAAGTAAGAATTTTATTTAGATTAAGCACAAAAGATATCATAGAATTCCCACCTCACAGAAGGACTCAATGGGCTCAGAGATTCTGGTACATAGGAGGCTCTTTCACTCAGTCTTACCACATGACGAGCAGAATCGAGTCTGCATTTCACAGGTAAACTGATTGAGGCCAGGAGGGACTGAGTGCAGAGAAAGTTCATAAACTAAAGTTAGAGGGAAGCCAAGTGAGAGGAGCAGCCAAGTTCCCATTTCACTGTCCAGGGCCACCCCTAGCTCCAGTCACACACCTACACCTCGGGGAGAAGGTGTGAGAGTCTCAGGAGCCAGGCATTTGTCAGCCTGCCTTGTTTTGCACCAGAGCCCAGGGCTTCCTCTAGGCTCATTTGTGGTCCTCCATGATAAGGATTTAGAGTTTTTCTTTGCTCATCCTGAGTAGACACCAGTCACTCACAGTCCAGTCAGATGCCTGGATCATCCCAGAGTATACAGTCTCTTCTTATGAATTGTGTTCCTGCCAAGTCTACACTGGAAAGGGATAACATCTGGGATGTGATACAAACTGCCACTATGGCTTGATAGAAGCAAAGGGTGAGGGTGAACTGAGTATATCCAAGACCAAGTCCAACCTTTAGGGCACTCACAGTAGGGCTGAGAGTTGAACCAGGACTCTTGGTAGACATTGTGGAAGGCATAGTGCTGACCTGGGAAGGCCCAAGGCATGGTGAAGCCTTGGGAAGGCTTCGCCAAGTGAGAGGCTGCATCGTGGCAGAGCTAGGCAGGCTGCCTTCTTCTAGGAGGGTGATTTATGAGAGTGTTCTGGGGGTCAGGAACCAGAATCCGAAAGCAGCTGTGGCATTCCTGTTACCACAAGCTTCCCGGAATGAAGCAAGAACTGTCAAGGTGACTGGCAGACAGGAGTGAGTGCTCAGTTCCTTTAGAGCTCTCTGTGGAGCTCAGGGGCCGATATCAGTAGTTTCTTTCCTCTCATATGATTATTCCTTGAGTTCTTCGCTGCCATGTTCCCTTCTTCAGCCCACACCTTTGAGTGGCTTACTGGCCACTTCTGCCTTCAAAGAATTGGCAGCGAGGCTCAGTGCCACACTGTGCAGTGAAACTGATGTTTACAGTTGCCTGACCTAGTGTGTCCAATGGCACAGAGACTGTCCTGTCCTGTCATCAGATCTGCCATTCGCAGTCCTCTGGTGAGGCCCAGCTGGGATTTGGGTTGCGTAAGGAAAGTTATTGAGTTGGCTTCTTTACCAGAAGGATGGAGGGACTTGGTAAAAGATAAGGAGTGCCCCGGTAACCAGTGACTAATGCTAGCGGACAAACTCCCTCGGTCCTCCCTGTTACCTAAACATGGCATCTCCAAGTTATGCCCACAGGCTGTCATCCAGCAGCCTCCTCTGGTGGGAGACATTGCTTTTTCTATGAGTGACTGGCTGCTTGGCCACCCATGGCTGATTTAGCACCTTACTCCCCAACAAAGGTTTTTATAGCATCTGTGGGATCCCTTGGCAGTAGAAAATGTGACTGAGCACAACCGTCAGGTGCAGAGTGGGACGTGGCAGTGACAAGAAGATACGCTGGCACTCTGCTGGTGAATCTCAAATATCTCATTTTGCCCCTGCAGCCTGATTTTGCTTTGCATCTGAAAACATTAGCATATGAAATTCAATTTGGCGTTCCTCCTCTTTAGATGAGAAGTTAATGAATTTCATTACTATTTGATCTGGCCACAGGCTATTTCATTAGCTAAGTACAACTTCCATTAGTTTTACTGGCCTGGTGATTATAGCAGACTAGGCAGTTAAAATGTGGTTCCCACCGTTCACTTCAGTTTCTGTTTCTCTAGGGAGGCTTCATGGCCCTGCCAGGTTCACAAAGGAAGTCTCATCCTGACTAGATTGTGTCGCCATTGTCAGGCTGTTCGCCATTGTCAAGCTGTTTGAGGCTGAGCAAGGTTGTTTCCTTGAGGAAGGCTCTGCCTCCAGGAAAAGGTCTCCTGGGGCTTCAGGGAGCTGAGCCTTCAGACAAAACCATCAGAGGTCTGAGGAACCCCACAGGATGCAATGAATGGATGAATCTGCTCCCTTGACATTTGTTTTACATAAAGGCAAGGTTTTCAGATCCATTGTACAACTACATTTAAAATGCAAGCCATCTTTTGCTCCGGCTGGTGGCTTTAAAACAAATGGAAGAAATAATTGTTCTAGCAGGCATATGAATTATGTGCTGAAATTTAATTTGGTCTACTACTCTACAGTTTTAAAGTATTTGAAATGAGGGCCAGCAAGAAGGCTCAGTGGGCAAAGGCGGCTGCTCCAAAGCCTGACAACCTGAGTTTGATCTCTGGAACTCACATGGTGGAGATGTGACTCACGAAAGTTGCCCTTAGCCCTCCTCCACGCATGGTCTGTGGCATGTGGATGCACATATATCCACAAATTTAAAAAGAGTTTGGAACAACAGATATTAGCAATGTGAATAGTTTTCACTAAATATAATGCAGAACAAAGTAATCCAGGTCCTGAAGATACCTCCTATGTGATTGTCTTTGCATAATATTTTCCTATGGGAATAATAAGCAATGGGCATAACTGGATTGCATGGCAGAGCAGCATAGAGAGGGGTGGGAAGGGAGTCAGGCCTGGCATGCTGCATCCGGTTCTGGGTCTGATTACTCAATGGAGTCATGAATAGTTGTGCACTTTTTGGGGGTAAATAATTTGTATCTTCAACACAAAATTTAAGAGGGCAAATAACTCATAAACAGATATATATATATACACACACATACACAAATAAATACATACATACAAGTAAATACAGCCTTTTATGTAAATTATTTTAAAAGATGAATGCTGGGCCAGATGTGGTGGCACACACCTTTAATCCCAGCACTCAGGAGGCAGAAGCAGGCAGATCTTTGTGAGTTCCAGGCTAGCCTGGTCTACAAAGTGAATCCAGGACAGCCAAAGGTATATTACACAGAGAAACCCTGTCTTGAAAAACCAAAAAATAAAAAATAAAAATAAAAAAAATGAATGCTGACAGTTTGCATAGGCAAGTATGAGATCTTACCCTGGAGGTGCTAAGGATCTTACAGAGCCTCTATTCATGGCCGACTGTGTCCTAAGACACACCCAGAGTACCCTATCTCCTGTACCTGATGCCCTGTGCTACCATTGTGTATCAGCAAAAACCAGGGAAGATGGAGGGAGACACAGATCTCTTGATGCCAAGGTGGTCAGAGGGAAGCGAAAGGTGTGACTATCCTCACCCCTAAATCAAAACAGTGACATCTGGACTTGAACCTGTGGCTGTCATGCTGTGCCCTCTCTAACTGCACTGAGACATTATCTTAACTAGGGGTGTTCACGGGAGTGTGGAACAAGACTCAAGAAGACAGCCAGCCTTTGGAGACTGTCTCCGCCCTGGGGAGGTCTGAGGAATCCTGCTCTCTTTATAGGGCTAAGTCTAGGAATCTTGACTTTGAGTCTTGATATTACATTGAGCAAATGTCTGTCAGTGATTGCCTCCCTGGCCACCATGCATGTGTGATCCACTTCTACCAGGGTATATTAGCTACTTTGTTTGTCTGAAGTTAACATCATTCCCATACTCACACGTTGACAGGGCCGTGAGACATCCGCCTACATTATGCCTGAAGCAGAAAGAAATGAATGCTACTGCTCACAACACTTTCTCCTTTTCCCCATTTGATTCTGTCTGAAAGCCCAGCCAGTGGGATGCTGCTGCCTATAATCAGAGTGAACCTTCTCTCCTTCGTTAAACCTTTCTGGAAAAACCTTCATAGACACACCCAGAAGTATCTTTCCACTGTGATTTTAAACCCAGTCAAGTTGATGGTGAAGATTAAGTATTACAGGGGACAGTCACTTTAGGCTATTGCCAGTCATTTCCTATCACTCGGAGCTTTGGGATTTCAGCCTGGGGACAGGCTAAGCAGAACATATTATGTTTTTTTTTTTTTTTTTTTTTGAGGCCGGGGCTGCCCTCCCTTCCTCAAATGTGACTCACACTTCTGCAGGATTCTATTTAAACTCGGAAGCGTGGCCATACAAGGATTCCCAAGGGTCATCCTGGGGCAGACCCCTAGTAGCAAGCCCAGCACATGGCTCTGGACAACCACTGACACCTCTTAGCTAGCAGAAAACATTGCTAGGCATGTAGCCAAACATCTCTATAGAAAAAGAAGGCCAGACTCAGGAGACTGAGGCAAGAAAGGAAGTTTGAGGCAACCAGGGCTGGGTAGTAAGACCCTGTTTCAAAGCAAAACAAAAACAAGAGCAAGTAAACAAGCAAACAACTTGAAATAAGAGAGAAGGAAGAAAAAAATGTAGTAAGCAACATGAAGAGATAGGAGTTAGTATCCAGGAGCTGGAGAGATGGCTCAGTGATTAAGAGCACTGGCTGCTCTTACAAAGGACCTAGGTTCAGTTCCCAGCACAGACATCATGGCTCACAACCACCTGTAACTCCAGTTCCAGGGAATCTGATGCTTTCTGGTCTTCTCAGCTTCTCAGGTACCAGGCACATCATACACATAATACAAATAAATAAGTAAATGTTTAAAATGAAAAGAGTTTGTATCTATGCACCAGGGGCAGGAGACTCTTTTGGAAACCATCAGAGAATAAATAACATTTAAAAATTAAGTATGATAGAATAAACACAAATTCAAAAAAATGTGTGTGATTGTTGGTTATTACAAGAACAGAGGTATTGGGAACCATCAGAAAACCCAGCCTGATGGGTTTCGGTGAGTGGGAAGGGCTGCACGTGTCAAAGTCCCCAGCAGAGTCAGGTCACAGATGCAGGCAAGCAAGTACCTAACTCTGCGGCACCTAACGAGGACCCACAAATGCACCGGGTCAAACAGGCTGGCATACCTCATTGTGACAGGGTTCACTGGACTTCAGTGAACCAAACCCAGTGTCTGGGGGCTTGCATTCCTTCCTGGAGTCTCAGGAGTCTGCCTCCTTGAGTGTCTAGAATTCAGGACCTTGGGATTGCAGGGCCTTGTTTCCTGTCAGCTGCCCCATTGTGTGTGGACACCCAGCTTTGCTCAGGTCACCCTAAGACCTTTTTCTGGGGTTTTCAAAGACAGAGGAATCTGGGATTGATGTTTACTTCAGGATTAATCAGTTTTGTGATCCTAGGCAAACCAGGGTCGATTGTCTCTCTTAGACTTAGCTTCCTTTCTGCACCTTGTGTTAGGATTTGATTCAGGGTCTAGCTGGCTCAGAACTGTCAACATGAATCAGACATCCTTGGAAGAAATCCCATCCCTCAGCAACAAGTAGCTCAATTCGTGCTTTGCTGCAGATCTTAAAAACTTCACATACATCCCACGTGATATAAAGTTGGATTTTGTGGTTCTTTAATTAGGTACCAGGAGGTCACAGGACTCAAATGGCTTCACTCCACACCTGGGAGTCCTAACTCAGGAAGGCTGAAGCACAGTTTCATGTCTACCCTCCACAAGTGTATGTCTACCCTCCACGAGCCTGGCAATGTCTCCTGGGCACCTTGGGGCTGATGGTTTGGCTTTATGCCACCTCCTGGAAAGTGCATTAGTAGATTAAATGGAGTGTTTCAAGAAACTCCCTGTCTTCCTAGGGACACCAATTAGGGATGGTTGGTGTCCAAGGTAGTTCTGAGTCCCCTGGTCGATGGCCCACTGTAAACAGCAAACTAAAAGTGGTACCGAAATGCATAGGACCAGAGACGCCAAAAGACAAAGGGACAGAGGAGGAACAACGATGTGAGGCTTTCTGTGAGAATGAGCCAGTCACATGCACATGGAGTCACCAAGATAGCAAATCAACAGAAAATGACCTGGACACTCAACTGTTGAGTGTCTGATGGGGAGAGGCCAGGTGGGACTGTTTCAGTGTATCCAGTGCTAGCTTGACCAGGATGACCACCCATCCCCAGTACAGGACCTGACCTCAGCGTCCTCATACAACTTACTGAGGAAGGTCAAACAGAGAAGAGCAGGTTCTTCAAGATGGCTCTGTCTTTAGAATTAACTGAAAATAATTACCCGATTACAGGGTCACATTACAAGAACAAAAAGCCTTTTTTCTCCACAGAAAGCCTGCCTTGTCTTCTGTACTAGTGACTTTGTCAGGTAAAGCGGCCTTCTTCCATGAAGTCAGCTCCCCCCAGGATTCTGGAACCCACCATAGAAGTTTCCACTACAGGCATAATCCAGAGCTGCTTCAGGACTATGTATGGATGTGTGTGTTAGTGTATGTGCTGTGTGAATGCATGGTGTATGTATGAGTGTATGTAGTGTGAATGTGTACTCTGAGCATGACTGAGTGTGTGATGTGTGAATGTAATCTGTCTGCTCATGTTGTGTGTGTGTGGTATGTAAGCATACGAATATGCATGTATGCTGTATGAATGTGTGTGTCTTACGGGTGTGTGAGTATGTGATGTGTGTATGTGTGTGAGAGGGAGTCCGTATCTGTGTGTGTGATGTGTGTGTACATGTGTCTGTGTGATGTGTATGTGTCTCTGTGTGCGTATGTATATGTGTGATTGGTGTGTGTGCATGTGTGTCTGTGCATGTATGTGTGTCTGTGTGTGTGATATGTATGTGTGTCTGTGCATGTATGGGTATGTGATGTGTGTGTGTTCCCTGGTATGGTACATGGTGGTCTGTGCTGTCATTCTCCAGAGTACAAGAGGAGTCAGCACTCCACACACTGCACTTTTACTGTCCTCAAAGTGTGATAAGTCACCCAAGCCAGAGAAGGTCCCAAGGGTCCAGTGCCTCATGGGGAAGGTGAGGGTGGAAAGCTGAGGGAATAAGAATTCCACTTTTCCCTTTATCCGTAGTGGGGAGGAGACTGAGAAGCTAGGCAGCTGGGCTGAGTGCCTTCATTGATGGCTGGTCTAAGGCATCGCAGGCCTGTCCTTCGCCTGGGAGAGTCCACTCTCACCTCATACTCTCCCCTGCCTGTTCAGCTGACTGGCAGCCCAAGACACAGTGCACCCCCAGCCCACCCACTCCTTGCTCCTTTGTCATTACCTCCACCTTCCTGGCCGTGGGGCTCTACTTGTGGCCTCAGAGGGAATGGGAAGACCAGAGGGATCAGCTTCCAGCAGGATTTCCACCCACTTTTTCTTGTGCTGCCTTGCTGGAGCAGGCTTGCTCGCCAGGGAACCCTGTTACAACAAAGAGTTTCTCTCAGGGCTTGCCTACCTGGACCTCAGGACCACAACATACCTTAGCATCAGCTCTGACCACTGCTAATGAAATTTGCATGCAGCTGGGGACCCCAACTCACCAACACACACACACTCTTTCCCTTGTCTCAAGTTTCTGTCTCTGCTTTGGTTCCTCTAAACCCTTGCTCCCCATCTGAGCCTAAGCCCTATCTCATTTTCATCACTCAGGGTCAAGAGATCTCTTCAGAGTCACTGTAGTCAGGGCTGAGGCTCTCCTGCACTGAGTTAGCAGATCCAGCTCTGCGTATGGCCATCATGCCTGGCCTCGAACTTGGGCCTGAGTTCTGTCCTCTACCTCTCCAGCCCTTTTTCTCTCCTCTCCTAACCCCAAAGTTTTCAGGTGCTCTGATGGGCACCAACGAAGTTGGATGTGCAGAGACAGTGCAGGTCCATTCAACTTCTACATCAAATGTGGAATGTGGTGATGGCAGTTGCCTGGCTCCTAGGTCTCCTCTGTGCTCTAGGCTCCAGCCTCCCCTGGACCCAACCTCTTACAGCCCTCCCATCTTGTCCTCCTACCACAAGAAATAAAATTTCTCAGTTTAAGACAACTTGAAAATCAACCCAAAACCACAGAACCTCAGTACTTGTCTGTGTGAAGCTCTGTTTTTCTCTGTGATTTCCACATAACTGGAATATCAGTTGTTTCCCAAGAGGGAAGACAGCTTCTTCCCCCAGAGGTACACCCTGTGGCTTCAGCACAGTTTCCCCCACCAGTCCAGAAACAGGGCTTCCATCAGCCCCTGAAGACACTGGACTGAGTCCTGTGAAATCCCCATTTTGTTGTCAGAGAGGGTAAAGTAGCAACAGTACTATAACACTCAACATAAAAAATATGCAGATGCCTAGTTAATGAATTAATCTGAGAAATAATTCCTGTGACTAAGCAAAGAGAGTTTTTATCAATAAAGTGAATAATTCTTTACCGTTGTCCATATAAGCCATATGGGTAAGAAGTCATTTAATTACCCCAAAAGATGGCATATTAAAGGTACCTGATTATGGTTGACTCCAAGAATTGCAGTTCTCGGGAAGTCTCTGAGCTGAGGAGTCAGACTAAAGTGGAGGCCTCCCATGGGCCTGTACTCTAGCTGAGCTTCAAGGTTTAGGGTGAGAAGGCAGGCCAGGACTGTGGAGTCTGCAGGTTCTCAGGGTCAGAGAGGGGAACAACAGCTCTGAACAGTTGCAACTTTCCTGCTTGGCAACATTCCAAGTACTTCACATGTATCCCCCTGCATCTGTGCAGGTTCCACATGAGCAAATACAGCCAACCACAGATGGAAAATTCCAAAAAGCCAAAGCGTCTGTGCTGAGCACACACAGACCTTTTCCTTGTCGTCACTGCCTCAGTCACACAGTGTCTTCAGGGTCGCTACTCAAGCAGAGGTGATCTAAAATATGCTGAAGGGCGCACATAGGTTATAAGCAAATACTGTGCCGTTTTATCTAAGGGACTCAAACACCCACAGATCTTGGTTCTATAGACAGGGCGGTGGTGTCTTGGTTTTCACAGGCAGTGTGGGAAGAGGTGTCCTGGAACCATTTTCCACAGATGCTGAGAGAGGATGGCCCTTCTGAGAAAGGGTAGCTGAGCAAGGCCTTGTCACTTATATGTATGCTAAGTAACAAAAGCACAAATCTCCTCATGATATGTTTCTGAGACTCATATACGTGTTTCCCACACACCCTTGTTCATTCTCTCTGGTATCACTCAAAAGGTCCCTGACTGGTCTTGCTCTCAGGATAACACGGACCTCATGTGCCTCAGTAGGTAGCTGGTCACAGAGGCTGAGGGAGCAGCAGCTATGAGCTCTTACACTAACATGCTTCTTTCCTTTCTGTACTTTATCATTGTCTTTACTCACAGGCTATTTATATAAGTGGTGAGTGGAGTGTTCACAGCGTGCCAGGTTCCAAACCAAGTACCAGAAATTTGCAAGTTTACAGGAAGCTGTCATGCTTTCGAGGCGCCCACTTGCAGTGCCTGACACAAGGTAGTGTTGGAAAGAACTTGGAGTGTCCTTCCTAGAGTTCAGGCTTCATCCTAGATGCAATAGGAGACTAGGGGTAATTTCAGTAATTTTAGAGTTTTTGTGCTAGAGTCGTGTGTGATTAATGTGAGGAGAGGCCACGGATAGGGCCTTCCTTGGAGGCCATGGGATGGCACTGAAGACACTGGGGACTTCCTTCAGTAGAATCCAGCTGCGATGATAGGTTAAAGGCAAAGTAAGACCAAGAATATGTCTGTGGAGTCTGGCTGGACAACTAAGCCGAAAGCGGTTCTGGAGTAGATGTGTTCAGACAGGCATCTTTAAGCACCACTGGGATGACCCTGTTTCTACAGAATGTTTTCTGTGCTGCCTCCCACAGCCCCACCAGAGTGTCTCCAGCCTGGGGTTAGACTCTGGGGCTTCTTTGCATCTCATGCCTGGCTTTTCAAAGACTGTCCCTGTGAATATTGCTGCAGATGCCCTCAATTTCCAGGTCTTTAGCTACGGTCTAACTCTACTCTGTCCTTCCTTGTGTCCTACTTTGGATTCCAGAGCCCTACCCAGGGGCTCTGCTTGTCCAGATTAATTGGAAGATTAATAGACAGGGAAGAAGAGAAGAAAATCATTTTTGACATGTTGGGCTCCAAGAGTATGTGGGGCATCTATGCAGATACTTCCACGGGGCAGACAGGAGAAAGTGTGGGGGAGGGCAGAGAAAAGCCAATAGCATAAAAGAATGACTGACAGTCCTCAGAAAAGTATAAACAGGGAAAGAAAATGCTGAGAATTGACCTCTGAACATGCCAGAGAGATAGATGGATGAAGCTTCAGAAATGAGGTGCAAGAGGTAAGAAAAGGCCCTAGAAGAAGGAGAAAGACACTTCTAGGAGATACCTGGACAGGAAATGAATATCTGTATAAAATGACTACACAGACTTAATTTTACTTAGACATTAAAGCCTCACAGCACTTATCCTTTCTGGGTAGCCATTATAGGCAGTATTAGCAACCTTCGTTCTATTACTATAGGGAAGAAACTTCTCAGTTAGCAACATAGATGGGCTTAACTTGGTGATGAAATTCATTGAAAGCCAAATACATGAAACAGGCAGAACAGAGTAACAGCTTCTAAGAGATGATGAGGCCAGACAGGAGCTGGGTTACATGTTCTTTCGTGGCTGGCTGATGGTGTCAGTCCTGGTGGAAGAGGCCTCCAGGTCCTGAGCACTACGGCAAGCTGGGGATAAGCAACATAGTGATGGAGAGAGAGATCATTGTGATTCTAATCGTGCTTAGATAATAGATCTCCAGGGCGGCACACGATGGAGAACAGGGGTTTGGGCTATTATGTGAGTCCTATGCTCAAACAGGAGTGTTGCATTTTCTCAAAACCCCGAAGTTAGGCAACTGGGATCAAGCTGTGCATACTTAGAAGATGGGAGAAGAGTCCTTCCCACCTCTGCCAACATCTGGTGACCTGTGACTATCCCTGGCCATGTCACTTCAAACTCCTCCTTGGCTTTGTCTTCTTCCACCATGACACCACTATCCCTTCATCTTTCTTTCTGTTTTGTGCTTTTTTTTGTTTTTTGTTGTTGTTATTGTTTTTTTGTTTTTGGAAACGGGTTTCTCTGTGTAGCCCTGGATGTCCTGGACTTACTTTGTAGGCCAGGCTGGCCTTGAACTCACAGAGATCCAACTGCCTCTGCCTCCCAAGTGCTGGGATTAAATGTGTGCACCACCACCACCCTGCCCCTTCATCTTTCTTTATGATACTAATGATGACATTCAGGACTACCTGGATGATCCCCAACAACCTACTACAAGATCCTCAACTCAGCTGCCTTTATAAAGTCCTCATTCCACATGTAGGGACCTAGGCCCCTACACATATGTAGCAGATGTGCAGCTTGGTCTTCATGTGGGTCCCCTAACAATTGAAGTGGAGGTTGTCTCTGACTCCATTGTCGTCTGTCTTTGGTTCCCTTTCCCCTACCTTTTTTTTTTTTTTTTTCTCCCTTGGGCTGCCTTGTCTAGCCTCAGTGGGAGAGAATGCACCTAGTCCTGCTGCAACTTGATGTGCCACAGCAGGTTGATACCCATGGAGGGGCCTCCCCTTCTCTGAGCAGAAGAGGAGGAGGAAATGGGGGAGGGATGTGAGGGCAGGACTGAGAGGAGAGGAGGGAGGGGGGCTGTGATCAGGATGTAAAGTGGATAAATAAGTAAACTCCTTTTTCCAGTAAGGAATTATTACTAGGAGTAAGAGTTAGACCCTGGGTGCCTTTGGGGTACGGGGACTCTTAGATCTCCCGAAGCTGGAGGTACAGGCAGTTGTGAGCTGCCAGATGTGGGTGCTAGAAATGTAACTTAGATCCTCTGGAAGAGCAGCAACCACCATGTCTCCAGCCTCTTCATACCTTATACCTTGGTTTGACTAGCTTGCCATACTGTAAGTCGCCAGACTTGGCCTGGCAAAGATAAGAACTAGCAAGGATTCACATAGAAAATGCCACTAGGGCTGGGTAGTCCTTGATGTCTCATGGGGTTCTGGGGAACGAGGCCCAAACATACAGGTTGAAAAGAACAGGAAATTGCAGCTAGTTTAATAATCTAAAGGATACTGAGTCAATGATAAACAGTGGGCTTGCTTGTATCTGCTAGAATTGCAGGAGAAGGCAACAGAAATGGCTTCTTAACTCTCAACTACTTCGGAAGATTAGGCCTTTTTTGTTTCACATTCAGAGGGCATTTGAGTGTAGAGGTAGAAGATATGAACTAATAATGGTTGGAGGGCTTTGATATAGTTGAAAAGGCAGAATATTTGCATAGCTTGCAGAAATGGCCCTGAGTCTTTCTCCCAAACCCTGCCCCCACTGTTGAAAATCTGAGCTACACACCAAAAGAAAAGAAGAAAAGAAAAATCCAATGGGCACTGTGCTTACAAGTAAGCCTTGAAGAAAAATCCAATGGGCACTGTGTTTACAAATAGGCCTTGAAATGGGTGATCTGGATCCCAGCAGTTCTGTACAAGGCAGGAGGCAGGTTGGCTACTGTAAGTCTACTTTTCTGTATTCATGTGGCCTAGGCTCACCAAGTCTTTCCAGTGTCTCTGCCCCGCCAATGCTAAAGGCCATGACTCTCTCTCTCTCTCTCAAGACATATTAAGGGGCTGCAGCCTTAGCAGGGGCTGTCTGCTGCCTCCAAGCACCAGGGCTGCTGTTGGTTAAAACCCAGAGCAGAAAGTATGTTACCCAAGTTCTCAGAGTCATAAGTCTCTGGATTCTAAATCCTTGGATAAGCCCTAAGTCCCAGGGCTTGGTGCAGTGAGATCTGGGTCTGCCAGTCCAGCCCTTTGGCCTCAGACACTCACAGGCTGGGGTCTTCCAGTACTGAAGAGCTTCTCCTATCCTACTCACTATTTCCATCTGGGTAGAACAGAAGGACCCCAGCCAGCTGCTCAGTGACAGCAGAGGTGGAGACAGAGTCAGCTGTCACCAGGCAATGCTTCATACACAGGGTAGGAGTCTGGCTGGAGGATTCCCAATTGATGGGTGACAATTACCAGATGGCCGTAGTGGGTCAGGGGCCCCAACAAGCCCACCCCTCACCCCAGTGAAGGCCAGAAAGAAGTGGCACAGCTTCAACCTTTGACCTGAAAAGGTTATCAGCTACGTGATTCAAAGTGAGTCACAAAGGCCAGAGCACCGTGTACTCTTCAAGAGGACCTGGGTTTGAGTCCCAGCTTCCACATGGCAGCTCACAACTGTCTTCAACTCCAACCCCAGGGGATTCAACACTCTCTTCTGGCTTCTCGGGACACTACATGCACATGGTACACAGACATACATGCAAGCAGAACATCCATACACATACACAATTTAAATGAAATAAATAAAAAGAAAGAATTACAGAGGTTGGAAGGGATAGCTCAATAGTTAGGGACACATACTGCTCTTCCAGAGGATCCAAGTTTGGTTCCCAGCACTCACGTTAGGCAGCTCACAACAGCCTGTAACTCAACTACAGGGAGATGTGACACCATCTTCTGGCCTATTTGATCACCTGCACTGAACATGCACTAACTCACACACATACATATACATAATTAAAAATGCAATACACCTTTAAAAATAAACTGTTTTCTTTTTGTTCTGTAAGTTCTTGCTGGAGTTGATCTTAACAGCCCTCTTGGCCCACCTTCTCAAGTGCTGTGGTTACAGGAGTGTGTAGTCTATGCTGCAGTTTTCTTTAAAGGAGAAATCTTTCAGGTAGGTACTGATTTCTGAGATTTGATTTTTCTGTGGCTTTGGGTGTTTTTTTTTTTCCCCCAAACATCATTTGATCATACAAAATGCAAAGATCCAACTCCTGTCGTCAGCAGACATGATTGCGGGAGTTCTGGGAAGGAGAGAGTTTCCTAGCTTCACACAGCCCAAGCACACAGCTGCAGCCCACAGCCTGGGCTGTTCTGTTCTGCTGGAGATTCAGGGAATTGTCCTGAGGGACATGCTTTTATGTGGAGTTGGCAAACTTCTGCAAAAGGCAATTTTCAATTTGCTCAAGCCAATTTAACCTCTCTCTCTTTTTGTCTCTCTCTCTCTCTCTTTCTCCATCTCTTCCCCCCCCTTCCCCTCCCCTCTGTGTTTATGTGTGTGTATGTGTATGTGTTCAGGATCAAAACCTCAAAATACAACATTCTTAGCTGGTCTATACTACACAAACAAAGGGTGGATGGGTTTGGTCAGTAGGTCATGTTTTCCAACCCCTGCTTCAATTTTATCACAGTGCAAGGATCCCAGAGTGATGGCTTTTCTGTGAGTTAGGTACCCCTAGGTCTATGACAAAGCCACCCCATCTCTCCATACCAGGCAGATTCAAATTCTTCTTGGAAACCTGTTACTCTTTTCTTTTCCCCCCTTTCCTTCTCTTGGCCTTCCTCCTTAATGTTTCAGATCTGTGCTCACTTTCCCAGACTTCGTCCCTTTGCCTACCTTCCTGGATTTGGCTGAGTTTGCAGCCTGGATACTAGCCTGTTTGGGAGAAGTTTGTCTTTCCCTTTGTGTTCCAAAGTCCTCTGAACATTGCTGTCCCTCTTATCAGTGAACTCCAGACTCATTACAAAGCCTTTTTGCAATTCTCCCACTCTGCTGAAGGTATCCCACTGGGTCCTTTTGAATCTGAAGGGTTAAACTGCGACTCCAAGGTGGAAGGCATTGGGGAATAATTGATTGGTATTAGGTCCATGGCCTAGAGAAAAGCCTTGAAGGACTTGATCCAGGCAATATCCCAGGAAACAGGATATTTTTCCAGACATAACGGTTCTCATGATACCAAAACAAGGCTTCAGAGTTCTGGGAATGAAGACGATGCGAGGGTTTCTGTGAAGCCTACTGCTTGACACCCTTGTCTTCCCCACTGTGGGCCCCAGGTCATCATCGACTCCATGATCCACTGCATGGTTCAAGCTGGACTGCAATGTGCAATCAATTTTCATTGCCCATAGCAAGTATGATTTGTGCCGTGAATACTAGATTATGAACGTGGCACCCTTACTCCGGGGGTACACACAGGCTTAAATTCCTATGAGCAATTAGTCACATTTTTTATCAACCCATATACATATGACCTTGACATGTTTTTATTTAAAGGATGTTGTTGGTCCATTAACCTAACACTCTGCACCGTCTGGGGAGCTCACCGGACACAAGACGTTTATTAAGAGTCCTATAGAACTCAGAGTTCTGTGTTTGGGACAGGCATTTGCAACATGAGCAAAAACAATTTAAAAAAAAACATTCAAAAAACATGAATTGCAAACCATGAACAAAAAGCACAACAGTTGCTCTGGAGGGAAGAAAAGTCATTGCTACATAGCCTGTAAAATTTGAGAGCTGAGCCAGAGGGCAGGCCACCACTGTCCTCCCTCCGCTGGGAGTATGGGCATTACAGAAGACATTGCTAACTGCACTGTGTTCTGAGTGATCATGAAAGTATGTTAACATTGACTTTTGACTTATCAATAAGTTTCAGTGCTTTCTGAATTTGCCAACCCAGATCTGTCAATAACGAAGATTGACTGTGGTTTTAATCTCATTCCAATCAACAGCCCACTCAGGCAATACTGTCATGACATCTGAGTCTCCCCTTGCCCAGCCCTGTGTGTTTGAAGTACATCTGCCTCCATCCATGTCCTCTTTTAGACCTGGGCCACTCTGAAAGATGGCCAGTTTGCCTCCCTGCTCCCATGAAATGGCTCTTTTGCCAGGTTAGCATAAACACAAGGTGATTAAAGTTACAATTTGATTTCTACCCTTCTAAGGGGAGTTAGTGATAGAGTACGTGCTCTCTGGAGAGGAGAGTTGACTTGCCTTTTCAGACAGCAACTCCTACATTCCTCTTCTGCTTCTTTGTCTGTCAATAATATCTCAGTGTTTGCTGAGCATTGCATAGCCCTAGAGCTGAGGCCTTGGCTACTGTAACCATCTTCTCCCTTCACAAACTGTCCTCAGACACAGTTCTGCCAAACATAGTCCTTTCCAGAAAGTTACTGGAAGTTACCTTTCTAGGAAGTTGCTAAGTCCTTCACTTTTTTTCAGTCAATATCCAGGCTAGCCCTGAACTTGTTATGTGGCTGAAGCTGGCCTTGAAATCCTGATCCTCCTAACTCTCCCTCCAAAGTGCCATGACTATAGGTGTGTTCCATTGAGCCTGCTGCAAAGTCCTTCCTAACCAAATGACTCTGGCTCCTTCTCCTTGCAGACCAGTTCACTGCCACCCTGGGAGTGGTAATATACCTACTTGCCCTGGCCATCCTCTGTTATACATGCCAGCATAAACATGGGCAATTTAAAGATTAGACTGAAAACAAGATTTGGAGTGAGGGGAGGGTAAAGGATTGGGAAACTGTTGAGTGCATGGGTGCTGCTCCCACACCTGGGCCACACAAGCTGCCTCTTTCAGTTCTGCTCCAGAAGGTCAGGCTGACCAAGTACAAGGTTGCAACACCTTATGGGTACCACACCTCCCACTCCTCCTTCATGCCCATCATTCGTTACTCTCATCCCTGCAGATGCCAGGGTCCTGTCTGGGTCTCCCACTCTCATATGCATCAATCAGGTGAGCAAAGCCAAGAGCGGGCTTTCCTGCCCTGAGGTGACCAGTTTTGTGGCCCATAAAGTGCTTGACCTTCCATCCTTTACTATCCCAGCAGGCCATGGGCCTGCCCCAATACAAGTCAGCTGCAAGGGATGTCCCAGGACTAGGGATTGACTTCCTTACTTTAGATGCTCTTTCTGTGAGAGGAAAGGGCCTGCAGGACAGTGTGGGCTGTTAAAGCAAGGTGACTCAATTAGGCCTCCACCTTCCCCGGGGCTTCTTCAGCATTTTTCTGGAAAGAGTAACCTTTCCCTGAAACAATAAAAGGATAATTTACTCGCTGAGCTTAGGCCCTCTGCCTTTACTTTTTCTCAACGCTATCCATTTTCAGAACTCCAAGACCCTCTTTCCTTGATAGTTTACATTTCCTTGGCCGACTGCCCCTTTCTTACTTGCTGTTTTCTTTCTTTTGATGATTGGCTTAGCGCCATTCTGGGGTCTGTAACTAAATCAACACAGTCTCTGCCACCGCTGTAATTCTAAACTTACTACAGACACAAATGCACAGTGTCGCCAGTTAGACTGAATGATGTCAGAGCCCAGTCACACATGAGGTTTTGATTAAGTCAGGCCCTTGTCCCCATCACCTGCATGTACAGGTATGTGCTGGCAAAGGAGGCATAGGAGAACATTGCTGTTCTGAGGCCCAGAGTGGCCCTATGACTTTGACAGGTCCTCTCACTCATGCGGGTGTGTTTCCTTCTCTGAGAAAGGAAGATAATCTTTCCTGTATACTGAAGGAGCCGGTGGTGCCCGAGGGAAATTGAAAGCTGACGCATAGGAAGTCTCCAACACAAACTCCGCACGTGGAAAAATTTATGGTGGCTGTGCAGGGGTCAAGCTAGCCGCTGAGATGCGCTTGGATGAGCAGTGAGGAGGAGAGGCAGAAGGAAGAACAGGAGAGCCTCTGTCTTGCCTGGAGTTCCTGCTTGGGGGTTGGTGCAGCCAGCCTGAGAGAAGTCATTTGCATGAAACCAAGTTCAGGTCATTGAATCATGGGTTCCAAGCTGGAAGAAATGTCAGAGGTCAGTGGTGTGACTTTTTGTCTTTGTAGAAGTCTCATTTCCATTTCGTATGAGACACAGGAGATATATGTGGTTCGAAGTTATCCTAAAGACAGTGGAATGTTACCCCGGGAGCTTTAAGAATATCCTGAGTGGATCCAGCTGCCTTCACTCCAGGGAGCTCAGCAAAGGGAGGATGAGATGAAGGAAGCTGACCGGTCGTCCATAGTAAGAATCCTGTGTGTGTGACCCAGACTCCTGCTTCCTGGGATCCATGGGAATAGGTTTCTTTCTTGTGACAGTGTTTTCTATGCCCATCTGCCACCCATCCCTAATGCCTTAGAGCTTACAAGGCATCATAAGAGTGAGTTTTACTTGGGAAAGGTGGTGAGGCATGCCATGTTGAGTTCAGGGCTGGAAGACCTCAGGCCCAGCTACTGAGGAGTCAGCTTCTCTGCAGTGACTATGCAAGCTGGCAAAGGATTAGGGGTAAGTGTTGGGTAGTTACTGCCCCTTAGAAAGGCCCTGAAGCTGTGTGGCATTCCCTAAGCTCCCAATGGCACTGCACCCCTGCCAGTCTGGATGGTGAAATGGAGAAATGCCAGCTCTGAGGGGGTTGAGGGTCCGAGCGACCGGCACACAGTCATTTGTGGACTCACTCAGCCAGCATAAGGGTAGGAATGGAAAGGCTGATCAGGAGGAGAGAGCAGGGATGGTGACAGGAAGACCCACAGGTCACAGAGATGGGACTAGAAAGTGGAGTGCTCATCAACACCAAGCATAAAGGAGTAGGGACCATTGGCGAGCATATTTGGAGAGTTAGAGCTCCAGAAAGGGGCCACCATGATGCAAGCTGCTGTGCCACCTAGGTGGCCTGGGCGGGACTCAGGGAGAAGACTGAGGCTTGTGGGCAGTATAAGGGAAAGTCTCTATGTTTCATGAAGGTAGCCATGCCATTCCTGAGGTACCGTCCTTGGGAACTAATTCTCTCTCAGAAGTCCCACCCAACACCATCACCTTGGAATGAGAATTGAATACATAATTTGGGGAGGACCCAAACTTTGTACTCAAAGCAACTGTTCCTCTCTGTCCACCCACAAAATAGAGGTGGTTTTCTCTTTCCCCCTCATCCCAGCCCCGATGGTGTCTCTGTGCCGAAATCTCATCCCCACTAGTCCTACACTGTTACCTCTGCACCAGTTGGAAACAAGGAAACCAGCTAGGCTCCAAGAAGAACCCAGCCGTTTTTCCTGCTTTGCTGACTAGGCCCAAACATCACCCCTCTCTTTAGACTCTAACTCAGCTCACAGTACTCCTCATCTCAAAGTCTGAGGAAAAGCAACCTGGAGGTGAGCCAGTAGCTACCTACTCCATGGAGGACAGAAAGCAGCTTACAGTCTGTTCCCCTTAGGCATGTCCCCTTCCCATTAGGTAGGAGTGCTGCCTATACCGGCACTGGCCTATCCTGGACAGTCTTGGCCCTCTCAACTGTGGAGGACAGGAAAAAGTTCAAATAAGCTGGCTGGTGCCAGATAGTCCCTGAAGACTCCTGTTGAGGTAGAAGGTGCATGGCAGGTGTGGGGACTGCAGATGTATGCAATCTCCCCTCTGGGACATATGGAGCTAGAAGTATGGACTTGCCTGACAGGAGTCACTGGGCCTTGGCTTGGTTGCTGTGGGAAAGTTACCAAACTGGCCATCCAACCCAGGTTCTAGAGTCATGTGCAAGGCTGCATGTCTTTCTGAGGTCCAGGCCTGTGGGACAGTTTGTCAGAAGGGTCATGGGAGTGGGTCAAGCTCTAGGGATGAGAAACCACATCAGAAGCCATTTGGGAGGCTGGCACATTGAGTCAATACTTCCCACAGCACCTTTGGGGACAGCCAGAGTAACCCTATGGAATGTTGATTCCATTGTAGCCAGAGACCTTGGAGTGGCTCAGGAGGGTCAGCCTCCCTCTAACCTGATGTTAGGCAAGGACAGATTCTCTGCAGTGTCCTCTAAGAAGACTAGGAGAAAGTGGGGAGAATGGGGAGAAAAGAAATCTTGTATTCTCCGATGGGTAAAATGGTACAGCTGCTAGGAATACAGCATGACAGACCGTCAGGAAATGACATAGAAGCACTAGGATCCAGCTGTTCCACTGCTGGGTATACATGCTAAAGAACTCAAAGCAGGGTCCCAGGGAGATACTATATAGATGTCTCAGCAGTGTTTACAATGAGCCATCCGAAGGTCTGGTGAAGGGTGACCAGATAAGCGGTGCAGTTTGTTCACACAGTGGACTCTGCCTTACAAAGGAAATTCTGGCAAGTGTTTCAGCCCGTGGGAAACAAGCCAGTCACAAAAAGATAAATACCATATGATTCCCCTCATATGAGATGCTCACACAGTCTCAGTCTCAGTCTTAGGCACCGACAGTGGTCATTGGCTCTGGGAGCTGGGGTGCTTAAAGGAGACAGAATTTCAGTTTAGGAAAACACAAAAGCTCCCATGAGCCTGTGCGGGAACTCTACCTCTCACCCCAGTACTCAGGAGCCTGAGGCAAAATTGTGTGAGATCAAGGCCAACCTGAGCTACAATGTGAGGCCCTGTCTCAAAAACAAAAAAAAAAAAAAAGGGTGTGGTAGCACACACCTTTAATCCCAGCACTTGGGTGGCAGAGGCAGGTGGATCTCTGTGAATTCAAGGCTAGCCTGGTCTACAAAGTGAATCTAAGACAGCCAGAGATACACAAAGAAACCCTGTCTTGAAAAAAAAATCAATCAATGAACCGACCAACCAAACAGAAACACTGGAGATAGAGGACTGTGATAGTTACCAAGGATATGAGTCACTCTACTATATACTTAGTGATGACTACAAAGGTGCATTTCGTTGTACGTATTTTACTGTGATAAAAACACATAAAAGGAAGAGAATGGGAAGCTCTTTAATAATTATTTAGCCTTAGAGGTAGACACATGAAAGCAGGAGCTTGGGGAGTACAAAGAATCATGCATTAACAGCTGTTCAGTAAAAAGCACTAACGATATCTAGGTGGCACTGCTGCAGAACTAAAGCATGCACAGTGCAGCGTGCCAGAATTTGCTGCCTGGTGGAGAAGTTTTAATGACTGTATGCCACTTATGGGAAAACAGTGAATTTTTCTTTGTGTGTGTGTTCCATTGTTGAAAGTTTTTAAAAACTGTGTGTGCTAATCTGTTGCTAGGTTAGTTTCCCTGTTTATTGTTGTTCACTTAAAAAAAGAAAAGATAGCCGGGCAGTGGTGGCGCACGTCTTTAATCCCAGCACTTGGGAGGCAGAGGCAGGCGGATCTTTGCTAGTTCGAGGCCAGCCTGAAATTGAGTCCAGGACAGCCAGGGCTACACAGAGAAACCCTGTCTCGAAAAACCAAAAAAAAAAAAAAAGAAAAGATAAATTCTCATGTAGCCAAGCTGACCTCCAATGCACTAAAGGATGACTCTGAACTCCTCATCCTCCTGCCCCCACCTGTTTTTACTGTTGTTAAAACAGCAAGACAAGCCAGAGTGGCGTAAGTCCCAGGGTGTATGAGGTGGAGGCAAGACTGATCAAGAGCTCAAGGCCATTCTTGACTCCATAGTGAGCTTGAGGAAAGCCTAGGCTACATGAGACTCTGTCTTAAGGGGGAAAAAAAAAAAACAACCCAGGACCGCCTGTTACGAAGAAAGAATCACCCACAGTTCCACATGCTATTACAGCTTGGTGAATGATTGATTTATTTAGGACAAAAAAATTCCAAGGTTTGGAATGAATTTTTTGTTTAGCATTCAAGTGTCTGAGACTAACAGTGATACAGTTGGTGAATATTCTAATCCACTGAGTGCGCAAATGCTCACATTTGCTTAGTGTTGTTCTGTGATTTCATGGCTGCACAGATAAAGTGGTAATTCACCCTATTTTTGTTAATCAGACATTCTGCTGCCAGTGAACTTGCTGATTCTGTTACTTTTCTACTATAGTTTATTTTTTTCACCCCATGCTTGTCATCCTGTGATGTACATTTCCTGATGCTGTACCCTCAAGGGCCAGACTAAGAGTCAGTCTTACACAAGAGCCTTGGGTGCTCTGCAGCCCTCTACGTGGCTGAGCCTTCCCAAGCATCTTCAGACAAAAACACCAAGTTATTAATAATGACTTCCCAGCATGAAGCTCTCAGGATGTTTCCTTCCTAATGACTGAAGTTATTAAGGGTCCTCAGGAAGTCAAGAGATGCCTTTAGTCAGCAAGTTCTCTGGCCTCTTGACAGGGTGGGGTCCCTCCATGGTAGGACTGTCTATGTTGTAGGGTTTCCATTCATACAAAGGAGTATTTTATTTTATGTGTATGGATGTTTTGCCTGTATGTGTCAGTGTGCCGTGAGTGTGCAGTACCCACAAGGGCAGTAAAAGGTGCTGGATCCCTGGAACTGGAAGTATATGTGATTGTTAGCTGTCCTGTGGGAGCTGGGAACAGAAACCAGGCCCTCTGCAAGAGCAGCTGAGACATCTCTCCAGTCCACAAAGGAGATTTTCAATGATTCCAGCCCATTACATTAGGGCCAGGGTCTTCTGACTGGGCTGGGTTGTGTGTGCTGTTGTGTCCTGTTGGAATTAGCTTGTATTTGTTCCTGGGTACAGCATTGCTCTCAGAAAAGGAGGTAAATGCCTCCCTCCCTCAGCTTTCCTTTCTCTAGTCCATCATCCCTGGAAGTCTAAGAAAAGAAAAAGTTAACCTAACTAATGTTTTACAACTGTCTTACTCAAGCAGGAGCATCAAGACCCTTGGGTTGAGCCCCGACGTAAGTTAGATCAAGACGCTCCAGGCTGTGAAAAAGCTGAAGCAATGCCCTGCCATTTTAATCTGGGGGAACATGACATGTAAGCTAGTAAAGCCTTACCGACTTGTATAATTCTAACTGAAAATACCAACCGCAGGTTCTAGGCTGGGTACATATGAGAATCATTCTTAGCATTTAGAAAGGCTTATTGTGGTGGTATTTGATTTCTTCTAGTTTGAGCCTCTTTTAGCAGTATATGTGACTTGGGGAGACCCCTCTCCTCAATGAAAGGAGAGCAACACAGAGACCCAAGGCTGCTGTAGCAGTGGCAGGTGGAGTGAGACCCCTACGTCTGAAACATAGGCATCCAGGCCTGCATTGATGCTTGTATAATTTCCTGCTTATCTAGATGCTTCTGCTCTGAAAGTCTTATTTTTGATGACTGGGTCAGCCTGACCCAATCGGAAGTTGGAAGAGAAAAATTGTGTTAACTGGTTTGACTAGTTCTATTCACCAAACAAAGACCTATTCTGTGTTACTCTGGGTTGTGATAGATGCTGGGAAGGAAAACTAGAGCACCCAGGTCCCGAGGGCTCACAGCCAAAAGAACAGGTAGAAAGTGCTCCTCAGACCTCCAGCTACAGAGAAGGAAGGAGGCACCACACCGAGCCCTCACCTGCATTGTCTTGAGTATGAGATTAGGAGGAGGGTGGGCTGCAGAGAGAACAGGATCCACAGATGCAAAAGCGTGTAGCAATGCAAGATCAGAGTCCCTGAAGGAAGTGGGAAGACTTGGCCAGGAAGGGGGACAGAAACAGTAGCAAGAGCAAGAGAGACCTTACTGTTCAGGATGTTTCCTCATACTTGCTAATGAATAACTTAAGACAACAGAGGCAGACAAATGTCTTCATGGGCTTGGCAAGAAAATGTTAGCCCGCTCTGTCAGGTGATGAAACCTGCTCAGGAGGTGCAGAAAATTCCACTGAATTCTCGTAGGCAGCACTTTCCTACTTAGAGTTCTCCTAGGATTTAGCCATTAAAAAATAAAAGTTGTTTGACCAGAGGAGAGCAGAGTCGGCAGGAGGAGATGCTTGCTCCGATGGGCAGAGCTGCACACTCATTCGTCATCAACGGGTTAACTGGACACTTGGATGAAGAGAGTGAGTACTTGACAGTCTTGGCAGGAAAGGTGGCTTAAAGCTGAGCTCAGCAAGAAGAGTTGCTTGTTCCACAGCAAGGCCGACAGGTAGAGAGACACTCGAGTTTCCACCTTAGCACGGCTGGTCCCTGTGTCAGGGAAGTTGGCGCAGAGAAGCAGCTGAGCAGGAAGACTGGCTGTTCAGTGTCTCAGGGAAGAACCTCTCTGTCCTTGAAAAAGAAAAGAAATCACAGTTAGCCTGCAAGTGAAGTCCCGAGGATAGAAATGTCAGGGAAGGATCCTTTTTAGCTCATTCGCTTTGCTATTGCTGGGAGACTGGTGGGGTGAATGAAAATTCACATCTGACAACTATCTTGGCCAAATCTGGGGGCACATACCTGTGATCCCAGCACTCGGGAAGCTGAGTCGGAAGGAATACTGTGGTTTGAGGACAGCATAGGCTCCATAATCAAACAAAAACTAAGCACCAAAGAAAAACTTCCTTATGCCGACCATATCCTACCATCACAGTCTTAGATACTGCAGCGGCTCTGTACTAGTCCCATTGGTCCTAATGCTGCTTCTGCGAGATTTCCAAGGAAGTAATCCTCATTCCTTCTCTACTCCAAAGAGAAAGCTCTCGTGACTGGAGGTCCTGGAGTCACACATAGCTGGAGACCAGGAAGATGAGGAACTGGAGAGAAGATGGGAGATGCCCCAATAGCTTAGATTCAGCAAATGGCATGGTGGTGAGCTCTCTAGCTTGGCCGGTGTGTGCGGATTCTGGTTTGGGGTTTTCTCGGCTTGTAAACCCCATACATCAAGCTGAAGCCAACAACTTGGAAAAGCTCGTGAGCACAGACCAAAATCTTCCCATCAGACACTTGCTCTCTCTGTCAAAGGGCGTGGCTACCAAGGCTGTTGGTGACCTCACTGCCTTAGCCAGGCACCGAAGAGCCCTGTGGTATCACCTCCCACAACACAAGCCAAACAGGGCTTCTAGACCTCACCACAAACAGGCTGCCACACTGTCAGCTCAAGAGTCACGCTCTGCTGAGCCGCTGTCCGGAAATTTAGCTGCACTGAGTCTCCAGACCAATGACTAGCCAGGGCTGATGTTCACTCCCCACAGCTCCTCCTTAGACCCTTGGGCCCTTCATTGCCTTGCTTCCTTTAGTGACTGTCTTAAACATGGAAAGTGATTTTTAAGACTCCGTCTCCAGCCTTTGAACAGGAGCACTAGACTGCCTTCAGGTTCTCAGTCTACTGAAAGCTGAGGACTGTTTCTCAGAGTTCATGACACCATCAGGCACAACAAGGGCTTTGTACCAAGAGCCCATTCCATAGTCACACAACTCAAGTGACAGGGAACTGAGTTAGAAGAAAGCAGTTAGCCACGTAGCTCCTGTTGGGGTGCTGGTTGGAATGTGGCTCTGTCACTAATGGGTAAATCTAAAAACTACACTTCATAAATCTCATCTGTAGAATGAAGACATCAGCATATCCATTTAAAGGAGTTGTGAGGACAAAACAAGGTGAAGCAGGGAGAGGGTAGTATGGTACTGGATGCATGGTACATACACAAAGGGAGAGTTGCCAATGAGCAGTTAGCAACAATGTTCTAAATAACAAATCTACATGTAATCAACAAAATTTTACTTAACTCATAAACACATTAAATTGATTAACTATTTTCTTTCTTTCTTTCTTTTGATGTGTATATGTATGACCATTTGTGAGAGGATGTTTAAGAGTGTATATGTGTAGCTGGGTGTGGTGGTGCATGCCTTTAATCCCAGCACTCAAGAGGCAGAGGCAGGAGGATCTCTGAGTTAGAGACCATCCTGGTCTAGTAGGTTTCCAGGACGGCAAAGGCTACACACAGAAACCCTGTTCAAACCTCACCCACCCACCCCCAAAAAAAAGTGTATATGTGTGGGTGTACATGTATGCGTATGAAGGCCACGGTCAACTTGTGTTATTCCTCAGGAAGCATCAACTTGATTTCTGAGACAGCCTCTCATTGGCTGGAACTTACTAATTTAGCGAGGCTAGCTGGCCAGTGAGTCCCAAGGATCTGCCAGTCTCTGCCTCCCTAATGCTGGGGTGATAAGCATGTGCTTACATACCTGGCATCTTATGTGGGCGCTAAGGATTGTGGCAAGTACTTAACCAACCAAAAAGCTGTGTCTCCAGCCTGTCTGTCTGTCTGTCTTTTTGTTTGTCTTAAACAGTCTCAGGCAACTCAGGCTGACCTTGAACTCCCTATGTAGCTGAGGATGACCTTGAATTTGTGTTCCTCCTGGATCTACCTCCCAACTGCTTTATGTGGTACTGAGGATCGAACCCAGAATTTCATGCAATCTAGGCAAGCATTCTACCAACTGAACTGTATTTCCAGCCCCTATCTGTCTATTTGTGACTTGTATGTCTGATCTTATTTCAACAAAACAATTCTCCAGCCACCAGACTCACTCCTCTTCATGGAACCGAACCCCACAAGGCAGGCAGAGTATCACCTGTTTTCAAATGAGCCAGTAAACTATGTGAAGGGCACAACTGCTCAAGAGAAATTAAACAGAAATGAGAGGAAGGGAGGAGCCCTGCAGATTGAGAAATCCGTGTGAGCACTGGTGTAACCTAGAAAGGAAGAGAATGTGCCTGCGACTGGAACTTCTAGATCTCAGGACTGTATCTGAGATATTACAGCTC
This sequence comes from Lophiomys imhausi, assembly GCA_907164525.1. NCBI lineage: Eukaryota > Metazoa > Chordata > Mammalia > Rodentia > Muridae > Lophiomys > Lophiomys imhausi. Next base: position 90,884 of record CAJQZJ010001012.1, read on the forward strand.
CGTTCACAGAAACATGATAACAGGGCCAGGCAGGCCACCAGTGGGGAGGAAAGTGTGGTTGGGCTCTATCTGTTGTCCCTGTTGGTGGAGGGGTGGAAAATGGGAGAACAGAGAACAGAGATCAAGCAAACCAAACTGAGGCTGGCAGCCACTGCCTATGATACCAACCCAGGCATCTGCGTCCAGAGGACTGCAAGGATTTAAGCTTGCAAACCCAGCGCCTGGAAGCTTGAAGAGAAACAGAGGGGATCAGAGGGGCATGGGGGTTCAGAAGTCTTCTCAGGTCCTAGTTCTTGATACGCTGTTGTTAGTTCTGTGGTGTGGAACAGGGAAACCGCCTTTCAACTTTACGTCTTCATCTCTATAAGTTCAAAATAACGGGGGGCAGGACACCAGCTTTTCTGTTTGTTATATAGCAAATTTAGTCATGTGAAGGTCATTAAATTATAGTAGCTACTATTGTCTTTCAAATAGCAAATGTTTTTCATGGGGGAATGCACCCATAGGTAAAGGAAAGCTTGCCTTACAGCCAATGCCAATTAATAAATACAAAGGGATGAGCTAGAGAAACGACTTCCTTTACTTTCTATAGCAACTATAAACAAGTTGTGTTTAAAGGGGAAATGGTAGTGGGATAGAGCCACCATTCTAGCATTCCAGACTTAGCTCTACAAGCAGGGCTATTGATTTTAGGGAATTGCAGTCCAAGTACAAGGTGTCTGACTATAAAGACCAGTCACAGGAGGAGGAACCAGGAGGCTTTGGGGAGTGGTTACTGCCCAGGAGGCCCAGAAGGCACAGAAAACATGATGTGGCCTTAGAAGGTAGAATAAGAAGAGAGGCAGGAAGTTTCAAGAAACTAGAATGAGAAAGCCTGGGTCACATGGGGAAAGGCTGAGGAAGAAAGGAAACGGTGTTATGGAGCTGAGTCCCGATTCCACACTCACCACTGAGCTGAGCTGTGGGTCTTGATGACCTCAGCCTCAGAACCTCTAAGCTGGTTGCTGCACTGCCTCAACAGTTACCTGAGGATGGGCAGCTATGCACCTCCCTCCTGCTGAGGAGAAATCTAAAAGACATGTGGCCTTGGGCAGTCTCCCAGCATAGTAGGTCCTTCTGTCTGTTCTGACTCTGCCTCTTTACCATGGAGCTCACATGGAGTTGGACTCACAGGAAAACTCACAGTTAGACCCAGAATACACAGACTTCTTTGGAGAGTCCAGCACTCCTGTTCTGAGAACTTACAGGCAAGCTGACTGTGAGGAATTGTGATCTGCCTTGGAATGGAGGCCTAGAAAAAAAAGGCAATGGGGACATTGCTGCCTCCTGGTATGGAGGAGGGAGGGCTGCAGCTTCTAAGAATACTGTCTGTCCACGAGAGCAAGCCATCACGTGCATTATGCTTAAAGTGTGACCATATTTGTCAGGTCAGAGCACAAAGGCCCTGCCCTGCTGAGTTTTGCAAACAGAAACCTAAATAAACACAGTGGCTTGGGCTGGGGCTGACCAGAGTCTTGCTTCTGAGCAACTTCCTGGGCTCTGAGCTACGAACAGTCCAGATAATCTTAATTTTTGTTCTGTTTGAGACTCGCCAGCTACCATTCCTCCTCTTTGGTATTAGGCAAAGGAAACAGGATGAACTTAGTCCAGTCTGCTATTCTGACCCTAGCCATCCAGGACACATGACCAGCAGAAGGCTCCACAGCTTCCTAGGAAGCCAGGCCAGTCCAGGGACAATGATCCTCTGTAGAAAACTGTCTCATGTTCCAGTCTTGGGCTTTAGTCTCTGGGTTTTATGAGTCTTCAGTTCAGAACACCCAGATTGTGGTTAACAACCCAAGTTTTATTGGGTGAGAGGCATGGAGCCCCTGCCTTCTGCTCTATGTCTTGTAGGGCAGAAGCCTCAACAGTGCCCACACAATGCCTCTCCTGGGGGAATGGGGCAAGTTGGGAAGCTGTAGCCTGACACTCTGATCTTTAATGTCAGGTGCCTCTTGTCTCCGGACTCTGATCTCACCATAGCAGTAAAACATCATTCTAGTGTTTAATATCTTTTCTGTAAATATAAAACTATCTCAAAGTTTCAGATTTACAGAAAGTTAAAGACACGGTGATCCACTTGCTATCGTGTTGACCTCTCAAACAGAAAACACCAGTGACCAACATGGTCACATTGTTAACCATGACGCCTGGCCAGTACGGATCTCTGGATTCATACCTCTCATCCTCATTGAGTCCATCCTGTGTACGTGTCCAGTGCTCATCCTCATATCCTCACTGTGTCCAGTGTCCATTCTCATGTCCTCACTGTGTCCAGTGTCCATTCTCATGTCCTCACTGTGTCCAGTGTCCATCCTCATGTCTCCACTCTGTCCAGTATCCATCCTCATGTTCTCCTTGTGCCCAGTGTCCATCCTCACACCCTTGCTATGTCCATTTTCATCCTCAAGTCCTTGCTGCATCCAGCGTCCATCTTCATGCCTTTAGTATGTTTGTTGTTCATCCTCATGTCCTCACCATGTCCAATGTCCATCACAAACACAAGGAAATTAGCTGTCCTCAAGCCAGACTCAGAGGCCTCCTTAGATTCTTCATGTCATGAAAGTTTCTGAGACTTTTTCTGGTTTTTTATTACCTGGCCAGGTTTTTTCCTTCCCTTTTCTCTCATCCCCCTTTCCCCTTGCTGCCTCATCCTTTCTACCCCCTTTTTTCTTCCTTCTGCCCCCTACCCTCCTCTCTTTCTTTCCTTCAACCACATTATTAAGGTCTACTTTTGTTTTCAGTGCTACAGCCAGCAGACACTCAGGCAGCTCCTGCGAGTTCTTAGGAGTACCTGGAGGGTTTAGCCCTCCTCTCTTGCTGCAATACCATGAATCATACGTACATCAGCTGCAAAGAGCTGAAATTTGCCCCAAAGCAGAGAAAGAAAGAACCATTATCATAGTCCTGCAAGCTCTTCTGTTAAAAATGCTTCTCCATTTTAGGTCTAATTGTTTTGCTATGTCTCTTCATGTTCCCCTGGGTGCACCTGCAAGAGCAGGGTCACAGCTGTCCCCCCCTACACATGATGGGTTCTTAACTCTCCCGGAGGGCAGTTTGCAACACAGTGATGTGTGACTCAGTAGTTCAAACTGTTTTTGCACTGTGCCAGGAGAACTGACGAGATGAAGTTCTGGGTGCCCATGGCTGGTTTTCTTCTTTGTACTCTACTGTGTTCATTTCTTTTTCTTTTATCTTTGCTTTCTTTATTTTTATTTTTATTTTTTGGATAGTGTATATACTTGAGGAAGGATAAAGACATGACTGCCAGAACCACCAAAAACCTAGCATGGTGGTAACAAAGAGCATCCAGGGATAGAGCTTTAGGAAGGCAGAGAGGCATCCACTCCTGTGCAAAATGTAAGGAGCCCCAAAAAGTCAAAAATCCAGATAAATACCATTTTAGTGCAGTCCTTGAAAATAAAATGTATCTTAAGATAAAGTCAAGGTTATAATGAATACAATATTCAAACTATCTTTTAAAAAATTAGTTTTTATTTCATGTGTATGTGTGTCTGCATGTATGTATATATACCATGTGTGGGCCTAGTGCCTATGGAAACCAGAAAAGGGCTTAGGATTTCCAAGAACTGGAGTTACAAATGCTTGTAAGCCACTGTGTGGATTCTGGGAACTGAACTCAGGTCTTCTACAAGAGAAGCACATGCCCATGACGACCAAGACATCTTTGCAGCCCTACAGTATCAAGATTATAAAGAGAGACAGAGCCGCTCTTTGTGGCACTGAATGATTGACAACAGATAGTCATTTTTCAGTCAGGCTAGGATTGGGCCACATAACTATGTGTGATGGATGGTTAATCTCCTCAATTTGATGGGATTTGGAATCACTTAGGAGATACGTGTGGGGGGGTGAGAGAGAGAGAGGAGAGAGAGAGAGAGAGAGAGAGAGAGAGAGAGAGAGAGAGAGAGAGAGAGAGAGAATTTCAAGAGATTTAATTGAGTGGCATCTTTATCTCATGGGCTAGGACCCTGAGCTGAATAAAAATGAGAAAACTGAGCTGATCCCAGCATTCATTTCTCTCAGCTTCCTGACTATGGATGCCACATGATCAGGCCCCTTAGCTCCTACCATCATGCCTCTCCACCATGATGAAATCATGACATCACAGTGTGAGCCAGAACAAACCTTCCCCTCAGGTTGCTTTCGTCATGCATTTTGTCACAGCGATAAGAATGATGACTAACTCTCTGTGTCTATTTCACCAGCCGACGTACAGGACTGCACTGGCAAACATGTGCCATGCTGGCCTTAGATGGACTCAGATTATCCAGCTTCCATGAACTTTGCCTTAGCTCAGGACTTGAGGATGTTTCTGCAACTTTGTCTTGCTTTTATCTGTTCATACTATTGTACTTACAAAGCTTCCTCAGGAGCCAGGTAATGTAATCCTACAAACCAGAATTCTGTGAGTGGGCTGCGCCATCTTTGTGTCAGAGAGAGGAGACTTGGATTCCCAGCTGTTAGCCGACAATCATGGAGCTGGGTGTTTCCATATTCCCCAGCACTCAAAACTCTGGCCATAGGATATTGCTGTCCACATTGAAGAAAGGTCTTCCCTCCTCAGTCAATTTGCTGTAGAAGCTCACAGGCCCAAAAGCATCCCCACTAATGCCTGAGATGTTTATCAATCTAGCCAATGGAAAGTAGCCATTAGAGCCAGCCCAAAGCATGATGCCAGATTACCTTTGCAGATGCCACCACACACTCAGCTTACGCCTCTGCCTTTGTTACTTCCTTTGTGGGGTGCAACGCTAGCAGAACACTTATGTACATGAGGATGTATGCTTATGTAAGTGAGATTGTACCTATTGTGAATGAGTGTGTTCAGACTAGTAGAGGATTCAAAATAGAGAACATGGTTCTTGGGGCATGCTTTCTTATGTTTACATGAGTGGATAATTTGCACAAGCATATGTTATACATGCATACATATTTGCACAAGCAGGCACATATATGTGTATGTGTGTGCACGTGGCAAGACATTGCAGGGGACACAGCCCCCAAAGAAGGCAGAGACTGCTCTGGACAGTTATGCCCAGCTGTCTCCCATTATGGTGAGGTAGTACCAGGCTGCCAAGGGACAGTTTGTTCTTCTGCATCAGGTGAAGACACAATTCCTCCTACCTGTCATCCTCAGAAGGCGGCTCAGGATCTTTGCACGTGATATAGTAGCTGCAAGTCTGAGGCTAGAAAAATAAACTTGGAGCCGGGCGGTGGTGGCGCACGCCTTTAATCCCAGCACTTGGGAGGCAGAGGCAGGCGGATCTCTGTGAGTTCGAGGCCAGCCTGGTCTACAAAGTGAGTCCAGGACAGCCAGAGCTGTTATACAAAGAAACCCTGTCTCGAAAAACCAAAAAAAAAAAAAAAGAATAAACTTGGTGCTGTTCTGGTAGAGTCTGGTTTGAATTTCCTGGAGCGAGAACCTGGAAGCCCCGCCTATGTGCGGTGGGATTTCCATGAGAGGTGCGAGGATTGCTTCCTGGGAAGTAGTCTCTGAAATGGCATCTCCCCAGCCCACACCCAGCATAACCACCAGAGAAATGGCTGGCCTGGCCTCAGGGCTGATCTGCTGAATGGAGGTCTTGGCAGGTCTTGGCCGGCAGGTCTTGGCATTTTCCCACTGTATGTGCCTTTGACAACTTTACTTACAGAGTCCTAACAGGACAGGACAGGACAAGGCCTTCGGTTGCTGGACAGTCTGTTATATTGCTGAGTTTTCTTGCAGCATACTTGTTTATGGAACTTACAAGACTTTTTTTTTTTTAAGGTATGTTGCTTCTTGGCCAAAATATTTTGGAACACCTGCCTTAACAGGTGAGAGGCTGTGGTGGTCTGAGTATGTGCAGAAATCTGAATGAAGGCTGACCCGTGGCTGCTCAGTAATGGTGACAGGGTCTAGTGGTCATGTCAGGTCTGGCCTTGGAGCTGTGCCCATGGTCTGAATGCACTGATCCCATGATGCATGTGAGGAGTTTTGACGGGAGTGAGAAGGTGGCATAATTCCAAGAAGGAAGCCAGCTGGGGAGAGCCAGTCCAGGTGCATGGGTGTGGGATATTTGATTGGGAAGGCCGAGACCTCCACAATGCATACCCAGTGCAGGCATCCTGGAAGGAGGCTGGAAGCCTCACTGAGCAGAGCAGCAAGGAAGGTGAGCAGTGAGGGCATGTACAGAATGTCCTGCCTCATGGAGCACACACCCTATCACGTACTTGTGATTTGGCAAACTTACAGGAGTCGTGGCACTGTCCCATGTCCTCATTGGTGTGAAGAATTTGGGTCAATGCCCACAAGTCTCCCTGCAGTGCTTCCCCACCCGTAACTTTAGATGTGGGTGTGTGGGTCACGTGGAGAAAGATGGCCATGTTTCTGCACATCCCTCACCATATACAGCTTTTGTCTAAGTGTGCCTGTCTCTTCTAGAAAAGGGAGATTCCCCAGGGGCAGTAATCCAGTCCGTCGTTTCCATGTACCTCCTCTCAGCTTCTGTCAGCTCAAAGGTCCTGATAAGTGACTTGCGTATTTTAATGACCTAGAGCCCAAGGCCCTGCCAGGCAGTGAGAACAGCCTGGATCAAGGCACACATTCATCCTTGGGTTTCAGTCTGCTTATGAAGGCTTGGCAGCTTGTTGCAGTGTCTCTGAAGCCCCTGGTGCTAATAGGAGCACACAGTCCCACGATGGGGGGGACGGGGGCAGCAGCTAGTGAGCACACATGGTGTTTTATTGGGTGGTCACAGGTCATTTTTGCTTCCATTTGTTTTGGACTGGGATGGGTGTCAGGACCACACAGCAGCAGTGAGAAGTTCTCACCTGCTGGGAGCCCCCATTTCTAGACCCTCATGGTACAAACAGTATCAGCAGGAGAAAGGAAAAGGATACACCTGGGGACAGTGTGATCTGGAGAAACAGCTCTCTGGATTTCTTGGAGTCATGTTTTGTTTTCCTGAATTCACAGATTCCCAAGGTGGAGGCCTTCTAGCACTGGGGGAGCCCTGGGCAGGAAGTAAGAGTTCACATTGCAAAGGTCTTCAGCAGTGCTAAAATGCAGGAATTCCCATAAAACCTCCTGTCAAGAGAAGCAACCAGAATACTTCTTTCAGGTCTAGGGGTTACTTCCAGGACAACTGTGGCCTTTTGTTCAGTTGTACTGTGGGGCTCTCAGCAGCTTGTTGTGCATCTCTGTGATATGTGGGTCCTGTGAACCCTCAAGAGCTTCCAGAACGTGCTGGAGAAGGATGCCAGGCACCCCTGCCAATGGGAATCCCATGCTGGGCCTCTTTAGGGTACCAGGTCTTTGGGCTCAGAGACAGGACACAGCAGCCTGGTCCTCTTACAAGCTGTCCCTCATGCAGAGTGGGAGAGGAATCAGGCTCCACACCAGCATTTCAGAGATGAGAAATCAGAGAGCTGAAAGCTTTACAGGGGACTGAGTCCAGGGCATGCCCCTGCCTCTGTGCCTCATCCATTGGGTGGATTGGACCTGCCTCGCACAACCCAGACTTCAGCCTGTTAATCAGGGTTAGGACTATGGATACAAGACCATTCTTAACCTGTGCACCTCAGGAAAACCCAGGGGCTTCCAGAAAAGGTCCACACTTTAACCAGCAAAGACTTTAATCCAAGGGGGTGGATTATGGAACAGTTTTAGGTTCCTTGCGGATTCCCCCAGGGGGAATCAAGAAATAATTGGTGCAACAGCAAAAGAGAGGAAAGTCTTGGGGTAACTGCTGGTCACATTCCTTCTGCAAACTGACCACACTGGCTCCAGAGTGGAGCCAAAGCCTCAATCCATCACTGTGGACCTGGACTGGGCACGGGGTTTGCCCACCCTGTGATTGGGCTCTCAGCATCTTGGCTTTGGTCTTTCACACACTCCCTTCCCTCTGTCCCTCCAACCTTCACTTCTCACCTGATATGCTGCTCAGTACACTGTTTACTTTGAGTTGGAGCCAAAATGACCTCAGGGGCTGGTGACTCATGCTGCTGGCCAGAGAACACAGCCCAATGACCCTGATGTAAGGCATTCTTATTATCTGAGGGCAGGGCAGGGCCAAGCCAGTTCACTCTCCTCTGGTTAGAAACACTCTTTGGGGCTTTGTTTGGAGCCTGGTAGCTTAGAGTACTAGAATCCTGGGTAGAGAGAACCCTCTGCTTTCATCATCAAATCTGAATGCTCTATCTGTACTGAACGGAAAACATGGCCCTCCTGCCCACTCCATCAGCAGCCATGCTGGCCTTCCTACTCATTGTTCCCTCGGGATGTGTCTGTCTGTTCTCACTGACTGTGGTTATGTGGAGAGACACTCCCAGGAAAAGATGGCCTGAGAGATCAGGAGTCTCTGTTTCTTCCTGACTCCCTCCCAGCATGGGACAGTCACTGCGCTGACATGATGACGTGTCCTGATGTGGCACAGGCAGGGAGAAGAGGTGTTCAGGCCCTGTGGGTGTCAGTTTCTCCCAGTTCCCTGGCTCAGCCTATTCTACCCTATGCTCTAATTTCTTACCTCTTCAGCAACAGGGTCAAGGATATGGTATTTTCAGTTCCGGTTCATAGGTGGGAAGTTGACTCTCAGAACTTGAGTAACTTGATCAAGACACATCTTACAGAATAACCAGAACAAGGCTCACAGTTTCCTGTCTTAAAGCATGCTGCCTGCTCCAATCCAAACCTCTAGCTTTTTGCTGCTTGCATAGTGAGGGTTCAGCGCAGAAGCTGAGAAGAGCCCACTGCTTACAGTGGGGAGAGGATGGCAAGCTGAAGGAGGGTCAGCAGAACTGTGTGAGTATTCTCTCACCATGATGGAGGGCTCAGGGCCAATGAGTGGGCAAAAAGCCCTTGAGAACCACCTGACCAAGTGGTGGCTGAGATGTCAGCCTGCACGCCAAGTCGTAAGTGAAAAACACCTAACCCAAAGCCCCCATGAAATGCTTCAAAAGCCCCTAAATCCAGAGCTACTTATGTAGAGGATTAGATGCACATGCAAGCATAGATACACATACATGCATTCGTATACAGGTGTACATGCACATGTGCATGCTTGCATACACACTGTTGTTTTGTAACTATAAAATATAATACTTAAAAAATATATATGTGGTCTACATCCTAGGCCCTGGCACAGAGCTCCTGACCCCTAATCATTTCTTGAGCGATGAGTGGAAGGAACGGTCTTTTGTTCTGATGAGGCAACCCCCTCCCCTACCCTACCCCACTACCATGAATGCCTTGGCCAAGCTGGTTGCCAAGGAAACCATCCCCGGATTTGTAAGTTGAATTCTAGCCCTACCCCATCTCTGGGAAAGGATGGGACAGGAGATGGAATTAGTCACCAGTTCAGTGGTATTGCCCATCACAACTGCATAATGGAACTTCCATTAAAATCTAAAACACAAGTTCCTGGAGCTTTTTGAGGACTGGACAGTGGAAGTTTCTGGAGGAGGATGCTCCCTTGGAATTCTGCTTCTTTCTTGCCTTGACTTCAGCATCTCTTCAACGATATTCTTCACAACATTCTCTTTTTTTTTTTTTTCCTCAGAAAGGAGAGAATGTGAGCAAGGACTTCTCTGGTTCTCCTCCATCAAATTAGTTGAACCCAAGTTGAAGGTGTGGAAACTGATAACAGCCTGCCGATCAGAAGCAAAACCAGGAGCTTTCAGCTGGTGTGTAAACTGCTGTAGTCTGAGGATGAGGGCTCAGCCTGTGGTTCTGACCCCATCTCCAGGGGGACAGAGTCACTGAATTGAACCAGAGAAAACCAGCTGGTGTTCAGTGGAGAAAGTGGAGCCGCCTGTTGATTGGGTGAACCCATACAGTAGAGAAGGTGGAACTGCCTGTTGATTGGGTGAACCCTTGCAGTAGAGGAGGTGGAGCCGTCTGTTGATTGGGTGAACCCATACAGTAGAGGAGGTGGAGCTGCCTGT